>CM042173.1:52077556-52082686 GCA_023376005.1 Doryteuthis pealeii
GTGCCAACACATGTTTCAACCGAGAGATTTCCTTGTACACATTGTATTCTATTTATTATTATTTTAAATACAAAATAGAATTATAATAATAGAAAAATATAACATTTTTTTAAGTATACAGAGAAACGGTCGTCGTCAAGGCAGGATATTTGATATTTTTATCCATTCAACATTTTCTTTCCTTTATTTTTGTTTTCAACATATTGTCTACATTTTTTCAAAATATTGTCTGATTCACTTCCATTTTTAACTTATGTATTTTTCAGCGTGCTCAATATACAGAGTAATTGAAAAGTAACTCCCTATTATAAACTAAGCCAGTTGTCAATATTTTCCTGAGTTTCTCTGAATTTTTGAATGAGGTTTGATCATTTGGACTATTATCCTCATCTTTATTGTTAGCTCATATGATAGGAAATATTAACCGTTTAAGTAGCCTAGCACCTATATGATTGCCCCAACCCTATTGCCCTTATGGCAAGCCCCAACCCCTTTTTATCATATGGGTGCTAGAAGGCGGTGGCTGAGGGTCTAAATGTCCTGGGAATGACGTTAAACTCTATCTGATGGTGAGGTTCCAGTTTTGGAGGTTTGGGGAATCTGCCTGGTCCACTCTGACCCGTAGTGGTAGTACCTGTTAGGGTCCCATCTATGGGTTAAATAGAAAAATGTATTTATAAAAAAAATTGTATTATCCATTAAGAATTGATTTATTTCAAAACTTTATCGGCATTAAATGACCCACTGAGGTTGATATGCCGTAAAACAAAACAAACAAACTGTTTAAGTAGACCAAGTATACAGATGAATACAATCTGGGAACCTATAATTAAAAAGGCTAGATTAAAAAAAAAAAAGCTGAATATGAGGCAAGGTAAAAAAAACTCCTATATAAGTAAAAAGGTAAATATTCTATGTAAAACAAAACATTAGGTTTATAAGTTCCTAAAATTCACACTGAATTGTCCAATTGGATAGTGGTGGATATAGGTGTTGGGTTAAGACAGTTTTAAGTGACAGTTATCTCTAGGCTGCAGGTTCAATCCTGGTCAAGGGTGACAGTAACATAGAATAATAATTATCACAGCTTAACACTTGTACCCAGCTATGGTTAGAGAATGAGAACAGGACACCCGTGGGTTCAAAGTTTTGTGATGGCTCCCAATTACAAGAAGAAAATTCCTGAGTTCGAAAAGAAGGTTCCCGAGTTCAAGAAGACTCTTGAGTCTAACAAGAAATACCTGAAGAAAGCCACATTGGCCTAAACATTGTACAGATAACAATAAAGAGAACAATAGTCTAAATAATACAAATTTTCCCGAGTATTGACAACTGGGCAGATTTTAGTTTAAAATAAGGAGTTACCTTTCAATCACCCTGTAAGAGTTATGAATTATGTTGTATGATATATTCATACCATTTTCTATTTTCAAATAAGCTTATTTGAAAATGGTATATAGTATAAAACCAATTGTCATAAACTTAGTGGAAATGATATCATACAACACAAATATAATCTGTGTGTATGAAAGAGAGAACAAGGTGTTACCTAAAAGTTTCAGATAATTAAAGTGTAAAATGACTTCATTAAAAAAATAAAATAAATTAAAAAATCTGTTCCAGCTTTAATTAATGAGGTAAAAAGCAGCAGATCAGAAAATTTCAATTTGAATTCTATTTATAATATTTAATTTTTCATTTTAATAAAATAAAATAAAAATTTCAGATTTAAATATTGAAAACGGTAAATTTTCTAACCAATTTCTAAGCTAAATTTTGTGAAAATTAGGATTTTTAGTGCATTTTAGTAGACGATCTTTGATGCTATTTCCTCAAACAATAGTGTAAGTAAAAGATCTATTTTTTGGTATCAGTATTCAGTATGCTAACACACAACTTTCACATAGATGACAATTTGATATTCTTAAAAAAAGTGAAAAATCGACCTACCCTACCCCCCTATACCTGCACTCTCCCAATTTAAATGGGGCTCATATCTTTTGGGCCAATGTCATTGTTGTATGAATATTCTTTTACAAATAAGTCTCTCCTTGTAATTCTTATAAATAGCAGCAGGTTAAATAAGTCGACAGTTTAGTGGTGATTAGGGATAGCTCAGTCGGTAGAGCGTTCGGCTAGAAACCACAAGGTTCCTAGTTCGATACCGGTCCTCGCCAACTCAGCGTATGAGTAGCACAGGGATCTATGCGATAAAGTAAGGAGCTGATGGTAGGTGTGGCGCTCCACCTCAGACGCCAAAAACAATCTCGTTGGTCGAGCGCTATTGAAAAGGGGATAGACTCCCTCGCTGACTGGCTGATACCGACTTTAGGCTGCCCCGACGACATTACTTTACTTACTTTTTAGTAAATCCTAGTTTATAACATTCTATTCATTACATTAAAATTGATTAATGGTTTTATTGCAAAATTTGGTTTCATTTTTAACTTGGGTGCAACAAACGTTTTAACAATCAGACCAGAGCTTACCAAACTGTGTGTTGTGACACCTTGATATATTGTTCAATAATCTCTCTTATATGTGAAGAAAGGAAGTGAATCCGACGGTATGTAGTATATTAGGAAAAATGAAAAAACACAGGTTTAAATGGGTTAAGTGTTGAGTTTATTGGCCGACGCTGCAGTGTTTCGATCTATTAATTAGATCATCTTCAGGGCATTTGTTGGTATATGGAAGGTGATAAGAAATTATTTATCACAGAATAACGAGAAAAACGAGTAGTAGTTATTGTTATTCAGTCTGTTTAGAAATTTTTTTTGAGGTTTGAAAAAAAAGGGGACGGTTTTGAAATATGACGTCAAATATTCTATTTTACTGCGTCACCACTTAACCCATTTAAACCTGTGTTTTTTCATTTTTCCTAATATACACATATATATATATATATACACACTTTTGATAAGAAAAACATCAACAAACCAATAACTCTATAAATGAGCACAGTTTAGTCAAATAATCATTGCAAAATAAATAAGAAATATATATATATATATATATATATATATATATATAATGTGTAATGTAATAATATAATGGCTGTTAACATGTGTTGAGTAAGACCATTTACTTTTTTTTGGGGGGGGGTATCATAGTTGTGTGCCTGTAGCATTTGACACTCTATCCTTGTGTTTTCTCAGATGACTCACTAGGCCAGCCCTGGAGAGACATACTCTTCCACATAAACTACATGTTGGAACTTCTCCACTTTGTGTGTATATATATATAATATATATATATATATATATATGATAGGAATGTAAACACGGTGTGTTTGGATAGGCTTTTACCGACAATTTTTTGGAGAATAAGTGCTTAATTGAAGTCGTACCTAATTTTGAAAATCAATTGATTAATAATTAATTAATTAGGCGGGAATGCCTATTAAATGTAAGGCTAAACAAATCGAGAAAAATCAATCTCTGTATGTACATACAGACTTCAATTAAAGCACTTATTCTCCCCCCCCCAAAAAAATATATATATATATATATATAATGATTTGTGGAAAAAGGTGACTTATCGGTGAAAATAGTCACAATGGTTAGTTGATGCAAGTTTCACAATGATAAGACAGCGATATAACAAATATAAAGTGCTCAATACGTGAGTAGAGCAAATTTATTATCATAAAGGTACATGGTAATAACCTACCTACAATAACTATATATATATATATAATTAATATATACCAAGCGTGTGGTAAATCCTCGCAGTGAGAAAAAACCCAGCAATAGTTGATTGTAAAAAATACTACCAAACATTAACCGGGGAGAAAAAAATTTTTTGAAAAAGAAAAAGACCAAATAGTCGTACCAACAAAAGTAATCTATTAATACATATTTGCCAAAAGAAAAACAATTTATATGTATATATATATGTATATAAGATATATATATATATATATATATATTCATATAACCGCTAGGAAAAGCTAATAAGAAAAAGTGCTCAATACCTAAAATTTATCTTTATTGCTTTATTCTTATATATATATATATATAATATAATATTATATACATACACACACACACACACACAACACAAATATATATAATTTAAAAATAAAATAAAATCTAGCAGAATCTATAATTATAATTTTTGATAAAAATTAAATTCATTCATTTTCTGTCAAAGAGATTTTTATTCTCGAAATATTAAGAATAAATTACAGGTTAAAAAACAAGACCATAGTTACCTTATTTTTCTTTACACTTGCATTGTGATAGCCTTCAAAACCAACCACAAAACCAATATAAACACAATGCTTGAAGCAAATTATAAAACACTTTTATATATATATATATATATATATATATATATATATATTGTAATGGCTATCTGATGAAACTGGGCTCATTTATGAACTTGTTGGACAAAATAGTTTTATAATCGCCAAATGACGGTTTGTTAAATTTTTCTCTCTTATCGAAAGTGTAAATATTTCTCTGTATATAATTAATTTATCAATTATCTTACATTGAGCTCTGTTAGGGATTTGAAATAATCCTTGTATAAATCTATAGGTGTGCTTCTGCACGGGCATGCATTGTGGATAGATGAAGGATATAGATGATCCCAAATAGAATCATCCCCATCTTATATATATAATCTTGATTCTTTTATTAAAAACTAAAATTTTTCATTGAATTATTTTTTATAAATACATTTTGGATTATAAATATTTGGCTTGGCTAACAAAACTTAATGTATCACAAAAAAAAAAAAATTATTTAAAAAGTTTTTCTTCTTCTAGATATTCAATCTTTTTTATCTGTCTGAAATTTTGAGGTGAGGCTTGATAATTTGTATTATTTAGATTTTTCAGACTGTTGTCCTCATCTATATTGTTTATATACACAACGTTTCTACCTGGTGCTCCCACTGGCCTTCTTCAGGTGTTTAATATGAAGACTACCGAGTGTTGAAGTATAATTGAATTTGCACCTGAAGCAGTTGGTATATATAGCACTCAGGAATATTCCATGTTTGCATCTTGGTGATACCATTCCTTGAGTCCTGATTGGCTGCTGGCCTCAGTGTGGTTATGGTGCTTAGATAAACAATCCACCATTCTGCACTATGCTTGCAGCAATGCAATCTCCTCGGGGG
>CM042173.1:52082786-52114249 GCA_023376005.1 Doryteuthis pealeii
AAAAAAGAGAGAGATCAGATAAGACACTGTGGATATACACAGTTATATTTTTAACTAATATAGTGTGTGATATGTTATTTAAAAGCTATTGTAAAATAGTTAAATATGTAAAAAGGATAATAATCTTGATTTAACTCTCTCTCTCTCTCTCTCTCTCTCTCTCTCTCTCTCTCTCTCTCTCTTTCTTTTATAATTTCTTTTCTAACATACACCCTTTCTCTTCCTCGATCTCTTTTTCTCTTCCTCGTTGTTTCTTTCGTTCTCTTTGATATCTTTATTACCCATGAATTCAAATGCAGTTTCGGAGCTTACTCAAGGGGGCTCCATTTAATTTTTCAATATCTAATTACAATTTCTCTGAATTTTTTAAATGAGGCTTGATAATTAGTATTATTTGGATTATTTATTGTTATCTGTACAACGTTTCAGCTGACATGCCCTCTGGCCTTCTTCAGGTATTTCTTGTCGGACTCGGGAACCTTCTTGAACTCGGAAACCTTCTTTTCGAAATACCTGAAGAAGGCCAGAGGCACATCGGCCAAAACGTTGTACAGATAACAATAAAGATGAGGACAAGAGTCCAAATAATCCTGTAGGATTCAAAGTTATTATTGAAACATACAACTCCGACACGCTGTGTGGACATGACATTTTATATATTTAATAGCACAGAAATAAGACATAAAATACAGTAACAATGAAATACATTTAAGGCACATGAATAAGACATACAGGTACAATAAGAATGTACACAATAGTAAAATTAAAGGACTGGAGAATCCATACATTCAAAATCCCTTACTAGTGATGGGGGGTGGGGGCAGAAGCCCCCACTGAGAAGGGTGTGGCAATGTGTCCATCCCATGTGGGTACGTACCAGAAGAGGTAGAAAAAAGGCAGGGAGTTTCAAAACCCGCGCTTAAATACCAGACCTCCCTGGTGGCCGGCATGGAAACCCAGCGGGAAGATAACTCTTCCAGGCAAAGAGAAAATAATCCTAACAATCCTAATAATATTATCTAATCACAATTTTGTCAATAAGTCTGGCGGCATTTATACTGCTTGGAGTGCCCTTGAGTGAACAGTAACGATTGAGCTCCAAAATTGCATTTAAATACATGGCTAATCATCTGAAGGTGACTTATTTTAAGGCAATTAAAATAATAAATTCCGCCCTGTCGGCTGAGGCGTTAGAATGCACCGACTGCACCTCTGAAGAGGGGTAAAACTCCCCCAATGGGGCCACCTGTTGGCCGTGGGTGGCGACCCGTGATGCTTAAGGATAGAGCCTAGGTGGATGAGTAGTTCATGACTTGCAATACTCCACTTTGGTCCTATCTTGGGCTAGACGGGCGGTCGGAGAGGCCCCCTCCGATCAATCAGCTGGTCACGTCAAGCCCTAGCACCTATATGATTTCCCCAACCCTATTGCCCTTATGGCAAGCCCCAACCCCTCTTTATCATATGGGTGCTAGAAGGCGGTGACTTAGGGTCTACATGTCCTGGGAATGACGTTAAACTTTATCTGATGTTGAGATACCAGTTTTGGAGGTTTGAGGAATGTGGAGCACCCCTTCATCACCATTGCTCCCTGGTCCACTCTGACCCGGAGTGGTAGTACCTGTTAGGGTCCCATCTATGGGTTGAATAGAAAAACATGAGTTGATAAACAAAATTGTATTATCCATTAAGAATTGATTTATTTCAAAACTTTATTGCATTAAATGACCCACTGAGGTTGATATGCCACAACAAAACAAACAAAAAAAATAATAAATTAAAAACCCACCTAAAACAGAGCCCAAGGTTACAGTGGCTTGAACTCTGTGTTATACACAATAAAGATGAGGATAACAATCCGAAACATCAGTATTATTTATGCAATCACAACTTCATGACAGTCTCAAATTCTCCAAAGTTCAAATTTTCACATTTTTATTTCTACACTGATGATAAAATTGCAATATCCTGAATATGTGTTTTAACTCCTTGCCTACTTTAAGCTGCTCACAGCGCCTCTCCCACCACTGAAATCCTACCTTAAACCACCTGCAGCGGCTCTCACACGTGTCCCTTGTTTACACTGAAAAATCACTACGCGAACACCCCTGCCATTTTTTTGTTTTGCTTGTTAACCAACGCTGAGACTGGTACTCGATCCTTTTGCAATGAGCAACCAGTTGAAAGGAATAATTGGTACAGAAATTTGGTAGGCAAAGATAACTAAGCCGTCGGGGAAAATTTGGTAGGCAAAGATTTAAATTCTAATTCCGTAGCACTGATGTATATCTTTTCATTATTATCTTCCTTTTCTAATGGTAAAATTACATGATATTATCAATCAAGCAACCGCCCTGTCGGTGGGGCATTAGAATGCATTGACTGCACCTCTGCAGACGGGTAAGACTCCCCCAATGGGGCCACCTGTTGGCCGTGAATGTCGCCCCGTGATTCTTAAGGATAGAGCCCAGGTTGATGAGCAGTTCATGACATGCAATACTCCACTTTGGCCCTATCTTGGGCTAGACGGGCGGTTGGAGAGGCCCCCTCCGATCAATCGGCTGCTCACGTCAAGCCCTAGCACCTATATGATTTTCCCAACCCTATTGCCCTTATGGCAAGCCCCAACCCCTTTTTATCATATGGGTGCTAGAAGGCAGTGGCTGCGGGTCTACATGTCCTGGGAATGACGTTAAACTCTATCTGATGGTGAGGTTCCAGTTCTGGAGGTTTGGGGAATGTGGAGCACCTCTTCATCACCATTGCTCCCTGGTCCACTCTGACCCGGAGTGGTAGTACCTGTTAGGGTCCCATCTATGGGTTAAATAGAAAAATGTATTTATAAAAGAATTGTATTATCCATTAAGAATTGATTTATTTCAAAACTTTATCGGCATTAAATGACCCACTGAGGTTGATATGCCGTAAAACAAAACAAACCAAACCAAACCAAACCTAATGGTAAAATTACATGATATTATCAATCAAGCAATTACCATTGAAAGGACATATCTGTCTATTCCTGCAGTTGCACTAGGCGTTATAGTATAGTTGAAGAAAATTTGCTACAGTCATGGGGGAAATTTGATAACAAAGACACTAAACGCACTAATAACATGGGCTGTTTTGAGGCAAATCTAACTCATATTTTTATAGCGACCTAATTAATAATTAAGATTCATTCTATGTATTAATAATTTTGGTTATAAATTAGATATGCATTGATAAACTTACCCAATTCCTGAGAGTATTGTGACATAAGCAGTGACATAGTTTGCATATAGTTGTACCCAATTTAAAATCCCCTTCATTCTTCAGGATGCTGCTATTTTATTTTTCTTCAATATTGTGTATTTATATGCGTAGATATGTGTGTACATATCTAAAACAAAAATTATATATAAGATTGTATACATGTATGTGTATGTGTATATACGTATATATGATATATACATGTGTATATAAATGTTTTTGTGTGTCTGTGTGTATACGTGTGCACAAGTCTGATATTTTTTGTATATTTACTTTGAAATTTCATTGTAATTCTCCTGTAAGTCAACTACATCTTAAAATTTCTATTAACTCTGTCCCATAATACACTGCGTTTCAAATTATTAATGAGGTGACATTTTTTCATTTTGTACAAAAAATACTGATTGGAATTTAATGAAATTTTCACAGTATAATGGAAATAGGTGTATGTGCAGGCTGTATAAAAACTGTATTGCTCTGCACAACATGAAACAAACAGTGGCCATTTGCAATATCAACACGATATAGAAGTGTCCCAGATATTAAACAAATGTCATTATACTTGTAAAACTATGTTGGTCGGGGTGCCAAATGTAATATTATGATCTGGTCACGGGACCAAATGTAATACAATGCTGGTTTTGCTGCACGCGGCTCTAAATGTAGTACGATGTTGTCGCGGCGTCGAATCTAACGCGATGGGTGTTCTTTGACCCACAGGAAAGTTGAAGTGCTTGTTCCGGGCTGTACCTGAAAATGACCAAATTCATCAAGGTTGTTCCACAATTAACACGAACACGTTTTTAACAATAAAAGACCTTTATTAATCATACAGTGATTAAAAATCATGTACAACCACAAAGGGATATCGAGTTGAAGTTGAGTCGGTATTTTGTGGACTGACTGGCGATATATGCTGTGTTCTGATTCAAATTCAGGACTTTGAGTAACAAGACGACAAAGCAAAGACGGTGACAAGGGCCATGAGATGGAGCTATCAATCTGCTAGGGAAGCAGTTGTCCAATCTGGTCAAGAACCAACTGTCCGATCTGGTCAAGGACCAGCTCTCCACTCTGGTCAAGAACCAGCTCTCCAATCTGCCTGGGACCCTTTTGGGTCCTCTTTTATGGGTTCCAAACCCCCGAATCCAGGGCTCTCATTGGCCCTACAGTGTAAACATCAGGAGGTGTATGAAACCCCACCCACGCGGTCGCATTTGATTGGACGGCCAATCAAAATCATGGCATTGGGTTACTTATCTCGGAGGTGGGTAACAAGTCTCCGACCCAGTTCCCTGATTGGTGAGGCACCTGATAATATTCTTGTTATTGTATAAATGGTCCTGTCAATTGCTATGATAATTCCCAGGAACTGGCCTAAGACCACCGGGTAAATTGAGATTATCAACATTTTAAAGATTTAATCTTTAAACTGTTTTTGCTAAATAATGCCCTTATCTTACACAGTCCCCACAAGAACAATAATATATATGGATGTCATCAGTCATAAAAAGTCAGACATATCAACCACTTTTAGCCTGGATAAAGTGGTACCTATATTTTCGGAGTCTCCATGTAAATGATAATATGATAAAACAGACTTCTGCTTTACATCAACCTATTTCTGCCATTAGGATTGGTTTTGTTCAAAAATTATTTATCATCTTGTTTCGACGCTACAAGAATGATAATATATTTATATGAAAACATTTGTATAAGCAAAAAGTCATTTGTGTTATATCAACCATCAACCGACCTTTAGCCATTAGAATTTCTTTGTGTCAGAGTAATTAATTTTATCTAGTGTTGACTTTACCACACCACTGACTTGTACTCTAATCTAAGTCGCTTGTACGATTCTAGACTCAATTGTTTTGTTTTTAAGTATCTAATCGGATATCGCCAATCAGTCCATAACACTACAGTGTTATATACTCGTGCAATTATGGGTCGCAAATGTGACTTGACCCCCTTCTGAGAAAGATATCATAACATCTGAACTTTCCAAAGACAAGTCTACATTAGAAATATCCAAAATAATTGGAAAATATCACCAAACTGTGAAAAGATTTGTTGCAGCTCCAAGGTACGTAAGGGTCACTCGAGGGTTGTTTCATGACGTTCTTTGTCATGAAACGTGAAGCTGTAAATAACCCAGGCCTGACCAGTGGAGCACTTTTCAGAAGCACTGTTGCTTCTCCAGTGCTTGGCTGGCCAGTTCATCTTCTGAGGTCCAACCTTTTTCAGAAGACGACAGCGCTGTCGTCTTCTGAAAAAGGTTGGGGCATTAGTGAGACCAGTGACAAAGCCTCGATTGACAAAAATACACATACAAATATATTTGAAATGGGCAAAGGAGAACATAAAGGTCGATTTCTCAAAAGTACTGTTCACAGATAAAACTCGTGCAACACTTGATGGCCCTGATGGCTGGGGCAAAGGTTGGGTTGTAAATGGACGAGATCCTCATCCCCAGTTTAGTTTTATTGGAGGTATCATGGTTGGCTAATGGAGAGTGCCTAACGGTACAAAAATAACCGCAGATGCTTATAGAGCCTTCCTCAAAGAGCACCTGGAATCTTGGCTAAAAAGGCAGAGAATCACTTTCAGGAGAACCATCATATTTATGCAAAATAATGTTCCTTCAGCGCATAAAACTACGGAGTACCTGCAAGGATTAGGCTTCTGTGGACCTTGGAAGATGAACTGACCAGCCAATTCTCCAGACTTAAACCCAATTGAAAACTTGTGGAGCATTCTGAAGTGACGTGTTTATGAGAATGGACGCCAATTTAGAAGTAAAGATGACTTGTGGCAGGAAATAGTCAACGTATCACATGAAATTATATCAGAAGAGATCCAAAAATTGACATGTTCGATGGAACAGCGCCTTTTCCAAGTCATTTTTAAAAAAAGGATCACATATCTCATGTTAACTAACTTCACTATCATTTTTGAATTCTTTTTACTTTTTTTTTATTTCAATGTAATTTAATCTTAGTAACTGTATGTATCCATACAATTTATAAATGAATCAATAAAAATATTATTTTCTTTTTTACCGGGGTTTTTATTACACCTCGCTAATAATTTGACACATGAATAATTTATGTAAATTAGGTAAATGACTGTAACTTCTGTTCCTTTTTGTAGAACCTTACAATTTTTACGGAGTAGGTGTATATACAGATTGTCATCATTCTCTGATAATCTCGTTAAATTCCAAACACTAGTTTGTGGATAGAAGGGAAAAGTGTCACTTCTTTAATAATTTGAAATGCAGTGTAGATGTCCCATTTGCACATGAATTTCATACATTAAATGTATAAACTATTATGGGACAGAGATAGTCGTCTTTGTCTCTTAATATCCCCTTTAAATCTTTCATTAATTATTATAAAAAATGCTACAACCACTGTCCCAAAATAGTTGGTACATTTAAATGTAACTTTCATACACCTAATGTATAAACTATTATGGGATGGGACGTGGGTGTTAAATAATGAATATTAACATGTCTATTTAGAGAATGGTATAGACCTTACTACCCATTAGAAATAGACTATTCCAAAGGTTTTTGTCTTAAATAGACCAGGGTTTTTTGTGGTCTATACCATTTTCTAAATAGCTTTGTTTATTTAGGGGAATGGTCAGCCTAGGAATCACAAGGTTCCAGGTTCAATACTGGTCCTCACCAACTCAGTGTATGAGTAGCACAGGGATCTGTGCAGTAAAGTGAGGAGCTGATGGTGGGTGTGATGCTCAATCGCAAATGCTTAAATAATCTTGTTGGTCTAGCGCTAGTGAAAAGGGGATAGACTCCCTCGCTGTGTGGCTGATACCCAATTTAGGCCACCCTGCTGAGTTACTAGGGATCATATTACCCATTAGAAATGGACTATAAGATTTCTGACTTAAATAGACCAGGTTTTTGGACCAGGTCAGGTATTTTTCCGACTTTTGTTAGTCATTTTTAGTAACAGGTCAGCCTTAACTATTTTATTTTTCTAAAGTTATAAGACTATCTTGCTACCCCAAAAAATAGTTGGTTTAAGATAGAAATCTTTGCAATAGTCCACTTTTAATGGGTAGTGTGGTCTATACCAGTGATTCTCAACGTGGTCAGTTGGATCATCTGTGGTCCACAGAACATTTCTAGTGGTCCACAGAGAGTTCGAAGCCACAAAATGTTTTAGCCATTTCACAAAAATTTAACTAATTTAGCGCTTCTTATAATGATCCTCCCCAGTTGAAAATCTCTATTTAAGCGCACGTCGATGATCGGCAGAAAATGAATTGTCTTGTCTTACTTTAACATGTGGAACAGCTTAAAAGTAAAAGTAGGATTGGTCCATGGGAATTTTTTGAATAAAAAATGGTCCATAAGCCGAAAAAGGTTGAGAAGCACTGCTCTATACCATTCTCTAATTAGACATGTTCAGTAGCAGGTCAGTCTTGATCATTTTATTATTTTTTTAAGTTAAGACTGACTTGCTATAAAAAAAACCCTGGTTTGTTTAAGATAGAAATCTTTGGAATAGTCCACTTTTAATGGGTAGTGTAGTCTATACCATTCTCTAAATAGATGATAACAATCATTATCTAATAATGGATAGCATTCTTTATTTCTGATATCCTTCTTAAACCTTTCATTAATTATAATAGAAAATGCTACTCAGTCCCATAATAGTTGTTACTATTGCATATTAATTTCATTAGCAAATATATGCACCCCCTAGAAGCAAGTATTTAAATTTTGATTTAATAAAATATTAATAAAATATTATATTAAATTAAGTCTTATGAAAGACTAATGAAACTAAATAAGAATGCAGATAAAATGATTTGAAACAGAGGTGGGTATAATTGAAAAATAAAACAATTAAAACTTACTCTTCGATCACACCTGTCTTTCATTGCTACATTTTCCTAATTTAACTAAATAGTTAAATTAGGAAGTAAAGAATAAAGTTACAGTTATTTCTTCTTGTTAATGGATTTCTTTTAAGATTTATCCCCGAGATTTTTGTTCATATTCATTAAGATAAAACCAAACAATTAGAAATCAATAATACCAAGCACATATTTATTAAAATCAAATTTATAATATCAATATGCAAATTAGCCTTTCCGTTCACACTGTGAACTGCTATTTTCTTGTATATATAAATACAATTGTATGATATAAATATGTAGACCTGCCCAACAGGGTGGGGGTCCAGTGGCTTCGGACCTGGATCTTTACAAGTTAATAGTGTTGATTCCAGGGGGCTATCCCCCCAGGCAATACCTGCCCTCTTAATTTAAAGGGCAGGGCTGGGTTTATTGCCCAGTGCCTGAGGCGCCCCCCTTGAGTGGGAATGCTGATGGGATCGACGCAATTTTTTCCACCTACCACCCATGAGCTTCGGCTTGTGGGTGGGCCCACATAAAATGTCCTTGTGTCACGCCCTCATAAGTGGGATGAGAGGCAAATACCTGTAGATAAGGCCAACAGTATTAATAACGTAAAACAATTATTATTAATAATTGAGGTTTAGATAAAAAATAAAATCATTGAGAATGTGACGTAAATAACTAAGGAATTGTGACTTGAGTAGTAATATAGTTTTGATTACAGATAGATAAACACACAATCTCCATTATAATAATAAGATAGATTAAATATATCAACTATTATGGGACATGTGTAGTATTAAAATTCATTGTACAATGTGTGTTTGTATATGTTGAGCAAAAGAATATTTCAAAGTAAAACTGAAAAAATCAGAAAAAAATGTCAAAAAGTTGTAATTTATTTTTTATTTTTTTATTTTTCAGAAATATCTGTTCAAAAATTGATAACCAAAACTTTTTTTTTTTAATTTTTTAATTTTTATTTTTCTTACTTTAAAAACAGTTTTCTAAAAAGACAGAATGGAGCATAACAACACTTTATAGTAATGACTTTAACAGGATCAAATATTCATTCCCAAAATTCAGAATATTTCAACCTTTAATTTCTCTGGAAAATTACACACATAAATACTGTCAACTTAAATAACTAAATTTTATATATATATATATATATGATGTTGTTATGGTTTCGACGTATACTTCTTTGTTGGTATATCTGAAGAATATATATATTTATCTATCTATTTATTTAACTATCTATGTATCAATATATATATATATATATATATATATATATATATATATATATATATATATATATATAATTGAATAATCAAGACAAGCAAACTTGGCGAATACCGTGTGTGATGTGCAGAACACTGGACAACTGTTTCGACCTAATTAGGTCTCATCAGCAGTGTATACCTCGATCACCCTCCGACAGAGATCGAACCGGAGAACCCAAAATACAGAGACTGAGACTCTACATCTGAGCCACCGGCCCACGCCACACACAAATCTCACCAAATCAACTTGTCAATGATAAATATATATATATATATACATATGTATATATATATATTAGGGAACAAATTTTGTTGTTTTAGTGGGATGAAAACAATGAAGTAGGTCTATCCCTTTGAGAGAGGAATGCACCTCAAAATATTGGTAAATTAAAAACATAATATTAACTAAATAAAATATATGGCTATTTTTTTTTACCTGATCTTATATAATGAATAAACGTTTGAGATATAACTAAAAAGAAAAGAGAGGTACAGATTTTCGTGAACTATTTTTTATGGTTATTTTTGAAATGGTAAATCATATTTAACACAATTTTAATCAGATGAGCTAGTTTAAATAAAAATGTTAAAAAAAAAAAAAAAAAATTATTTTAACCTGGAAATTAAAAAAAATAAATTAGTCATCTGGACCATATGACCTTTAGGCACCCCTTTTGCGATCTTGTTTCATAAGGACATTTTTTTCATTCACACCGTCAAAATCCGGTTGTTTGTTAGGGGTTAGGGTTAGGGGTTAGTTTTATAATTAAAAAAAAAAACCTCTAAAAATCAACTGTTAACAAACAACAGGATTTTTTAGGCACTAAAGGTCATATGGTCCAGTCATCCTAATACAATGGTTACCTCCCTTTATCAACGGTTTCTGTTAATCCCAGAAATAAATTATTTCTTAAATTTTATTTAATAAAAGTCTCAAAGTAAGAGATATTTCAAGACTCTTAGTAAACATTTAATCAAATGCAAAAATAAAGACAATGGTATTTCTGTTAAGATAGAAACAATAATACGCGACATTGGTAATCTCAGAATTAGAGAAAGTTTATTAATAGCGAAATTAGGTCCTAGTATAAACAATAGATTAGAATTAAACACAGAATACATAATTAATTAAAATACACGTTCCTCATAATAAATAGTACATAATATGTATACTTTACTATATATACTGTATTAAATTACACGTTCCTCATAGTATATAGTGCATATTATGTATATATTTTTTTTACTATATATATATATATATATATATATATATATATCAAATATAAGAATTAAATAATACATAAATACATATATATTTATAATATAATAGATGAAAATAATAAAATTGAAATTGGATGAACAATGGCTATTACGACTATCACGACCTTCCGCGTGGCGTTTAAAAAAAAAAAAAGAACACCACGAGACGCGTATTTATAACATTAAAAAAAAAAAAAAAAAACGACAAAAAAAAAACGCGTCCATTTCCGAAAATCGTCTCTGAAGATAAAGGTTTACTTTGAAATCGATAAGACAAAAAAGATCTTTTTGTTTTTATTTTTTATGTGCATTGTACTGGCCTTCAAATCATTAATATATGATAAGACTCTTAGAATTTTCCTGTAGTAAGCAAGTAATTTCAGATGAAAGAAGACGAGAACAACAATTGAAGATAAAGAAACATATATTCCAAAGGTATAAATGTTACATAATTATTAGATACCTGATATTTATGGCAATAGTGTAGAAATCAAAATGGCTGTTATAAGCTACAGCCCACGGCCTTGAAGGATGAGTGACAAGGCTTGATCTCAGTCCTAACCTTCTGGTGGATACCGTGAGAACTGGTAGAGAGGACCCTCTCTTCTGGTTAGATAGTAAGTTTCAGTCAGTTAGCAAGTAGGAGCCGAGCTCGTAGGACGTGAGTCTCACCTGCGCAGATGTCTGGGTTGGGGATTGAAAATAAAGTAACATCAAAGTAAATCGAAGTCTTGTGTTTATTACCTAAAAACTAACAATGACACAGGGCTTCTGATAAGGAGAAATCTCTAACAGAAACCAGACCCGAAGTCCCCAAGAAAGTCCAGACCTTAGAAGAGACCAGACCAAATTAGATGAAGAAATAGCAAAGCTGGCCAGAAGAAAATACGACCAGAAGTAAGAAGTAAGAAAAGGGTATACAACACAAAAAGGGTTGCAAATTTTTGGCATTTGCTAGCCAGACTTATCTTGCTGAGGGTGAGTTAAAGGTAAAGTTTTTGCTGCATGAAACCACTCGCTGGTTGACAAGGTAATGGGAGCGCTTGAAAATCATGTCTCACTGGTTGAAGGGCCCCATGATAAGGTAAAGGTGAGTGCTGGAATATCATTCCACTCACTGGTTGACTGTCAGCACGATAAGGGGGCGCTTGATAAAGCGACTCGCTGGTCGAGTGCCCAAACAATAACTAACTATAAGGTCGAATCCTTTAAAAGCATCATCTATGTACGTAATTTTTATAAAGCTGACATATATAGTCAGAGTGGAAGTATTATATAAATAACCTTGGAAGAATTGTTATTATGGTTGTGAGAAGTCTTTACTATAAACATTCAGTGGGCAATGGTTTTTACTATGAAAATGCATTAGAAATGAGTTTACTATGAAATGAATTGGAAATTACTTTTATTATAAAAATGCATTGGAAATGAAATTTACTATAAAATTGCACTGAAAATGATTTCTATTTCAAAATGCATTGGAATTTGATTGTATTGTAAAAATACATTAGAAGTTGTTTTTATTATAAAAATGTATTGGACAATGATTTTATCGGTAGACAATGAATTTTACTATAAAATACTTTGAAAATGCATTGGAATTGACTTTTCTATAAAAATGCTTTGGAAATGATTTTTACTATAACAATCCATTGAAAATGATTTTTACTATATCCATTGAAAATGATTTTTACTATAACAATCCATTGAAAATGATTTTTTACTATAACAATCCATTGGAAATGATTGTTACTATAAAAATGTAATTCACTATGAGTTTTCTGAAATTTTGTACAGGAGAGGATTATGTTATAAGTAACTTTCATCAAGGAGTTTAATTTAAGTACCAATATCTTATATTGGTGATTCGCCCTCTGGCGGCAGGGGGAGATAATTCAACTATAATTTTTCTGATAAAAATGCAGGGTTAGTGATGCTGGTTATTAGGATATGTCTATAAAGTGCTACCTTTAAGTAATAGGTGAGTTTTTTTACTTAATAAAAAAAGAAAATATCAAAAGCATTCATCTTGGTATGTATTTTGGTATAAGACCCACACAGAATCACCACTTCTATATAATAGACAAGTGCAAGATGCTGGCTATTCAGATATGCCAAAGAGAAGTCATGAAGTGCTACCTTTAAGTTTATGGTGATTTTTCTTTCTTAATAAGGATAGAAAATTATTAAGATATATTGTAAGTGTTGGATTTTATTTGGTTTAAGACTCACACAGAATCACCACTTCTACATACAGACTGTAGCAGCATGAGCAGCAGCAGCAGCAACTTCTGGTAAGGTCTTTTGACATAGTGATTTTAATGGGGCATCCTGTGAGGATCCAACACTCAATTCCATAATAATGGATATGAAAGACCAATTTTTACCCTCCCACTATACCAAGGTGATGTTGGGTAATCGCTTCTAGTACATATATGAAGGACAGTTGGCTAGTATGTATGTCTGGAGGAAACTTTGAAAATAAAACAATTAATGACAGAATGAATATATGTATACACATTCACTATCACCAGGGCTTGCAAATAATGAAGATTTTATTTATATTCATGAAGATATTTAAAAATTAGAATTTGAATCGTAAGAGAAAGGAAATCTATTCGTGCATTCACGATTAAAACATAAACAAATCAATTATGGAAGACCAAAAGAATAAATAGATATGTAAGACTAACTTTTTTTAAATTCACCCTCTACTCAGGCAACACTGGGTAGTCACTTCTCGGGTTAGCTCAGTCGGTAGAGCGTTCGGCTAGAAACCACAAGGTTCCTAGTTCGATACCGGTCCTCGCCAACTCAGCGTATGAATAGCACAGGGATCTGTGCGGTAAAGTAAGGAGCTGATGGTAGGTGTGGTGCTCCACCTCAGATGCTAAAATTATCTCCTTGGTCTAGCGCAAGTGAAAAGGGGATAGACTCCCTCGCTGACTGGCTGATACCGACTTTAGGCCGCCCCGACAACTTTACTTACTTAATATGCTTCTCTGATGAGATGTGACCGAAAAAAAGATATCTTTTTCAGAAGGAAAAAAAAAAAAAATTTGTGAAATTGTATTTATTATAATATCTCACAATGCACACGCTTTTTAAAACCATTTTCAAATTTTGCTCATACCACAATCTATTCACATTTACTTATATATATATATGTGGAGAAAGGTAGACAAACACGGGGTGTTATGGAAACTGGATGTTTCCATAACACCCTGTGTTTGTCTACCTTTCTCCACATATTGTCGGTTTTAACCTCCTCATATTTCTCCAATATATATATATATATATATATATATAAGAAAGATTCTGTATGTACAATGACAAAGCACACATCCTCTTATAAAGGAAAATTGATGGAAACCAGTAAAGTAGCTCAGTCAGTAGAGCATTTAGCTAGGAATCACAAGGTTCCTGATTCGATACTGGCCCTCGCCAACTCAGCGTATGAGTAGCACAGGGATCTGTGCGGTAAAGTGAGGAGCTGAGCGTAGGTGGGGCCCTCCTCATCAGATGCTAAAATAATCTCCCTGGTTTGGAGCTAGTGAAAAGGGGATAGACTGTCTGGTTGATACCGACATTAGGCCACCCTGACGATGAAAATTTATACACAGTGGGTAGTCACTTCTAGTCATATATAAAATTAAAAGCTTACTATTTATAGAGTTTGGTACTATTCACTTTTAAGGTTAAACTAGGAGAGTGTCAAAGGAGGGGGGGCTTCTGTCTGTTGATTAGGGAGGTGACTATTGTACCTATTTGAACTTGTTATTAGAATTTGGTACTATTCACTTTTGGGAGGTAACTATTGTACATTAAGCTATATAACATTATTGGAAATTAACTATTATACCTATTTAAGGAGGTAACTATTGTACTATTGTACTATTTAGGGAGGTAACTATTGTATTATTTGGTACTATTCTCTTTAGGGAGGTAACTATTGTACATTTAATATTGTACTATTCTCTTTAGGGAGGTAACTATTGTACATTTAATATTGTACTATTCTCTTTAGGGAGGTAACTATTGTATCTATTTAGGGAGGTAACTATTGTACCTATTTGAACTTGTTCTTTAGGGAGGTAACTATTGTACATTTAATATTGTACTATTCTCTTTAGGGAGGTAACTATATTGTACTATTCTCTTTAGGAGGTACATTTAATATTGTACTATTAGGGAGGTAACTATTGTCTATTTAGGGAGGTAACTATTGTACATTTAATATTGTACTATTCTCTTTAGGGAGGTAACTATTGTACATTTAATATTGTACTATTCTCTTTAGGGAGGTAACTATTGTATCTATTTAGGGAGGTAACTACTATTGTACATTTAATATTGTACTATTCTCTTTAGGGAGGTAACTATTGTACCTTTAGGGAGGTAACTATTGTACATTTAATATTGTACTTTAGGAGGTAACTATTGTACCTATTTAGGGAGGTAACTATTGTACATTTAATATTGTACTATTCTCTTTAGGGAGGTAACTATTGTACATTTAATATTGTACTATTCTCTTTAGGGAGGTAACTATTGTACCTATTTAGGGAGGTAACTATTGTACATTTAATATTGTACTATTCTCTTTAGGGAGGTAACTATTGTACCTATTTAGGGAGGTAACTATTGTACCTATTTGAACTTGTTATTAGAATTTGGTACTATTCACTTTTAAGGTTAAACTAGGAGAGTGTCAAAGGGAGGTAACTGTTGTACCTATTTTTTAAAATTAAGAATTATTTGTCTATAATTGTAAAACCAAGATAGTTCAGATTGTGACTGTATTTACATCAGTTGTTGGTCTAGGACTACTTCAACTACTTTCCACCTTTTGTGCAATAATCATTGGTAGATCTGGCCCCACCCCACGACGTTGGGGGATCAAATCCCTGGGATGATATTCAGCTCAATTCTTCTTCTTTTTTTTTTTTTTGCTGTGTCCTGTCTGAAGACGAGAGAAAACCGCTCAGAGTGATAAACAGATATTACACTCTAATCCCAGTCTATTTTTGTTGTAAATTTTTTTTGGATTTCATAAAAAAGCAATTGCATATATTTGGAGTATGAGGTCAAGTAAAAAAAAAAAAAACACTTTAAAAAGAAAATAAGATAAAATCATTTATTCTTTGTTAATCAAAGAATTATGTTATAAAGATTCTATATTGATAAGATATTTTGTGGATTTCATTTTTTGGCGGACCTGAACTTTCAGACCCCCCCATCTAAAATTTTTGTTTTATTCTTTTTTTTTTTTTTCAACGGATTATTATCGATTGCACACCAATCTATCCGATTGTAAAAAAAGATTTAAAAAAGTTATTTATTTTTTGAGTTTTCAGGGGTGCTTAGTTCCCCGTATAAGTTTATCGGAACCGCTGAAAAAAAATTTTCTTTGTAATTTCTTTTCTTTTTCTTCAATGGATTATTATCGTTTACACATCAATCTATCAGATTGTAAAAAAAAAATTTAAAAAAGTTATTTATTTTTCGAGTTTTCAGGGGTGCTCATTTCCCCGTATAAGTTTATAGTAAACGATCCCCATATCGGAACCGCTCAATAATAATTAATTTGGTTTTTTTTTTTTCTGGGCCACCCTAACTTTGACACCTTTATGCCAGTTTCCTTTCGATCGGTTCCGATATGGGGGATCAATTTACTATAAACTTATACGGGGAACTAAGCACCCCTGAAAACTTGAAAAATAAATAACTTTTTTGAATTTTTTTCCCACAGTCTGATAGATTGGTGTGCAATCAATAATAATCCATTGAAAGAAGAAAAAAAAAAATTAAAAACAAAAATTTCAGATGGGGGGGGGGGGTCTGAAAGTTCAGGTCCGCCCATTTTTTTTTACTCAATTTTTGGATTTTAAAAAGAAAATATTTTGTGGGTTTTTTTTTTTTCTTTTTTTTAAGAGAAGAAAAAATAATATTTGACCAGTAAAAAAAAACAAGAAAAAAGATAAAATCACTTAATTATTTGTTGTATATCAAAGAACTATGCTATAAAGATAGAGTTATTGATAAGATTTTTGTGGATTTAAAAAAAAAATTAAAACAAAATAAATTTGTAATTTTTTTTTTAAATTAAAAAATCAAAAATTTTTACTCAGTTTAAAAAATGAGTAAAAAAATTGTTAAAAATTTTTATTTTATTTTTAAATTTCGTTTTATTTTAGATTTTACTTTCTTTTAAATTTAAAAAAAAAAAGTACTTGAATTTTTTACTCAATATTTTAAATTCTAAAAGAAATTATATTTATGTTTTTGTTTTTGCTTTTTTTGAAGAAAAGAAAAAAAATCGTATTTGACCTGTAAAAAGAAAAGAAAAAAGAAAATCACTTTATTCTTTGTATATCAAATGACTATGCTATAGAGTTATTGATAAAGTTTTTGTACATCTAAAAAAATTTAAAACAAGCTTTTAAAATTCTTTTAAAATTTAAAAAAAAATTCAAATTTATTTTGTTTTCATTTTTTTTAAATGAAAAAAAAAATTTACTCAGTGTTTTGAATTTTAAACAAATTTTTTTTAGATCTTATTTTATATTTTACTCTATTTTAAATTAAAAAGATTAAGAAAAGAATTTTTTTAATTTTATAAAGAAAATATATTTAGTTTGTTTTTTTGGGGTTTTTTTTGTAAAAAGAGAAAAAAAAATAGTATCTGACCAGTAAAAAATAAGATAAATTCACTCAATTGTTCTTTGTAAACAAAATAACTGTTATAAAGATTGTATATGGATAAGTTTTTTTTACTCAATTAATCAAATTATTGAAAAAATTTAAAAATCAATTTTAAATTTTATTTTTAAATTACAAAAAAATTAACTCAATTTTTGAAATCAAAAAGAAATTTTCGAACATTTAAAAATTTTATTTTATTTTCGATTTTACTTCATTTCAAATTTTAAATTAAAAAAATATATATTTGTGGCTTGTTTTTTTTTTAAACAGAAGAAAAAAATTCTAATGATTCTTGTCATTTTTTTCTGTTTAAACAGACTTCAATTTTTTTTTCTGTTTGAACAGACTTCAATTTTTTTTTCTGTTTGAACAGACTTCTTGTCTCTGAAGTGTCTGAAAGAACTTCTGTTGTTAAACAAAATCCTTGATGGTTTGAATAACTTATCCCCATTTTAACCGTATTGAAAAATAAAGATGAATTTCATTAAAAACGTTTTCAGATGTCTTCTTTCTGTATCTTTAGTTTTAGATGAAGCTTTGTCAATCATCTATTACTAAATTCCCCATGTTTATGCATAACCATTTTTTGAGCGGTACAGGTATGATGCTTAGCTAATGATGGAATAAAAAGCAACAATAATAAGATGGAGTGAAACTAGTAATAAAATAATAGTAATAATGAAGAGTGTATCTAACCAGAGTGTTGGGATAAAAAGCAACAATAATAAGATTGAGTAAAACTAGTAATAATGAAAAGTGTATTGTGCCAGAGTTTTGAGATTAAAAAGCAACAATAAAAAGATAAAATAAAATTAATAAAAAATAAAAGTAACAATAACAGTTTTATATTCCATCTAGTTATTTAAAAAAAAAAATCTATCCAAGTTTTTTTTTTTTCAAATTTAAAATATAAGTTTCCAATTTGATTTGAAAATGGCAGCCATATTGATTGTATGTAATTGTGTCTGATACACTCGAATATCATTTTTGTAATTCTCAGAAAGAAAAAAAAGAAAATCTTTTTACTGGAGGCAAAATAAGATTGCAATTTAACATTTGAGTGGCATTGTCATAACGCATCCTAATTTATTTATTACTCTTTAAATTTTCAATTATAATGCGGCAATTTTTCATGCGTCACAGACCAAACATTTGGTGACACTTGCTGGTTTAGCTCAGTGGTTGGAGTGATGGACAAGCAGATCCAAAATAAGTTGGATTTTATGGCATGTCAATCCTTGTTGGGTTATTTTATGCCAAATAAAATTCTTGATGGGTATTCAAAATTTTGTATTTAAACTCAATTTTAATTCAATTTTTATTTAACTCAATTTCTTATTTTTATATCCTACCAAGTGTCTAATCACTCTCTTTATCATGTAAGACTGGTGAGGGGACCTGTTTAGTCAGTGTCCAATCAGCAATGAAGAAGATAGCATTGGGTTACATGGTATCAAGAAATGCACTAATTGTAATGGTTATTGTTATTGGATGTTCGTTGGATTTTATGACATATCAACCCTTATTGGGTTATTTTATACTGAAGACGTTTTGTTTTATTCATTCTTGATGGCCGCCCTGTTGATTGGGGCATTAGAATGCACCGACTGTACCTCTGCAGAGGGGTAAAACTCCCCCAATGGGGCCACCTGTTGGCCGTGGGTGGCGACCCGTGATGCTTAAGGATAGAGTCCAGGTGGATGAGCAGTTCATGACTTGCAATACTCCACTTTGGCCCTATCTTGGGCTAGACGGCGGTCGGAGAGGCCCCTTCCGATCAATCGGCTGGTCACGTCAAGCCCTAGCACCTATATGATTTTCCCAACCCTATTGCCCTTATGGCAAGCCCCAACCCCTTTTTATCATATGGATGCTAGAAGGCAGTGGCTGCAGGTCTACATGTCCTGGGAATGACGTTAAACTTTATCTGATGGTGAGGTTCCAGTTTTGGAGGTTTGGGGAATGTGGAGCACCCGTTCATCACCATTGCTCCCTGGTCCACTTTGACCCAGAGTGGTAGTACCTGTTAGGGTCCCATCTATGGGTTAAATAGAAAAATGTATTTATAATAAAATTGTATTATCCATTAAGAATTGATTTATTTCAAAACTTTATTGGCATTAAATGACCCACTGAGGTTGATATGCTGTAAAACAAAACAAAACAAACAAATCATTCTTGATGGGTGTTTGACATTTTAAAAACTCAATTTTGTTTAAAACATAGTAAGTGATTAGTGAAAGTGAAAATCATCCTTTTTGCGATTATAGATCTATTTCTGCCCACAGATATCTGTGTATACTTATGGGTTTCATCAGAGCGCTAACTTTATTGAAAATGGTAAACAGATAATTCATGGGGCTTTTTATGTACTTTTTCTGGGAATTCCTGAGAAGATATCGGGTTTCAGTTCTTCTCATCATCTTAGGGGGTGGTGGTGTTGGTAACCAGTGCCAACTTAGAATCATCCTAATACCAACTTACTTGATAACCCATCTATGGATATATATATATATATATATATATATATATATATATATATATAATATATATATATATATATATATATATATATATATATATATATATATGCTTCCCACTCCCATGGTTGAGCACTGTGGGGAGACATTAATTGTAACTTCACTGTTTGGCATTAGCTGTGACCCATCTGTTTACAGATTAGAGTTCTCTGGTAATTGTAAAAACATAACACCGTAAAGTATGTAGCAATTAATTGTTCACCCTAGACTAATGGCCCGCTGATTGCCGCAAGGGTAAGGAATTTGGTAGACGAAAATTCTGTCGGGTTTCGATTTCAGCTAGAGGTAGCTGTTAAAATGTCGAGCCACACTGATGAGAAGTAAACTTCAAAACACGTGTCTGTGGATGACTGATATATATATATATATATATATATATATATATATATATGAAGAGAAAATTTTTAGAAAAAACAAAAGATGTTATTAGTTTTGCTGACAGATCTGTTTCGACCTTTGAATAAAGCGGTCTTTTTCAAAGCAACTATATTTATGAGGAAAGACAGAATAAATAAACCGTTAATCACGAGGTACAAAAAAACACTCTCGTTCAGGGCCGGAATTTAAAAAATTTTTGAAAATGCGGATTTTGTGTTAAAAATAGAATAAATTTTATTTTTAAAAATCAGAAGCATTTTTATCCTTAAGAAAAACTCAAATGCTTCTGATTAGAATACAACAATTAGTATTCTTCATGAACTCTTTCTTACTTCCAAAGGACTTTCACTTTATCATGTTTGTATAATGTCATATATGTCATATTTCATGTGCCCAGACAATAAAGTCTGTATTGTTGTTATGTCCATGCCTTTCCTATTCATACATTGACATCAAATATGAAAAGAAAAACAAAACAAAAAAACAAAAAAACACAGAAAAAACACAGAAAAACAAAAAACAAAACAAAAAAATCTTATTTAACTCTTCAAAAACAATCAGAAATATAATCAGAAATAAAAACAACCATACCCACATAAAATACGATTCAGGTATATATACCATGAAATGTTTCAATTGTAATAAATAATACATAGGTGAGACCTCAAGAAATATTTAACAACCGAATCTACGAGCACAAAAGAGACATAAAAAGGGTCAGTTAAATAATGCATTAACGAAACACATTTAGGAAACTAACCACCTTTTCAATTTCAAAGTGTCCAAAATGTTAACTGATATACACAACAAAAACTCAGAAAAATGTTGAATCTAGCATTATTTAAAATTATGACACCATCAAACAGAGACCAGGTCTTTCTTTTTTTTTTTTTTTAATTATCCCCTTACTTAATCAAACTTGTACCAAAATGTTACAAGATACCTTATGTTTATTAAGTTTTTTTTTTTAAATACGTTTCGCTTAATATTTATAAATTAAAATAAATTTCGAACACGACAAAAATTAACTGTCAAGTAAGGTAATGTCATGAATAAATATGTTCTATTATAATTTCGACCAAATCAAAGCCGGTTGAGCGGATGGGACCTTTCCGACCATCCGTCTGGCCTAAATAACGCCTAAAGTGGGGTGGGGCATGTCATGAACTGTACAGCCATCAGGATTTCGTCCTTACGATTCACCGGTCACCACCCACGGCAAACAGGAGGCTTCATTACGGGGGGGGGGGTCTACCCTCTGCAGAGGTTCAGTCGGTAATTCTACTGCTCCTACCGTAAAGCGCCCCTTTTAAACCTCTCGTTTAAATAGCTGATCGTAATTTAATAAAGTATGATATTGTTCAAGATTCTGTATAAAAGTAGTTGTACCAAAAATTTGTTTTATATATATACATATATATATATATATAAAGAAAGAGAGAGAGAGAGAGAGAGAGAGAGAGAGAGAGAGAGAGAGAGAGAGAGAGAGAGATTAGCTAATGATCACCTTAAAATTTTAGATTACAAGTATAACGTTTTCAACATCTCTTATCTTTAAACAATGAAATAGAAAGCTAGAGTTTTTTTTTCAACTTGACAGAATCTATTGATATTGATGCAAGACTCAAACGGCAGAATTAAAGTTTCCCATTGAAACAGACTTTTTCGTTTTTATTTTAAATTAGCGGTTTTCACTTCTCTCATTTGAGAAAATTATAACACTCAAATACGTTGTATTGTTTTCGGGAAGCGACAAACACAAAAGAAACCGAAAAAAAATATTCTAATGACCAATGAACAATCATTTTTAAACTTTTGAAAAAAAAAAAAAAAAAAAAAAAAGAGAAAAGATTATCTAATATTCACTTTGAATCTTACACCTCCGTAAAATATATCTTGTGTTCTCATTTTTACTAACACTAAAATATTTCATATTGACACTCAGTATCTCAAACATTAACAACATTACACAAATCGAAAATAAATTAAGATACAAAGAAGGAAAATGAAAATGAATGGTTTTAATCTTAAAACCATTCATTTTCATATTTTACGGAGGTGTAAGATTCAAAGTGAATATTTGAAGAACATCCAACTCCGACAAGGGTTGAGGGACAATACATTTAATAGATAACAGCACATGAATACAAAGGATACATAATAGAAGAGTACATGGATACATAAGATACAAATACAAGAGTAGATAAACCTACATATATAAAAGGACTGGAGCGTCCATAGATAGAAATGACTTACTAGGTGGGGGACCGGAACCCCACCGAGAAAGGGGTAGACCGTGTCTAACCCATGTGGTCTCGTAGCGAGGAAAGAGGAAGAAATTCGAATCAGCCGCTTAAATATCATACGTCCCCTGGTGGGAACAATCCGGGCAGATAACTCCTCCAGGCCAAGGGAAGATAATCCCCTACAGAGGTGATAAACACATATGCTTATCCATTCGTTTACTGCACTGTATGGGGTAGGGAAGAGGTTTGGGGTGTTTTAAGGTTAAAAGGTAGCTGGATGTTTTGGTTGTGTGTTCTTATGGTTTTTGCTTGAACCCCATCTCATTTGGTGGTCGCATTGAAAAGTGTAGAAAATAATATTACCATTACACAGTGACCTCCCTTTGACCATTGCCAGACACAGTCCATGGGTCTCTTAGTCATCACCTGATGTGAAACCTCGTGCGATTGGCTAAGGGCTTTTGTCATCAACCAATCAGAGCACACGTTACGAGGCTCAGTTTGGCCGCCAAATTTCGAGGGTTGATACCTTCAATCCTCCTCTTTCGCTGCGACTGTCGTCGAAGAACGACATGTTCCTTTCCACAGCAATAGACACCGAAGAACGACGGGTCTTTGAAACAGCTCACAGAAGGGCCGTTGACGCGTAACGTCAAACAAACAAACAAGGCTAGCAAGACATTCCTACCTGGGACAGATAAGTCACGCAAGCATTATCTTGCAACCAAACCATACCCTTACACCTACACTATTCAATTGTAACACATTTGTAAACACACACATTTGTATCACAAGTTAAATATTGTATTGTATATTGTAAGTTACATGTTCTTGTTGTCCGATAAATGCATTTCGTTTTATAAGCCTTGTTGTATTCGTTACCTGTAATCTTTACCTTTATCCTGTCTTGGTAATTAGCACGTCTTTTTCCTATATTTTGCAAGATAATAATACAATTTGTGAACTCATAAAGTTCGGGTACGCCACATGAAGAAAAGGCTATAAATTTGACTGTCCGGAGGTTGTCAGTTGACACCGAAAAAAAAAATTGAATTTACTTTTTTTCAGCTATTGTATATTGTAAGTTACATGTTCTTGTCTGATAAATGCATTTCGTTTTATAAACCTTGTTGTATTCGTTACCTATATCTTTACCTTTATCCTGTCTTGGTAATTAGCATTTCTTTTTCTATAAAAGGAAGGAATTTAAGGAACGAAAAAGAAAGAGACATAGACAGAAGGTGGTTTTATGATTTAGGCTTTATTCACCGATCATAGTCACCCGTGGCAAAGGGGATATTCCCCCTGGCCGAAGAACAACTGGGTGGCGTCGTCAGTTATGTTATTAACTGGTCCTTCTTTTCGGATCTTTCAACATAATACCCATAATACCCCCCTCGCCAGAAGTTACCAATTTTGTTTTTGCTTTGTTTTTTTTTACGGCATATCAACCTCAGTGGGTCATTTAATGCCGATAAAGTTTTGAAATAAATCAATTCTTAATGGATAATACAATTTTTTTATAAATACATTTTTCTATTTAACCCATAGATGGGACCCTAACAGGTACGACCACTCCGAGTCAGAGTGGACCAGGGAGCAATGGTGATGAAGGGGTGCTCCACATTCCCCAAACCTCCAAAACTGGAACCTCACCATCAGATAGAGTTTAACGTCATTCCCAGGACATGTAGACCCGCAGCCACCGCCTTCTAGCACCCATATGATAAAGAGGGGTTGGGGCTTGCCATAAGGGCAATAGGGTTGGGAAAATCATATAGGTGCTAGGGCTTGACGTGACCAGCCGATTGATCGGAGGGGGCCTCTCCGACCGCCCGTCTAGCCCAAGATAGGGCCAAAGTGGAGTATTGCATGTCATGAACTGCTCATCCACCTGGGCTCTATCCTTATGCATCACGGGTCGCCACCCACGGCCAACAGGTGGCCCCATTGGGGGAGTTTTACCCCTCTGCAGAGGTGCAGTCGGTGCATTCTAACGCCTCAGCCAACAGGGCGGAGAAGTTACCAAATAAGACCACCTGTCATCAACTATCATCTCTAATCTACCCTCTCTCTCTCTCTCTCTCTCTCTCTCTCTCTCTCTCTCTTTCTCTCTTGTTTTATTTATTCTTGATGAGCACTGATGCATGGGAAGCATTTAAGTCAGTCTGTAGTGGCTTTCTTGATAACACACGCGTACCAAATTACCAAGCCTGTATTGAGAAGTTGCTAAAGACTTATGAGGATATGGGATGCCGAATGTCACTCAAAATTCATTTTCTCCATTCCCACCTCAACTTCTTACCTCCAAACCTTGGAGCAGTGAGTGATGAGCACGGAGAAAGATTCCACCAAGACATTACGAAGATGGAGAGCAACTACTAAGGCAAGTGGAACCCCGGCATGATGGTAGACTTCTGCTGGATGCTCTTGTATGACAACCCGAAGTAAAATACAGCAGGTCATCTAAGAAAACACACTTCTAACTGTCTGCGGTACTATGAATTATGTACATTGTGTCATCCAAGTATATTTATTCCGTCAATGTTCTTTATCTATCCTGTTTTATCTGTAATAAGCTGCTGCAACTGTTGAAATAAGCACGTATATACTCTGTATATACTAAAATGAGACTGTCTAAAAGACAGAAAACTAGAGGTGATAGAGCAAAACTGTTTATAAATTTGAATTCAGCACACCCAAATTAGTGAAAAAAAAAAAACACCTATTCACATTCTTGCCTCAGACAAAAAATATTTTTTTGTAAACCAGTATAATAGATGCCGACCCCACGAATCTTTTGATAAGGAAATGAAGAGGCACACATTTTTAGCAGCGATTCACTCTGCGATATATCTCATTAAGGGTGGGTGTGCAAAATCTCGACGACGGTGACGACCATCACCATCACCATCACCATCACCACCACAATAACATATCAGACCAGATGTTTAAACCAGTTTTTAGTTTCAAAAATCTATTTTTACATCGCCCGTAGTGCGTTTTTTATTTTGCTAGTTTCAAGAATTTATCGAGTGGATCCTGCTGTTGTCTTTTAAGTGATTGAATGTGAACAAAATCAATGCTGGAATCCGTCGCGAGGCCGATAACACTGGTTTACAAAGAAATTGAGGCAAGTACAAAAACAGCTGTTTTAACCTAATTTGGGGGTGCTGAATTTGACATCCGTTTTTACTCATCACCTCTAGTTTTTTAGTTTTTAGTTTTTAGTTTTACAACTGAAAAAACTGGGCATCTTAGAAAAAAAATTGTTCTTTTTTTTTTTGGTTTGTTTTTTGTTTTGTATTTTTTCAATCCCCGATTTCAACACCGATGAAAGAGACAAAGTTTATCTTTTGATTTTAAGATAATGAACAAAAAAACTTTAAAAAAATTGACTATATTCAGAGATTTAAACTGGATTTTTTTAAAGAACTTTCTTATTTTATTTATTCAATTTCTTAATTCGATCTTAAAACAAATAATCGAGCGTTTCTCAATGATCAACCAAATCGCCAATTCTTAGCAACATCGATATTTTTATAAAACTTTTTATTTATTTGTGAGTTCAAGACTTTAAAATTAAATTGATAAAATCATTTTCATAACGCAGGCCTGGTCACTTCAAGAGGATGAACAAAGGCCGCATCCCCAAAGACCTACTGTATGGCGAATTAGAAGAGGGCACCCGACCGGTAGGGAGACCACACCTGCGCTTTAAAGATGTCTGCAAGAAGGACATGAAGACATACCACATCAACACCAACACATGGGAGGTTGGTGCAGAAAACCGAGCGACTTGGTGACTCTGTAGCGTTAGTTTGTATTCGCCTGGTGGAGTTGTCTGCCCCTTTTAGTTTGATGATGCCCGCTAGGGCACCAGAGTATTTAAGCGCCGGTTTCAAACACTTTCGCTCTCTTTTCCTGTCTTCAGCAGCTACGAGCCACATGGGGTAGATTTTATCTAAACACCCTCGTTGGGGCTCCGCCCCCCTTACATTACTGTAAGTCCTCACAGCATGGACTATTCCTAGTCTCATGTCTGTACTCATATATGTATATCTGTATCATTCATGAATGTGTCTTATCTTTATTTGTGTACCCCTTTTTATATGTACTCTGTTTACCATGTACTTTGTATCTACTGTTATCCATGTGCTGTGTATATTAAATGTTTGTCTATTAACCTTTGTCGGAGTTATTTGTATCCAAAGTATGTATAACTTTGCACCTACGTTATAACTGGTGACATCCCGAAGTGATATGAACACTTACCCTTTTTGCCCAAGTCGACCATAAAAATAGTCGTAAAAGTACTCGGGACTTTCAACACGAACTTTAAAAAAAAAAAAGAAAAAACGGTGACCCCCTCAAAGAAATTATTTCTTTTTTCTCCGACAGTTATGGACACATTTTTTTACAGCGCTGGATATCTTCTAAGAAATTTAAAAAAGGATTCAACACCAAGAATTATTTTTTACCGAGAGATAAGTCAGCCATCAGCCAGGGACAGTTTGACACGTTCCCCCACCCTAGGGACACTGACAGCTTCTATTCAGCGATTACTACTAAGGATACGGACATGGCCACACCATGTGACCCGGATTCCAACCGCAAGGCAACTCAGCAAAAATTTTTTGCTACACCTCAGAAAGTGAGATGTTCATCTAAAATGTCCATTTCAGGATACGGTATCTGTGCCTCCCAGACTCAAAGTACCGACCTTGAAAATTTCAACTCGACCTTGGCGTCTAAGAAAGACATTTAACCAGGTCAGCATTGAAGAATGGAACGAAGAGACGTTGAATTTCAAGTTTTTTATCCACACCACACAGAGACATTTGCTCCATATTTTTCCTCAAACTGTTGAAAATTGTACACCTGTACAGAAAATTTTATATGCTAAAAGTTGAACCTGAAATAATGTTCGTAAAAATCTTTTAACATTTGTTTCTTTTGAAACACCCTTTTAACGATTCCCGTCGTTTTTTGGGCATTTTGTGCCTACCATTTTGTTTCCAGGAGAAAAATTATTCCTCAAGGATAAAAGCAGTCCTTATTTCAACTCAGGAATTTGGAAGAAAGTTGATTTCTTTAAATTGTAACCATACCACATAGGAGTTTTTCCCACTGGACTTATACATGAAAATTCTCTTGTTTGTATTTTAAATTACATTCCTGTTTTTTCATGTTTTTATTTTATAGTTTGCGGGAATATGTATGTGCAAATTTTATTTCTCTGTTTTTGGAACTTTGAACTTTGAACATTCGAGACTCTGTTCTTTTCCTTAAAGGAATTTTTTTTTTTTCTGTTTGTCATGCTTGTCTATAAATTTTTTGCCCCGCTAAAAATTTAGGGGGGAGTATTTGTAGCGTTAGTTTGTATTCGCCTGGTGGAGTTGTCTGCCCCTTTTAGTTTGATGATGCCCGCTAGGGCACCAGAGTATTTAAGCGCCGGTTTCAAACACTTTCTCTCTCTTTTCCTGTCTTCAGCAGCTACGAGCCACATGGGGTAGATTTTATCTAAACACCCTCGTTGGGGCTCCGCCCCCCTTACATTACTGTAAGTCCTCACAGCATGGACTATTCCTAGTCTCATGTCTGTACTCATATATGTATATCTGTATCATTCATGAATGTGTCTTATCTTTATTTGTGTACCCCTTTTTATATGTACTCTTTACTATGAACTGTTATCCATGTGCTGTGTACATTAAATGTTTGTCTATTAACCTGCGTCGGAGTTATTTGTATCCAAAGTATGTTGAACTTTAAACCAACTTTACAACTCCTTGTCAAACAAGACACAAAAAGGAGTGAAAAAGAGAGGAAAGAAGCTGCCACAGAAAAGACAGCCAGAAGGAAGGAGATACAACAGCAACTCCAGCAAGCATCATTATTTGTTTGCAGTCACTGCACCAGAGATTGCCATTATAAAATTGGCCTGTTCAGCTACTCATGCAGATGCGGACACTACGCCATCGTCTTTAGCAGACGGAAGGATGCTAAAAATATATCTCACTATCAGGGCCGGGTTAGCTCAGTCGGTAGAGCGTTCGGCTAGAAACCACAAGGTTCCTAGTTCAATACCGGCCCTCGCCAACTCAACATATGACTAGCACAGGGATCTGTGCGGTAAAGTAAGGAGCTGATGGTAGGTGTGGCGCTCCACCTCAGATGCTAAAACAATCTCCTTGTTCTAGCGCTATTGAAAAGGGGATAGACTCCCTCGCCGACTGGCTGATGCCGACTTTAGGCCGCCCCGTTGAATTTACTTACTTTACTTACGGTATCAAAGTAATTTTCTATGTTGATCAACCATTGTCTTTCCGACATCTTTTTGACATCTGAGGTGGAGCGCCACACCTACCATCAGCTCCTTATTTTACCGCACAGATCCATGTGCTACTCGTACACTGAGTTGCCGAGGGATGTGCTATTCTGCATTTGTACCCCAAAATCTTCTTTCCGACATTTTAATGAGAACAATTTTCTTATCTCTCATCTGAAAGATGTGATAAATATAACAGATTTTATTGAAGTTTTAGTTACAGGAAATGTGACTCGATTCGGTACAAATGCACAATAGCGCGCAAGAGATAATATCATTAGATTACGTATAAAAAGCATTACATTCTGTTGGTATGATGGCAGAATAGCGCGCAAGAAATAATATCATTAGATTACGTATAAAAAGCATTAGATTCTGTTGTACTAAGGCAGAATAGCGCGCAAGAGATAATATCATTAGATTACGTATAAAAAGCAGGTAGAGGAAATGGAATCGGTGACTCGATATTCAAATGTTTGATTGCTTGGTCTGATTTTACGGCATGTCAACTCTTGTTGGGTTATTTCATGCCGAAGATGTTTTGTTTTATTCATTCTTGATGGGCATTCAAATTCTCTTTTTAAACTCAATTTTTAAAACTTTCTTTAAAGCTCATTTTTAACCCATAGATGGAACCCTAACAGGTACTACCACACCGTCTTGTAATATCATATTGTCTTCATTGCATTTATTGTAATACACGTTCTGGATTTATCGAGTGCTGTCGTATCTTAAGTGAATTCATATGAACAAAATCAATGCAAGTATCTCATCACAATATCAAAGTAATTTTCTATGTTCATCAATCATTTTCAGAGCAAACATCTTCTTTCCGACATTTTGATGAGAACAACTTTCTTATCACTCATCTAAAAGTTGTCATAAATAGAACTAATTTCATTGAAGTTATAAGTACTAGTACTTTGTAATGGAGTTACTACCGTAGGATCCACTCAATATATTCTTCAAACATCAATGTATATTTATTGTTTGGTTGATTTTTAACAGTATTTCAAATCATTTGGGGTTATTTTAAGTTTAGTGTAGATGCGTCTGGATCAAACAGAACCCACACATTTTGTAATAAAATTGTTAATTTTAACTAGGGGGTTTAGGGTTAGGGTTTAGGGTTGGGTTGGGGTTTAGGGTTAGGGTTTAGGGTTGGGTTGGGGTTTAGGGTTAGTTTAATGGGAAAATAGATAAATAATTATGGCTCTGTTTTTTTCTGGGTCACCCTGTACAGGGTGACCCAGGAAAAACAGAAACCTAACCCTAATCCCAACCCCAACCTCAACCCCAATCCTAACCCTAACCCCTAACCCTAAACCCCCTAGTTAAAATTAACTGTTTTATTACAAAATTTGTGGGTTCTGTTTTTTCTGGGACACCCTAATTTACTAAACAAAAGATCATAATTACCGAAATGTGAATGTCTTGTAATATCATATTGTCTTCATTGTATTTACTAGCAAATATATGCACCCTCCGTAGGGTGCTAGTATTTAAGTTTTAATATAATAAAATATATTAAATTAGAAAGGCTAATGAAACTAAATAAGAATACAGATAAAAAGATTTGAAACAGAGGGAGTATAATAAAAGATTTGAAACAGAGGGATATATAAAAAATGGAACAACTGAAACTTACTCTTCCATCACTCTCGTCTTTCATTGTTATTTTTCTAATTTAAGTATTTAGTTATAAGAGGAAGTAAAGAATAAAATGACAGTTATTTTATCTTGTTAATGGATTTCATTTAAGATTCATTGAAGAGATTTTTGCTTATATTCATTAAAAAAACCAAACAGTTAGAAATCAATAATACTAAGCACATATTTATTAAATTCGATTTTTTAATATTAATATGCAAATTAGCCTTCCCGTTCACACTGTAAACCGCTATTTTGTTGTATATATAAATATAATTGCATGTTGTCAGTATGTAGACATAGTTAACAGTATTAATAATGTAAGACAATTTTATTAATAATTGAGGTTTAGATAAAAATAAAATCATGGAGAATGTGATGTCAATAACTAAGAGAATTGTGTCTTGAGTAGGAATATAGTTTCGGTTACAGACAGAAAAGCACACAATCTCCATTATAATAAGATTACACGTTCTGAATTTATCGAGTGGATCCTGCTGTTATCTCTTAAGTGATTGAATAAGAACAAAATCAATGCAAGTGTTGGGTCAGTAAAATGGTAATTTTGGGTAGACATAAGTCCAAATGGGTTATCTTCCCTTACTTACGGTTGTTCGCCGATAGGTGGTGAGAGTTGTAGGCAGAAGCCGGGAATTCTGAATTCTTTCTTTTCTCTCGGAGCGCCAACGACTACACATGGCATAAACGCGTGTTGTCTATATCCATTGAGTTGGGGGCTTTGCCCCCCCCCCAACCAGCTACCGGTAAGTGACATTCTTTACAAAGCAAATCCTACACCTACTTTCTTTATGCATGTTTATATATTGTCTTGAATGTATCCATCGTGTGCTCACGAATATAAGTTCTGTTATTATCTCTCTCTTTATCTTATCTCTCTCTGTAGCCTGCTCACTAT
>CM042173.1:52114349-52116849 GCA_023376005.1 Doryteuthis pealeii
AAAACAGACGAGATGGATCCTGCACTGTTATCTTTCAACCTCATTGGATAAGAACAAAATCAATGCAAGTGTTGGGTCAGTAAAATGGTAATTTTGGGTAGACATAAGTCCAAATGGGTTATTCTTCCTTACGGTTGTTCGCCGATAGGTGGTGAGAGTTGTAGGCAGAAGCCGGGAATTCTGAATTCTTTCTTTTCTCTCGGAGCGCCAACGACTACACATGGCATAAACGCGTGTTGTCTATATCCATTGAGTTGGGGCTTTGCCCCCCCCCAACCAGCTACCGGTAAGTGACATTCTTTACAAAGCAAATCCTACACCTACTTTCTTTATGCATGTTTATATATTTGTCTTGAATGTATCCATCGTGTGCTCACGGAATAAAGTCTGTTATTATCTTTTAACGTTGTCGGAATATTTCTTGTACTTGTGTTACGTAATTATTAGATGCCTAATATTTATGGCAATAGTGTAGAAACATAATGGCGATTAGTGCAGCTGATGGCCTTGAGAGTGATTGACACGCTTGACCTCACCCTCACCTTGCCTTCCAGGGATAAATCGTGAGAACCGGAAGGCATAGAAGACCCTGTCTTCCGGTTTAGAAGCATAGTGAGTTTAAGTCAGTTAGAAGGTAGAAGTGAGCTCGATGGGGTAAGTCGTGTTATACACGCGGTCCCTCATCTGCGCAGATTGTCTGGTTGGGGATTTACCGAATAAAGTAACATTCAAAGAAAATCGAAGTCTTGTGTTTATTACCTAAAAACTAATAATGACACAGGGCTTCTGATAACAAGAAATCCCCATAGAAGACCAGACCGGAATCCCCAAGTCAACAATAGACGCTAGACCAGACCAAGATGATAGACGATCACAATAGCAAAGCCGGCCAGAAGAGAAGACGACTAGAAGTAAGAAGTAAGAAAGGGTATACATCATATATCGATTTGGTACTGTGAAAACCTCAGTACGTAACAATTGTATGTACCCACGATGGAAAGTTACCTTCTAAGCCTTCTAACTTTAATATAAGAACTTTCCATCTTATATAAGTATCTCACTACAATATCAAAGTCATTTTTCATGTTAATCAATCATTGTCAGAGTAAATATCTTCTTTCCGACATTTTGATGAGAACAACTTTCTTATCTCTCATCTGAAAACTGTAATAAATAGAAATGGTTTTATTGAAGTTTTAGGTACAGGAAATGTGACTCAGTTTCCGTACAAATACACAATAGCGCGCAAGAGATAATTGTTACATAATTTATGAGCATTCATAAATTATAAACGTACCTGTAGTTAGAATTTTGTATAGGGTCCGTAAACTTTAAATAATGGGGTCCTATGGAAAGTTACTCGCCGGTTATGAAGGTTAGTGATCATTTATTTGACGTCTTGAAGGCGCGCGATTGGACGCCTGAGAATATAGACAGACTAAGTAATAGATAGAGAGATATGAACAAAATTAGATATAAACGGACTATATTATAGATAGATAGATAGATAGATAGTTTGGTTTTGTTTGTTTTGTTTTACGGCATATCAACCTCAGTGGCTCATTTAATGCCGATTAAGTTTTGAAATAAATTAATTCTTAATAGATACACAATTTTTTTAAATAAATACATTTTTCTATTTAACCCATAGATGGGACCCTAACAGGTACTACCACTCCAGGTCAGAGTGGACCAGGGCGCAATGGTGATGAAGGTGTGCTCCACATTTCCCAAACCTCTAAAACCGGAAACTCACCATCAGATAGAGTTTAACATCATTCCTAGGACATGTAGACCCTCAGCCACCAACATGATAAAAAGTGTTGGGGCTTGCCATAAGGGCAATAGGTTTGGGCAATCATATAGGTGCTAAGATTTGACGTGACCAGCCGATTGACCGGAGGGGGCCTCTCCGACCACCCGTCTAGCCCAAGTGGTGTATTGCAAATCATGAACTGCTCATCCATCTGGGCTCTATTCTTAAGCATCACAGGTCGCCATCCACGGCCAACAGGTGGCCCCATTGGAGTAGTCTTAACCCTCTGCAGTCGGTGCATTCTAACGCCCCACCGACAGGGCAGATAGATATATAGATAGATAATGAAGAGATTGAGATGGGTAGATCGATATATAGATAGAAAATTTTAAAGCAGATACAAATGATTGATTGATTGGTTGATTGATTAGAGACAGACGATATATATATATATATATATATATATATATATATATATATATATATATATATATAAAGATAGATAGATAGATAAATTGTAAACAGATACAACTGATTGATTGAATTGGTTGATTGATTTGGGACAGACAGACAGACAGACAGCACACACACACACACACACACACACATATATATATATATATATATATAGAGAGAGAGAGAGAGAGGGGGGGGGAAGATAAATTGTAAACAGACACAACTGATTGATGATTGGTTGATTGATTTGAGACAGACAGACAGACAGACAGACACAGACATATATAT
>CM042173.1:52121849-52136849 GCA_023376005.1 Doryteuthis pealeii
AAGCATTACTTGTTGCCATCAAGCTTTTTCTACCTGGTATTTCGTTAAATTTCCAGTGATGCACCATACAGTAGTACTGACACGGTTATAGCTTGGAAGAATTCCAATTCTTATTTTATCAGAGAGATCAGACTATGATATGCCGTCATTAACTGTTTGATTCATAACTTTGCTATAGAGTATGTTGATATAGCTTTTCGTGATGAGATATTGCCTACCAAGATATAGGTGTTGCGTTACTGAGGTTTTCACGAGTGACCAAATCAGATATATGTTGTATACCCTTTCTTACTTCCTTACTTCTAGTCGTCTTTTTCTCCGGCTGCCTTTGGTCTCTTTACATCTTGCGTCTTGGTCTCGATCTATTAGGTCTGAACTTGCGGGATTCCTCGGCGCTCTTGTTCTGTTAGGGGATTTCTTTTATCAGAAGCCCTGTGTCATTATTTAGTTTAGGTAATAAACACAAGACTTCGATTTTCTTTGAATGTTACTTTATTCGGTAAATCCCCAACCAGACAATCTGCGCAGATCGCGTGTATACATCCTACGAGTCTCGGCTTCTACCTTCTAACTGACTTAAACTTTACTATGCTTCTAAACCGGGAAGACAGGGTCCTTCTATGCCTTCCCGTTCTCACGATTTATCCCTGGAAGGCAAGGTGAGGTGAGGTCAAGCGTGTCCATCACTCACTCTCAAGGCCATCAGCTGCACTAATCGCCATTATGTTTCTACACTACCTGTATTAAGTATACGGATCCAATATTATGTAACAATAGTATTGTTATGATTGTTTCAACTTACTTCCGTACCACCATAGTTATTACATTTGAGTTCAATGTTACCCTACGGGGTCCGCTTGATGCACCCTAGAAGGGTGATTGGGATCTATTAATGAGTGTGAGGACAAAATAATATATACGGGATTGGCGTTTAGAGGCTTTGAGAGTTAGGTAAGCAAATTTTCTATATCGTCGACAATGTAAGAATTGCAGGTAGGGTTATCGCCGTTTGTTCTACGCAGCGCCTCTCTATTCAAACCAACCAATCAGGGCCAGTATATTTTTGGCGCAAAACCCAAAGAGGCAAATTCTTTCTCTTTCTGATCGACCATGCACCGGAGTCGGACACAAAAAGGACGTCTCTTATATCAGCAGACGACAGAGTAGCCGCTAGCAAGGGACTTCGATAATTCCCTACCTCAGGGTTTCAAGCTAAGTGTTTATTATTCATTATATATAACATTCCCGAAAGGAAGCGCGTGGTGTAATGGTTAAAGTTTGGAATGGACTCGTGCCCCGAGTTGCAAATCCTGGACGGTGAATGCATTTCACTTAGCGCTAATACCCTTGGGAAGTATGATCCAATTACTCTCCCTCCAGCTATGAGTAAATAGCAGTCAGACTGGGCTCTTTTAAACCATGGCTAGTAACCGGTCTAGGAGAAGGAAAACTCTGAATCAAAACTTGATAAACTCCGCTTAAGAAATTGGACCTATTGTTGTTACGCATCCTGCTCGTGGTGGAGGGGTTGGTAATATATATATCTAGCAGAACGACCAGCGTAGCCGTAGCAAGGACTTCGATTAATTCCCCTACCTTTCAGGCGTTTTCAGCTAAGTAGTTTATTATTCTATATATAACATTCCCGCAGACAAAATAAAGTTTGCAACAATTTATTGTATGTCAGTAAAACATGTCTATTCCAATTCTAAGTTTGTGTTTCGTTTTATGTCTTAACTCTACTTGTCTGTCACCACTCGTGCGTCTAAAACACCATAACAATGAAAGTAAAGATAAGGAAGAACCACAGCTATACTTCCAAATTCGTTGGTTGTATTTTAGCTGATTTAGAAAAGCAGTTATTTTTAAAATGATGTATGGACCCGATGTTGCATTTGATACCAGAGAATGCCCTGCCATATGCCAGGCATCATCTCATCAAGGCTCTCCCCCCCTTCTCTCTCTCTCAATCATCGCTGCGTAGGTCCTTTCTTCCGACATCCAGTGTCCGGTACAGAGCGGTCAAATGTATTTTTTTGGCTGGTTGCGATAACACAGGGTGTCTATGTGGCGAAGGACTGTGATATCTTTCACGGCATGGATTTTTTTGGCATTCTTAACCTTTTCGGATCGTAGGAGTGGTGTTTTAGTTAAATTCTTATACCTTTAAAAAAATAAGATCACTAAGTGATAGATAAGTTTGAACAATCCTTTTATAGTGAGGCAATGCTACATTAAGAATTTTTTTTATTTTGCAATGTAAGGTTGGAACATTAGAACACTCTTTTCGTACACTGGTTAGGGTTAGGTTAGGGTTAATTCATTCAAAGTAGATATGCCAGATTCATATGTTTATGAATTTTGTGCCGAGAGAACATAGAAAGTAACACTTTCTTATAAAAATTCTTAGGATATAGTTGATTCACAATAAAGTATTTTTTAAATCCATCTATTACTTAATAGTCTTATCTTTTAAGTTTACAACAATTGAACCATGTGACCTTTTAGCCACTCCTTTCATAAGGGACATGTTTTTCATTTACACAAGTCAAATCGATTGTTTGTTAACAGACGATTTTTAGAGGGTTTTTTAATTATAAAACTAACCCCTAACCCTAACCCTAAACCCTACCCAACCCCTAACAAACAACCGGATTTGACGGTGTAAATTGAAAAAACAGTCCTTATTGAATTTCGAGATCTGCCAAAAGGGGTGCCTAAAGGTCATAGGGCCCAGAATTTACTGAACACCATACCAACAAAACAAAACAAAAAAATTGAAGCGGTCGAGAAAGTTCAGAGTTCTCGATTTTTTGAATCAAACGGGCTCTTATTGGTGCCTACGGGGGAAAATCTATCAACCCTGGCGTTGAAATTTTCCTTTGTTGGGTTGAAATGATAATTAATTGTAGATGTTATCTGCCTCGAGCCGGTAATATATATATATATATATATATATATATATATATATATATATATATATTATATATATATATACTAGGCAAAAGTACCGCCGTCCATGACCGGACTATATATAAATAATTGGATGTTCACTAAAATTACACTAAACTGCTGGTATAAGCTATAATAGAATCAGGCGCGAACAATATTTTATTCATCATCATCATCAGCTGATATACGGATTGTTCCGCAAATCTGTTGATTTTGGTTTAATTAATTAATTATATCCCTTAATCAGTAAAAATCAATTTATCAAATCTTGGTTCTTATTTAAAGATATTAAGGTGTATGCAAGATTCGAATCTGAGTGACCTCCCGTTTCGGAGTTTATACGTCGACACGTACATACCAAACTTCCTTTTAGATATATATATAGATATAAGAACAATTGACGACCAGCAACAAAAGTTTCCCTGCTCGAGGAACAACAAATGTCCGCACTGTAGCCAAATTTATGAGTTAAGCTCTGCCTCATCAGTCATCTAAGAATCCATGTAACAAGATTTGAGACTAAGAAGACCATCATCCTCGACCTTGAAGAATCGCCAATCAGTCAATTATAGTAGTATAATATTTACCTATCCACAGTTGATATCTATACTAATCCAGAAGAAAGATAAAAAAATCCATATAGAGAATCGGTTGGTTGTTGGATTGTTAGGGCCACGTCAACTCTTGTTGGATTATTTTATGGGCGAAAACATTTTTTCTTATTCATTATTGATGCGTTGATGGTTGGTTGGATTTATGGCATGCAACTCTTGTTGGGTTATTTTTGCAAAGACATTTTTTCTTATTCATTCTTGATGCTTTGATGGGGTTGTGGATTTTATGGCATGTCAACTCTTGTGGGTTATTTTATGCCAAAGACATTTTTTCTTATTCATTCTGATGGGTTGATTGTTTGGTTGGATTTTATGGCATGTCAACGCTTGGTTGGGGTTTATTATGCAGACATTTTTTCTTATTCATTTCTTGATGTTTGATTGGTGTGCGTGGATTTTATGCATGTCAACTCTTTTGGGTTTATTATGCCAAGACATTTTTTCTTATTCATTTTGATGCGTTGATTAGGTTGGTGGATTTGTATGGCATGTCAACGCTTGTTGGGTCATTTTATGCCAAAGACATTTTTTCTTATCATTATTGATGGTTGATTTGGGTTGCGTTGGATTTTATGGCATGTCAAACTCTTGTTGAGGTTATTTATGCAAAGACATTTTTTTCTTATTTCATTCTTTGATGGTTGATTGTTGGTTGGAATTTGTTATGGCATGTCAACTCTTGTTTGGTATTTTATGCCAAAGACATTTTTCTTATCATTCTTGCATGTGTTGATTGCGTTGTGTTGGATTGTTATGGCATGTCAACTCTGTTTATGGGGTATTTTATGCCAAAGACATTTTTCTTATTCAATTCTTGATGCTTGATTGGTTGGTTGAGATTTCTATGGCATTCAACTTGCTTGTTGCGTTATTTTATGCAAAGGACATTTTTCTTATTCATTATTGATGGTTGATTGGTTGGTTGGATTATGGCATTGTCAACTCTGTGGGTTATTTTATTGCAAAGACATTTTTTTCTTATTTCATCTTGATGTCTGATTGGTTTGGTTGGATTTTATGGCATGTCAACTTCTTGTTGGGTTATGTTTATGCCAAAGACATTTTTCTTATCATTATTGACTGGTGATTGGTTGGTAGTGATTTTATGAGCATGTCAACTCTTTGTTGTGGTTATTTTATGCCAAAAGACATGTTTTCTTATTCATTCTTGATGCTGATGGTTGGTTGGATTTTTATGGCATGTCAACTCTTGTTGGAGTTATTTTATGCCAAAGACATTTTTTCTTAATTCAATTCTTGATGGTTGATCTGGTTGGTTGGATTTTATGGCATGTCAACGCTTGTGGGTATTTATGCCAAAGACATTATTTTCTTATTCATTCTTGGATGCTTGATTGGTTGGTTGGATTTTATGCATGTCCAACTCTTGTTGGGTATTTTATGCAAAGACATTTTCTTCTTATTCATTCTTGATGGTTGATTGGTGTTGGATTTTATGGCATGTCAACGCTTGTTGGGTCGATTTTATGCCAAAAGACATTTTTTCTTATTCTTATTGCATGGTGATGGTTGGTTGCGAATTGATGGCATGCTCAACTTTCTTGTGGTTATTTAGCCAAAGACATTTTTTCTTATTCATTTCTTGAATGGTGGATTGGTTGGTTGGATTTATGGCATTGTCAACTCTTGTTGGTTCATTTTATGCAAGACATTTTTTCTTATGTTCATTCTGATGGTTGATTTGGTTGTGGATTTTATGGCATGTCAACTCTTAGTTGGGTTATTTTTATGCCAAAGACATTTTTTCTATTCATTCTTGATGCTTGATTAGTTGCGTTGCGGATTTTATGGCATGTCCAACTCTTGTTGGGTTATTTTATTGCAAAGACATTTTTTTCTTATTCATTTCTTGAGGTTGATGGTTGGTTGGATTTATGCATGTTCAACTCTTGTGGGTTATTTATGCCAAAGACATTTTTTCTTATTCATTCTGATGGTTGATTGGTTGCCGTTGCGATTTTATGGCATGTCACTCTTGTTGGGTTATTTTATGCCAAAGACATTTTTTCTTATTTCATTATGATGGTTGATTGGTGGTTTGCGATTTTTTATTGGCATTGTCAACTCTTGCTTGGGTTATTTATGCCAAAGACATTTTTTCTTATTCATCTTGATGCTTTGATTGGTTGGTTGGATTATGGCATGTCAACTCTTGTTGGCGTTCATTTTATGCCAAAGACATTTTTTCTTATTTCATCTTGATGGTTGATTGCGTTGGGTTGGATTTATGGCATGTCAACGGCTTGTCTGGGTCATTTTATAGCAAAGACATTTTTTCTTTATTCATTATGATGGTGATTGGTTGGTTGGGATTTTATGGCATTGTTCAACTCTTGTTGGTTATTTTTTATGGCCAAAGGACATTTTTTTCTTTTTTTGATTCATCTTGATGGTTGATGTGCGTTGGTGGATTTTATGGCATGTCAACTCTTAGTTGGGTCAATTTTATTGGCCAAAGACATTTTTTTCTATTCATTATGATGGTTGATTTGGATTTGTATGGCATGGTCAACTCTGTTGGGGTTATTTTAATGCCAAAGACGATTTTTTCTATTCATTCTTGTGGATATCAATTTTTTAAGGACAGAGACTAGAAGACAATCGTTCTCAGGCTCAAGGATAGCCAATAAAAAAAATCAAATTATTTATGTGCCGTGTTTGTGCGTATGTGTGTGTGAATGGGAATGTGATGTGTGATGTGTGTGTGTGTGTGCGTGCGTGTGGTATTTATTATGTGTGTGGTGTTGTGGTGTGTGTGTGTTTGTGTTGTGTTGGTCTTGTCCATCTGTGTTGAGTGCGTTATATTCGCCCCTTTGTAGTGATTGGGACACCGCCTTGATACACACATACACACAACACACACACACATATATTATATTAATATATATATATATATATATTATATATATATTAGAATCTAGCCCATCTCGATTACTCCAAACAGGAAATATTCTACTATTTGATGCCCAACTTTCAACTGTTATGTTTTTACCACCATAATCATTGCCGTAATGTGTGGTGGGAGAGGAGGAGATTCAACGTCATTGCCAAGCAAATATCTTCAGAGGCTTGATAGATTGATTGAAAATCGCTTCGTGATTCTCTGTTCAGACATTGTGTTTTCGAAGTTGAAAATCGGATTTAAATATTTTTCATTTTTTGTTTTTTATTTTTACTTTTTACTCACTTTATTTATTCCAGATAAAAAATTATTACCGCAGGGGGGGGGGGGGGGGGAGAGAATAAAGAGAGAAAGAAATTAAGAAATTAAGAAATTAAGAGTGGAATACTAAAAGAAAGAAGAACAGAAGATTGGAAAAGAAAAAAGGGAAATAAATAAATAAATAAAGGAAGAGATATTAAAAAGAAAGAAAGAAAGAAAGAAGAAAGAAAAAAGGAAGGAAAAGAATGGAAGAAAGAAAAGAAAGAAAGAAAGAAAGGAAGAAGATTGGATAGGAAAGAAAAAAAAAAAAAAGATGGAAAGAAAGAAAAAAATTAAGGAAGGATATAAAAAGGGGATATAAAAGAAAGAGGAAGAAGAAAGCAAGAAAGGAAAAAAGAAAGAAGAAAGGGGGGGGGAAAGGGAAAGAAATTAGGGAAGGAAGATAGGCAAGCAAGAAAGAATGAAAGCAAGAAAGACAGAATAAAGAAAGGAAAGGAATAAAGGAAAGAAATGAGAAAGAGATATAGAAAACAAGCAAGGACCATAAAGAATGCTGAGAAGAAAGGAAACAGAGGGAAAACAAATTGAAATTATGATATAGTAAGCAAAAAAGAAGGGAAAGGAAGCAAGGCTGGCAGAAATAAATTTAAAAAGGGATAAAAGAAAGATAGAAAGAAACAGAGCAAGAAAGAGAGAAAGAATGGAATTAAGGAAGGAAGAAAGCCAAGAAAAGAAAGAAAGAGAAGAAAGAAAGAACGAGAGCAAAGAAAGGAGAAAGAAAGAGAGAAAGAATGAATTAAGGAAGGAAGAAAGAAAGAAAGAGAAAGAGAGAAAGAAAGGAACGAGAGAAAGGGAAAGCGAGAAAGAAAGAGAAAGAAGGAAGCGAATTAAGGAAAGGAAGAAAGCCAAGAAAGAAGACAGGAGAGAAAGAAACAGAGCAAGAAAGAGAGAAAGAATGGAATTAAGGAAGGAAGAAAGCAAGAAAGAAAGAAAGAGAGAAAGAAAGAATGAGAGAAAGAAAGGAGAAAGAAAGAGAGAAAGAATGGGAATTAAGAAGGAAGAAAGAAGAAAGAAAGAAATTAGGGAGAAATTAGGGAAGGTAATATAGCAAGCAAGCAGAAAAAAATGAAAGCAAGAAAAGAAGAGAGAAGAAGAAAGAACGGAGAGAAAGAAAGGAAGAAAAGAAGAGGAGAAGAATGGAATTAAGGAAGGAAGAAAGAAAGAAAGAATTAGCGAAGAAATTAAGGAAGGAAACTATAGCAAGCCAAGCAAGAAAAATGAAAGAAAGAAAGAGAGAAAGAAAGAAAGAACGAGAGAAGAAAGAAAGAAAGATAGAGAGAAAGAAGAACGAGAAGAAAAGAAGCGAGAAAGAAAGAGAGAAGGAATGAATTAAGAAAAAGAAAGAAATAAAGAAAGAAATAGGGAAGAAATTAGGGAAGGAATATAGCAAATCAAGCAGAAAATGAAAGCAGAGAGAAAGTAAGAAACGAGAGAAGAAAGGAGAAAGAAGCAGAGAAAGAATTGCGAATTAAGGAAGAAAAAAGAAAGAAGAAAAGAAATTAGCGAAGAAATTAGGGAAGGAATATCTAGCAAGCAAGCAAGAAAAATGAAAGCAAGAAAGAAAGAAAGAGAGAAAGAAAGAACGAGGAAAGAAAGGGAGAAAGAAAGAGAGAAAGAATTAAGGAAGGAAAAAGAAAGAAAGAAATTAGCGAAGAAAATTAGCGAAGGAATATACGCAAACAAGCAGAAAAAAAATGAAAGAAAGAAAAGAGAGAAAGAAGAAAGAGAGAAAGAAAGAAAGAGAGAAAGAAAGAAAGAAAGAAGCAAATCAGGCGAAAAGATATAGTATATAAACAAGCAGAAGAAAATAGTTAAAGAGAAATATACACAAATAGGTCTGTGAAAGAAAAAAGAAAGAGGATTTTTTCTTCGAAACAAAAAAATATGATCGTTGTCTTTTTCTTTTTTTCTGTTTTGTTTTTCTTTTCTTTTTTCAGTGACGTTCCGGAAACTCATGTAAAGTGACACTTTCTGTTCAAACTGCCAAGTTGTCGTTCTTATTCCTGGCGTAAACTTATAATTGATTTTTCATGTTTTTACTTCGACAATTTGAATTACGAATGTTTGTTTTGTTTGTTTTTTTTTAATGCCGGCATTTAGATCTAATAAATGGCAAGGATTTCACGACAGTGCCCGGATTAAGTTACCTTTTAGTTTACTGGCTATAAGGAGGGTGCAAAGTATACTATACTTTGGATACAAATAACTCCGACGAAGGTTAATAGACAAACATTTTAATATACACAGCACATTGCATAACAGTTGGTACAACGTACATAGTGAAAGAGTACAATATAAAAAGGGTACACAAATAAAGATAAGGACCACATTCATGAATGATACAGATATACATATATATATTACCAACGCCCTCCGCACGAGCAGGATTGCCGACACAGGTCAATTTCTAAGCGGAGTTCAACAGGTTTGAATTCACGAGTTTTGCCTTCTCCTAGACCGGTTGCCTAACCCATGTTTAAAGAGCCCAGTCTGCCCTACTATTACCATAGCTGGAGGGGAGAGTAGGTTCATACCTTTCCCAAGGGTATTAGCGCTAAGTGATACATATAAGAGTTACAGACATGAGAACTAGGGAAAGTCCATGCTGTGAGGACTACAGTAATAGTAAGGGTACGGAGCCCCAACGAGAGGGCTTTAGATAAAATCTACCCCATGTGGCTCGTAGTGCTGAAACAGGAAAAGAGAGTGAAAGCTGTTTGAAACCGGCGCTTAAAATGACTATGGTGCCCTAGCGCGGCACCAACGAACTAAAGGGCAGACAACTCCACCAGGCGAATACAACTAACGCTACACTGGCATTTCATCACTAATATCCTTATTAGCATTCCATGCACTTCTCTCTTTATATTTACAATTATAATAGATAGTTTCTCCTTTCGTCAAGCTAGATAAGCAGTCATTACAGAAATGAAATAATAACCAGCAAGCGAATGTTATAAAGAAAAACCTAGCATCCCAGTCTCTCATTTGTATCTCTATTTCTATTACTCTATTATATTACCCGAGTGAGTTAGAAGGCCGTAATATCATTTCATCATTGGCAATTCAGTCTCGAAAGACTATGATAAAAGTTTTTGTGTGCCCCTGAAGTTTGCAGCGCCTCCTGTGAACTATGAAGTCCTATTTTTGAGAAACATTTTCTCGACACAGATTTTGCATTTGTAGGTTGTCCCGTTAGATGATGCATGCTTCCGATTGCTTTGTTGTCGTTGCTGTCTTATGGACCTCTTAGCTTCATTGATGTTATATTCAGGCCGTGACTTCTTGACATGTACAGTCCTCTATGAATTCTTGCCGCCACGAGAGCGGTCTGAGCCAAATTTTCCCAGCTGGAAGGGCAATGACCAAAAGACCTCAACATCCTTGAATCGCAGTAGGGGGGGACCAATGTCTTTTACCAGATGTTATCTCTCCCATAACAGAATGTCTTTCGAATTCGTCCATCATCCATTTCATATATATATATATATATATATATATATATATATATATATATATGGAGAAAACAAGGATGAGCTCTATAACGACGTTCTCCGTGAAATTCAAAACACATGGTGTCATGCAAGTGTGCGGCGCCCAGCAAGACTACTTGACCAGCTATCGGAAGATTGCTGCTGCTCCTCAGGAGCGAGCTCCCAGGGCCAATGAATGATAGGGAAGTTGGCGAAGATTGTCATGATTATCCGTGCTGCATTCGCACATTTGATATATATATATATATATATATATATGTGTGTGTGTGTGTTGTGTGTGTTTGTGTAAAAAATGAAAATGGAAATGAATCACCAATCATGAGGAAAATGATAAAGGAAAGAAAAGAATAGATGGATAATAAAAAGATGTAATTAATCAATATTCACTTACAACATGTTGTTTCGTCAGTTCATCGTGTTGGAAAATATTTCGCACACAGATGAAGATCACCTTCCTCAAGTGAAATTTTATTTATTGATTTATTTATCAAAATAAAATTTTCACTCTGGAGGAAGGTCGAAGCTTCATTCTCTTGCGCGAAATATTTTCCACAGATGACACTGACCAAACACATTGTAATATATTATTTAAATTACATCTTTAATTATCCATTCTATCTTTCTTTTCTTATTCATTCTTCCTACATATATATTATATATATATATTATAGTATATATATATATATATATAATATAGTATATATCACTTTTCCTGACTAGTGAACTCTTAATGTAGGACAGCAAACTTATTAAAATGAAAACCATCTGCACATGAACTAAAATGTTGTTTTTTGTTTTATGTTGCTAGGTTAATCAAGCTTGAGCATCTTTGGAGTCGAGTGTTCAGACCTTTTTGTTCCCTCATCGTGATTCAGCGAAGGTATAGTAGCCATTGAGACGCGCGACGACCCAAACCCACATGTGAGAACCCATGTGATGAAACGAAGCATTGCATCCAGTACTGTTATTGTGCCTGGCCAACGTACACACCTCTTGCTCGCACGCGTGCACCACCATGGATGCCCCGATCCCATTTTTACGCACCCGCAGAAGAAACGAGACGCCAGTAGCAGCAGCCACGCTAGCAGCAGCATAAATAGACCCCCAGTTGAAGCACTTGCAGTCCCTCCTCCGCGCCAGTATCACCGATCTAAAGTCTCGTCTCCTGCGCGTGTTCCAGGCCACCCAGAGCAAGTTCGGCTGCGCAATGTGCAAAGATACCACCACAGGACTGGAGTTGAGGGGGCTGGTGAGAAAACCCTTTCCAGTCGAAGCTCCGGTTTGGCACAAACGGGATGAACCTCGGAAGTGCTATAGTACATGTAGTGTGTAGTCTGACCCTTGAAGGGGTGCTGTTACGATGTCCCTACGGCTATTAAAGCTGACCTTACGATAAAGAAACGCCTGACTCGCTCTGTCTCTACTGTAGAGAGTAGCAATTACCCTTTTTTAGTTCTCTTAATCTATTTGCTGTCTGCAAATCTGGAAAAACACCCTCTTAAAATCACTCGCCTTTCAAAATTTTTACATTTGTCCCAATTGGATGTCCAATTTACAAAAAGTAAGTTTTGTTGTAACGTTTGAAGCTAGTTTGACTGACAAAGACAATTAAAAATAACAACCGTATTCTGTTTATCTATTATTTTGTAAGAAAAAGATAGTTGACTCGCCAACGAAACACATACTATAATACGAACTACACAGGTGTGTTCGAGTAAATTAGCTAGTCTTTCAAACAGAGATTAATTACTGTTGTTAAGAAGCTGCTGGTTTAACTGACAAAGACACTTTATGCAAAAAAAACTAACAACTATTCTGTTTTACTCTATTGTTGTAAAGGAAGACATGTCTCTTACAAATAAAGTGACTCGTCCGATTGAACGCATAAATAATACACTAGTCAGGATTGGCTGGTCGAATATTTAGGCTAGCTTATACAGATATTTAATTACTTTTGTTAAAGGAGCTACAATATGGTGACTTATTATCTATATATTTTTTACAAAAGGGTAATAAACTCTATGTCAACTTTTCTTCTCGATTGCAATGTTATAAACATTTTGCGACAGGATTAATAAATACTCGATCACTCCCTCGGCGAGTTTGTATTATTGTTTTTCGTTGACGAGTTCTCGACTTTCTTGTAGGAAATATCTTCCTTACAACACTATTTGATGGATCATACATTTCAAGACGTTTCTCACCCATTTGATACGAAACAAGTCGTTAGGTTACTCATTAATTATCAATAAAACAAAGGCACGCCAACCACGTTTGTGCCCCTCTTCAGGGAACCCTGAAGATCTACTTAAACACCGAAAACCATGGTAGATGAGAAAAAAATTCCAAACAACTATAAATTCGTCTATCACTTGCAAAATATATGAATTCCTTTTGATTAATTACTAATGATACTACAGTCAAAACGTGTAGCATCATCTAAAAATTATAGTAATATAATATAATAATATATATATATATAAGTATATATATAATGGCTAATATATATATATATATATATATATATATATATATATGGCGTAGCTCGTAGAGGATATATATATATATTATTATATATATATATATATATATGATGACTAATGAATATGCAAAGTACCGAGGTACCCTCCTCACGGTATCTGCATTTGGATAGTGGTCCATCATAAATACTTATCACTTGTGTGGTACAGGCGCATTACTCCAAGGACTACCAATATATTGCACGCCGACTGTTACTCTTATTATTTCTACTCGACGCACCAGTTTCTACTTGTTTCCCTACCCATATATATATATATATATATATAATATATATATTATATATATATATATACCCACTTACGAGCAGACCATACTAGATTTTCTTCACTGCGGGCAAAAAAAAAGCATAGCTAATTGTAGTGATAATCAGGGAAAATAGCGTTTTGTTGCTGAAAACTTGCCCTATACAATGGTATTATTTTGTTGACTGTATTTGTCTTAGTTTCCGCGGTAATCCGTAGAACCCGCTCGTAAGATGTTATGAAATTTTTGTCTATCATTAAAGTATCAAACTATCATAAAAGTGCAAACGATCGACTATACGATTCCATAGACGAATCAGTGGAGTTCAGACATTTCGTTGTCCGTTGTCGTCATCGCGGGGGCGGAAGTTGAGGCTTGAGGGCAGAAGATACATGTTTCCGCTTAGAACGTCTCTTCCGTTACCGTCCTTCATGCGTCGTTCTCCCTCGACGCTGGTATATCAATATAGATCAGTTAAAAAAGAAAGAAGGCGGAGAAAGAAAAGAAAAAGAAAAAGAAAACACAAAAAATGTCAACTCACTGACGTCAACACTGACGTCAGAATTTATTTACCAATCAAAAATTTGCAAATGCTTGAAAAAAACTATGTGAAAACCGGAATTGTCTCCTAGCTTCATTCGACTTTATAACAAGAACGGTAACTCTTTCAAGAATTTAAAAGGAAGAAAAAAATATTTGAATAAAATAAATGTTTTACATGTTTTATATGTTTTTGTATGTGTATGTTGCGTCTTTGTCAAAAAATTGTTTATATCGTATGAAGTGTAAAAATAAACTTTTATTTTAATATCATTACTGCTTTGTCTATTTTTTATATTATTATTTTTTGGTTTGTTTGGTTTGGTTTGTTTTTTTACGGCATATCAACCTCAGTGGGTCATTTAATGCGATAAAGTTTTTGAAATAAATCAATTCTTAATGGATAATACAATTTCTTTATAAATACATTTTTCTATTTACCCATAGATGGGACCCTAACAGGTACTACCACTCCGGGTCAGAGTGGACCAGGAGCAATGGTGATGAAGGGTGCTCCACATTCCCCAAACCTCCAAAACTGGAACCTCACCATTAGATAGAGTTTAACGTCATTCCCAGGACATGTAGACCCTCAGCCACCGCCTTCTATCACCCATATTGATAAAAAGGGTTGTGGCTTGCTATATGGGCAATAGGGTTGGGAAAATCATATAGGTGCTAGGGCTTGACGTGACCAGCCGATTGATCGGAGGGGGCCTCTCCGACTGCCCGTCTAGCCAAGATAGGCCGAAGTGGAGTATTGCATGTCATGAACTGCTCATCACTAGACTCTATCCTTAAGCATCACGGATCGCCACCCACGGCCAACAGGTGGCCCATTGGGGGAGTTTTTACCCTTCTGCAGAGGTGCAGTCGGTGCATTCTAACGCCCCAGCCGACAGGGCGGTTTTTATATCATAATGATATGAAGGCAGCAAACCCGTGTTCAAGTATTGCCATTGCTTGATTAAAAAATTTTTTTTTAAATAATTTTTTTTTTTTTTAAGTTCAAAAGTTCAAAGAGTTCAACGGTGAGCTGCTTGAAAATGGCTTTGTAGCCCTGGCAAAGTCTTGCACATCTTCCCACATTTACAAGTTATTCCAGGGAGCATAGGATATTTTATTGGTCCATTCCGCCAATGCCACAGTTTGGTGACTGATTAGGCCAGCCTTGCTCCCACATAGCCTCACACTTGTCACACAGTAGACCGATTTTGAAGCCCTTGGTTGTCTACTTATTTATTCTTGCGAACATCTCGTTTCAACCGCTCATGCTGCATACTATAATATTATATACACATACATACATACATGCATATATATATATATATATATATTATATATATAATATATATAATATTATATTATATAT
>CM042173.1:52141849-52159185 GCA_023376005.1 Doryteuthis pealeii
GAAAAATGTATTTATAAAGAAATTGTATTATCCATTAAGAATTGATTTATTTCAAAACTTTATCGGCATTAAATGACCCACTGAGGTTGATATGCCGTAAAACAAAACAAACCAAACCAAACAAACAAAAAATAATAATATAAAAAATAGACAAAGCAGTAATGATATTAAAATAAAAGTTTATTTTACACTTCAATACGATATAAACAATTTTTGACAAAGACGCACATACACATACAAAAACATATAAAACATGTAAAACATTTATTTTATTCAAATATTTTTTTCTTCTTTTTAAATTCTTGAAAGAGTTACCGTTCTTGTTATAAAGTCGAATGAAGCTAGGAGACAATTCCGGTTTTCACATAGTTTTTTTTCAAGCATTTGCAAATTTTTGATTGGTAAATAAATTCTGACGTCAGTGTTGACGTCAGTGAGTTGACATTTTTTGTGTTTTCTTTTTCTTTTTCTTTTCTTTCTCCGCCTTCTTTCTTTTTTAACTGATCTATATTTGATATACCAGCGTCGAGGGAGAACGACGCATGAAGGACGGTAACGGAAGAGACGTTCTAAAGCGGAAACATGTATCTTCTGCCCTCAAGCCTCAACTTCCGCCCCCGCGATGACGACAACGGACAACGAAATGTACTGAACTCCACTGATTCGTCTATGGAATCGTATAGTCGATCGTTTGCACTTTTATGATAGTTTGATACTTTAATGATAGACAAAAATTTCATAACATCTTACGAGCGGGTTCTACGGATTACCGCGGAAACTAAGACAAATACAGTCAACAAAATAATACCATTGTATAGGGCAAGTTTTCAGCAACAAAACGCTATTTTCCCTGATTATCACTACAATTAGCTATGCATTTTTTGCCCGCAGTGAAGAAAATCTAGTATGGTCTGCTCGTAAGTGGGTATATATATATATATATATATATATATATATATATATATATATATATATGGGGTAGGGAAACAAGTAGAAACTGGTGCGTCGAGTAGAAATAATAAGAGTAACAGTCGGCGTGGCAATATATTGGTAGTCTTGGAGTATGCGCCTGTACCACTACAGTGATAAGTATTTATGATGGACACTATCCAATCAGATTACAGTGAGGAGGGTACCTAGGTATTTGCATATTCATTACATCATATATATATATATATATATATATATATATATATATATCCTCTTACGAGCACGCCATATATATATATATATATATATATATATATATATATATATATATATATATATATATATATATATATATATATTCTACAAATGATGCTACCACGTTTTGACTGTAGTATCATTAGTAATTAATCCAAAAGGATTCAATATATTTTGCCAAGTATAGAGAATTTATAGTTGTTGGAATTTTTTTTCTCTCTACCATGGTTTCGGTGTTCAAGTACATCTTCAGGGGTTCTCCTGAAGAAGGGCGCACAAACCGTGGTTCGCGTGCCTTTGTTTTATTGATAATTAATGAGTAAACCTAACAGACTTGTTCTCGTATCATGGGTGAGAACGTCTTGAATGTATGAATCCATCAAATAAGTGTTGTAAAGGAAGATATTTCTCCTACAAGAAAGTCGAACTCGTCCAACGAAAAACAATAATACAAACTCCACGAGGGAGTGATCGAGTAATTTTATCTAATCCTCGTCGCCAAAATGTTATCAAACATTGCAATCCGGAAGAAAAGTTGACATAGGTTTATTACCCTTTTGGTACAAAATATATAGATCAGATAGAGTCCAACCAGTAGCTCCTTAACAAAAGTAATTAAATATCTGTATCAAGACTAGCTAATATTCGACCACATTCCTGACTAGTCCGTATTATTTATGCGTTTCATCGGACGAGTCCAACTTTATTGTAAGAGACATGTCTTCCTTTACAACAATAAGATAAAACAGAATACGTTGTTAGTTTTTTTTGCAATAAGTGTCTTTGTCAGTTACAACACGCAGCTCTTTAACAACAGTAATTAAATCTCTGTTGCAAGACTAGCTATTACTCGACCACTCCCTTGTGTAGTTCGTATTATGTATGTGTTTCGTTGGACGAGTCCAACTATCTTTTCTTACAACAATAAGATAAAACAGAATACGTTGTTATTTTTTAATTGTCTTTGTCAGTCACTAGCTTCAAACGTTACAACAAAAACTACTTTTGTAAATTGGCATCCAATGGGACAAATGTAAAAATTTTGAAAGGCGAGTGATTTTAAGAGGGTGTTTTTCCAGATTGCAGACAGCCAACATAGAATTAAGAGACACTAAAAAAGGGTATTGCTACCTCTACAGTAAGGAACAGAGCAAGAGTCAGGCGTTTCTTTATCGTAAGGTCAGCTTAATAGCCGTAGGGACATCGGTAACAGCACCCCTTCCAACGGGTCAGACTACAACACATACATGTACTATAGGCACTTCCGAGGTTCAATCCCCGTTTATGTGCCAAAACCGGAGCTTCGACTGGAAGGGTTTTTCTCAACCCAGCCCCCTCAACTCCCAGTCCTGTGGTGATCTTGCACATCTCGCAGCACGACTTGCTCTGGGTGGCCTGGCAACACGTGCAGGAGACGAGACTTAGATCGGTGATACTGGCGCGGGAGGGGACCTGCAAGTCGCTCAACTGGGGGGCTATTTCATTGCTGCTGCTAGCGCTGCTGCTGCTACTGCCGTCTCGTTTCTTCTCGGGTGCGTAAAATGGGATCGGGGCATCCCAATGGCTGGTGCACGCGTGGCAGCAAGAGGTGTCGTACGTTGCCAGGCAACAATAACAGCTACTGGATGCAATGCTTCGTTTCACCTGGGTTCTCACATGTGGGTTGGGTCCTCGCGCGTCATCAATGGCTACTACCTCGCTGAATACGATGAGGGCAACAAAAAGGCTGAACACTTCGACTCCACAGATGCTCAAGCTTGATAACCTGCAACATAAAACAAAAAACACTTTAGTCATGTGCACGATGGTTTCATTTTAATAGTTTGCTGTCTACATTAAGAGTTCACTAGCAGGAAAAGTGATATATACTATATATATATATATATATATATATATATATATATATATATATATATGAGGAGAATGAATAAAGAAAAGAAAGAATAGAATGGATAATAAAAGATGAATTTAATCAATATCACTTACACATGTGTTTCGGTCAGTTCATCTGTGTGAAAATATTTCGCGCACAGAGAAGATTCGACCTTCCTCAGAGTGAAATTTTATTTTGAATAAATAAATAATAAATAAAATTTCACTCTGAGGAAGGTCGAATCTTCTCTGTGTGCGAAATATTTTCACACAGATGAACTGACCGAAACACATGTGTAAGTGATATTGATTAAATTCATCTTTTATTATCCATTCTATTCTTTCTTTTCTTTATTCATTCTTCCTCATATTGTCGGATTCATTTCCAATTTTCATTTTTTACACACACACACACACACACACACACACACATATATTATATATATATATATATATATCATGTCGCGAATGCAGCACGGATATCCATGACAATCTCTCGCCAACCTTCCCTATCATTCATTGCACCTGGGAGCTCCTCTGAGGAGCAGCCAGCATCTTCGCATAGCTGGTCAATGTAGGTCCTTGCTGGGCGCCCCACACTTGCATGACCATGTGTTTGATTTCACAGGAGAACGTCGCTTATGAGCTCATCCTTGTTTCTCCATATATATATATATATATATATATATATATATATATATATATATGAATGGATGATGGACGAATCTCGAAAGACATCCTGTATGGAGAGCTAACATCTGGTAAAAGACAGATTGGTCGCCCCCTACTGCGATTCAAGGATGTCTGAGGTGCTTTGGCATTGTCCCTTCCAGCTGGGAAAATTTGGCTCAAGACCGCTCTCGGTGGCGGCAGAATCTCCATAGAGGACTGTACATGTCAGAAGTCACCCTGATATAACATCATGAAGCTAAGAGGTCCATAAGAAAGCAACGACAACAAAGCATCGGAACATCATCATCTACAGGGACAACCTACAAATGCAAAATCTGTGGTCGAGAATGTTTCTCAAAAATAGGACTTCATAGTCACAGGAGGCGCTGCAACTTCAGGGGCACACAAAAACTTTTATCATAGTCTTTCGAGACTGAATTGCCAATGATGAAATGATATACCCTTCTAACTCACTCGGGTATATAATAGAGATAGACCAATAGAGATACAAATGAGAGACTGGAGATGCTAGGTTTTACTTTATAACTTCGCTTGCTGGTTACTTATTTCATTTCTGTAATGACTGCTTACTCTACTTGACAGAAAGGAAGAAATCTATCTATTATAATTGTAATATAACAGAGAGAAGTGACATGGAATGCTAATAAGGATATTAGTGATGAATGCCAGTGTAGCGTTAGTTGTATTCGCCTGGTGGAGTTGTCTGCCCCTTTTAGTTCGTTGGTGCCCGCTAGGGCACCATAGTATTTAAGCGCCGGTTTCAAACACTTTCACTCTCTTTTCCTGTTTCAGCAACTACGAGCCACATGGGGTAGATTTTATCTAAACCCTCTCGTTGGGGCTCCGTACCCCTTACATTACTGTAAGTCCTCACAGCATGGACTATTCCTAGTCTCATGTCTGTACTCTTATATGTATCACTTAGCGCTAATACCCTTGGGAAAGGTATGAATCCTACTCTCCCTCCAGCTATGGGTAAATAGTAGGGCAGACTGGGCTCTTTAACCATGGTTAGGCAACCGGTCTAGGAGAAGGAAAACTCTGAATTCAAACCTGTTGAACTCCGCTTAAGAAATTGACCTTGTGTCGCATCCTGCTCGTGCGGAGGGGTTGGTAAATATATATATGTATATCTGTATCATTCATGAATGTGTCTTATCTTTATTTGTGTACCCCTTTTTATATGTACTCTTTCACTATGTACGTTGTACCAACTGTTATCAATGTGCTGTGTATATTAAATGTTTGTCTATTAACCTTCGTCGGAGTTATTTGTATCCAAAGTATGTATAACTTTGCACCCTCCTTATACCAGTAACTAAAAGGTAACTTAATCCGGGCACTGTCGTGAAACCTTGCCATTTATTAAGATCTAAATGCCGGCATTTAAAAAAAAACAAACAAAAAACAAACATCTCGTATTCAAATTGTCGAGTAAACATGAATCAATTATCAAGTTACCAGGAATAAGACGACAACTTTGCAGTTGAACAGAAAGTGTCACTTTACAATGAGTTTCCAGAACGTCACTGAAAAAAAGAAAAGAAAAACAAAAAGAAAAAAAGAAAAAAAGACAACGATCATATTTTTTTGTTTTCGAAGAAAAAAATCCTCTTTCTTTTTCTTTCACAGACTATTTGTGTATATTTCTCTTTTACTATTTTCTTTCTTGCTTGTTAACTATACTATATCTTTTCCCTGATTTGCTTCTTTCTTTCTTTCTTTCTCTCTTTCTTTCTTTCTCTCTTTCTTTCTTTCTCTCTTTCTTTCTTTCATTTTTTCTTGCTTGTTTGCTATATTCCTTCGCTAATTTCTTCGCTAATTTCTTTCTTTCTTTTTTCCTTCCTTAATTCTTTCTCTCTTTCTTTCTCCCTTTCTTTCTCTCGTTCTTTCTTTCTCTCTTTCTTTCTTTCTTGCTTTCATTTTCTTGCTTGCTTGCTATATTCTTTCCCTAATTTCTTCCCTAATTTCTTTCTTTCTTTTCTTTTTTCTTCCTTAATTCCATTCTTTCTCTTTCTTTCTCCCTTTCTTTCTCTCGTTCTTTCTTCTCTCTTGCCTTTCATTTTTCTTGCTTGCTTGCTATATTCCTTCCCTAATTTCTTCCCTAATTTCTTTCTTTCTTTCTTTCTTTTTTCCTTAATTCCATTCCTTCTCTCTTTCTTTCTCGCTTTCTTTCTCTCGTTTTTCTTCTCTCTATCTTTCTTTCTTTCTTTCTCTCGTTCTTTCTTTCTTTCTCTCTTCTTTCTTTCATTTTTTTCTTGCTTGCTTGCTATATTCCTTCCCTAATTTCTTCGCTAATTTCTTTCTTCTTTCTTCCTTCCTTAATTCCATTCTTTCTCTCTTTCTTTCTCCCTTTCTTTCTCTCGTTCTTTCTTTCTTTCTCTCTTTCTTTCTTGCTTTCATTTTTTCTTGCTTGCTTGCTATATTCCTTCCCTAATTTCTTCCCTAATTTCTTTCTTCTTTCTTCTTCCTTCTTATTCCATTCTTTCTCTTTCTTTCTCCCTTTCTTTCTCTCATTTCTTTCTTTCTCTCTTCTTTCTTCTTTCTTCCTTCCTTAATTCCATTCTTTCTCTCTTTCTTTGCTCTGTTTCTTTCTCTCTTTCTTTCTTTCTTGCTTTCTTCCTTCCTTAATTCCATTCCTTCTCTCTTTCTTTCTCGCTTTCTTTCTCTCGTTCTTTCTTTCTCTCTTTCTTTCTTTCTTTCTTTCTTCCTTCCTTAATTCCATTCTTTCTCTCTTTCTTTCTCCCTTTCTTTCTCTCGTTCTTTCTTTCTCTCTTTCTTTCTTTCTTGCTTTCTTCCTTCCTTAATTCCATTCTTTCTCTCTTTCTTGCTCTGTTTCTTTCTATCTTTCTTTATCCCTTTTTTAAATTTATTTCTGCCAGCCTTCCTTCTTTCCTTCTTTTTTGCTTACTATATCATATTTCAATTTGTTTCCTCTGTTCCTTTCTTCTCACATTCTTTATGTCTTGCTTGTTTTCTATATCTCTTTCTCAATTTCTTTCTTTCTTCCTTTCCTTTCTTTATTCTGTCTTTCTTGCTTTCATTCTTTCTTGCTTGCTATATTCCTTCCCTAATTTCTTTCTTTCTTTCTTTCTTTCTTTCTTTCTTTCTTGCTTTCTTCTTTCCTTTCTTTCTTTTTATATCCCTTTTTATATCCCTTCCTTAATTTTTTTCTTTCTTTCCTTCCTTCCTATCCAATCTTCTTTCCTTTCTTTCTTTCTTTCTTTCTTTCTTCCATTCTTTTTCCTTCCTTTCTTTCTTTCTTTCTTTCTTTCTTTCTTTCTTTTTATATCTCTTCCTTTATTTATTTATTTATTTCCTTTTTTCTTTCCAATCTTCTTTCTTTCTTTCTTTCTATATTCCTTCCTTAATTTCTTAATTTCTTAATTTCTTTTCTCTCTTTATTCTTTCTTTCCTTTTTCCCCTCCCCCCCCCCCCCCCTGCGTAATATTTTTATTCTGGAAATAAAATAAAGTGAGTAAAAAAGTAAAAATAAAAACAAAAAATGAAAAATATATTAAATCCGATTTCAACTTCGAAAACAACAATGTCTGACAGAGAATCCGAAGCGATTTTCAAATCTAATCTATCAGCCTCTGAAGATATTTGCTTGGCAATGACGTGATCTCCTCATCTCCCACCACACATTACGCAATGATTTATGGTGTAAAACATAACAGTTGAAGTGGGCATCAAATAGTAGAATATTTCCTGTTTGGAGTAATCGGAGATGGGCTAGATCTATATATATATATATATATATATAATATATATATATATATATATATGTGTGTGTGTGTGTGTGTATGTGTGTATCAAGGCGGTGTCCCAATCACTACAAAGGGGCGATATAACGCACTCAAACACAGATGGACAAGACCAACACACACAAACACACACACACACACACACACACACACATATAAATACTCACACGCACGCACACACACACAACACATACACACACACATTCCCATTCACACACACATACGCACAAACACGCACATAAATAATTTGATTTTTTTTATTGGCTATCCCTTGAGCCTGAGAACGATTGTCTTCTAGTCTCTGTCCTTAAAAAATTGAATATCCAACAAGAATGAATAAGAAAAAATGTCTTTGGCATAAAATAACCCAACAAGAGTTGACATGCCATAAAATCCAATCAACCATCAATAATGAATAAGAAAAAATGTCTTTGGCATAAAATGACCCAACAAGAGTTGACATGCCATAAAATCCAACCAACCAATCAACCATCAAGAATGAATAAGAAAAAATGTCTTTGGCATAAAATAACCCAACAAGAGTTGACATGCCATAAAAATCCAACCAACCAATCAACCATCAATAATGAATAAGAAAAAATGTCTTTGGCATAAAATGACCCAACAAGCGTTGACATGCCATAAAATCCAACCCAACCAATCAACCATCAAGAATGAATAAGAAAAAATGTCTTTGGCATAAAATAACCCAACAAGAGTTGACATGCCATAAAATCCAACCAACCAATCAAGCATCAAGAATGAATAAAAAAAATGTCTTTGGCATAAAATAACCCAACAAGAGTTGACATGCCATAAAATCCAACCAACCAATCAACCATCAATAATGAATAAGAAAAAATGTCTTTGGCATAAAATAACCCAACAAGAGTTGACATGCCATAAAATCCAACAACCAATCAACCATCAAGAATGAATAAGAAAAAATGTCTTTGGCATAAAAAACCCAACAAGAGTTGACATGCCATAAAATCCAACCAACCAATCAACCATCAAGAATGAATAAGAAAAAATGTCTTTGGCATAAAATAACCCAACAAGAGTTGACATGCCATAAAATCCAACCAACCAATCAAATCAAGAATGAATAAGAAAAAATGTCTTTGGCATAAAATAACCCAACAAGAGTTGACATGCCATAAAATCCAACCAACCAATCAACCATCAAGAATGAATAAGAAAAAAATGTCTTTGGCATAAAATAACCCAACAAGAGTTGACATGCCATAAAATCCAACCAACCAATCAACCATCAAGAATGAATAGAAAAAATGTCTTTGGCATAAAAATAACCCAACAAGAGTTGACATGCCATAAAATCCAACCAACCAATCAACCATCAATAATGAATAAGAAAAAATGTCTTTGGCATAAAATGACCCAACAAGCGTTGACATGCCATAAAATCCAACCAACCAATCAACCATCAAGAATGAATAAGAAAAAATGTCTTTGGCATAAAATAACCCAACAAGAGTTGACATGCCATAAAATCCAACCAACCAATCAAGCATCAAGAATGAATAAAAAAAATGTCTTTGGCATAAAATAACCCAACAAGCGTTGACATGCCATAAAATCCAACCAACCAATCAACCATCAAGAATGAATAAGAAAAAATGTCTTTGGCATAAAATAACCCAACAAGAGTTGACATGCCATAAAATCCAACCAACCAATCAAGCATCAAGAATGAATAAGAAAAAATGTCTTTGGCATAAAAATAACCCAACAAGAGTTGACATGCCATAAAATCCAACCAACCAATCAACCATCAATAATGAATAAGAAAAAAATGTCTTTGGCATAAAATAACCCAACAAGAGTTGACATGCCATAAAATCCAACCAACCAATCAAGCATCAAGAATGAATAAGAAAAAATGTCTTTGGCATAAAATAACCCAACAAGAGTTGACATGCCATAAAATCCAACCAACCAATCAACCATCAATAATGAATAAGAAAAAATGTCTTTGGCATAAAATAACCCAACAAGAGTTGACATGCCATAAAATCCAACCAACCAATCAAGCATCAAGAATGAATAAGAAAAAATGTCTTTGGCATAAAATAACCCAACAAGAGTTGACATGCCATAAAATCCAACCAACCAATCAACCATCAAGAATGAATAAGAAAAAATGTCTTTGGCATAAAATAACCCAACAAGAGTTGACATGCCATAAAATCCAACCAACCAATCAACCATCAAGAATGAATAAGAAAAAATGTCTTTGGCATAAAATAACCCAACAAGAGTTGACATGCCATAAAATCCAACCAACCAATCAAATCAATAATGAATAAGAAAAAATGTCTTTGGCATAAAATGACCCAACAAGCGTTGACATGCCATAAAATCCAACCAACCAATCAACCATCAAGAATGAATAAGAAAAAAATGTCTTTGGCATAAAATAACCCAACAAGAGTTGACATGCCATAAAATCCAACCAACCAATCAAGCATCAAGAATGAATAAGAAAAAATGTCTTTGGCATAAAATAACCCAACAAGCGTTGACATGCCATAAAATCCAACCAACCAATCAACCATCAAGAATGAATAAGAAAAAATGTCTTTGGCATAAAATAACCCAACAAGAGTTGACATGCCATAAAATCCAACCAACCAATCAAGCATCAAGAATGAATAAGAAAAAATGTCTTTGGCATAAAATAACCCAACAAGAGTTGACATGCCATAAAATCCAACCAACCAATCAACCATCAATAATGAATAAGAAAAAATGTTTTCGGCATAAAATAATCCAACAAGAGTTGACGTGCCCTAAAATCCAACCAACCAACCGATTCTCTATATGGATTTTTTTATCTTTTCTTCTGGATTAGTATAGATATCAACTGTGGATAGGTATTTATACTATCTATAATTGACTGATTGGCGATTCTTCAAGGTCGAGGATGATGGTCTTCTAGTCTCAATCTTGTTAATGGATTCTTAGATGACTGATGAGGCAGAGCTTAACTCATAAATTTGGCTACAGTGCGGACATTTGTTGTTCCTCGGAGCAGGAACTTTTGTTGCTGGTCGTCAATTGTTCTTATATCTATATATATATCAAAGGAAGTTTGGTATGTACGTGTCGACGTATAACTCCGAAACGGGAGGTCACTCAGATTCGAAATCTTGCATACACCTTAATATCCTTCTAACTAAGAAACCAGATTTGATAATTGATTTTTACTGATTAAGGGATATAATTAATTAATTAAACCAAAATCAACAGATTTGCGGAACTATCCGTATATCAGCTGATGATGATGATGATAAAATATTGTTCGCAGCCTGATTTCTATTATAGCTATACCAGCAGTTTAGTGTAATTTTAGTGAACATCCAATATTTATATATAGTCCGGTCATGGACCGGGTACTTTTGCTAGTATATATATATATATATATATATATATATATATATATATATATATATATATATATATATTACCGCTCGAGCAGATAACATCTACAATTAATTATCATTTCAACCCAACAAAGGAAAATTTCACGCCAGGGTTGATAGATTTTTCCCCCGTCGGCACCATAAGAGCCCGTTTGATTCAAAAATCGAGACTCTTGAACTTTCTCGACCGCTTCATTTTTGTTTTGTTTTGTTGGTATGGTGTTCAGTAAATTCTTGGGACCATATGACCTTTAGGCACCCCTTTTGCGATCTCGATTCATAAGGACATGTTTTTTCATTTACACCGTCAAAATCCGGTTGTTTGTTAGGGGTTAGGGTTAGGGTTAGGGGTTAGGGTTAGGGTTAGTTTTATAATTAAAAAAACCCTCTAAAAATCGTCTGTTAACAAACAATCGGATTTTGACGGTGTAAATGAAAAACATGTCCTTATGAAAGGAGTGCCTAAAGGTCACATGGTTCAATTGTTGTAACTTAAAAGATAAGACTATTAAGTAATAGATGGATTTAAAAAATACTTTATTGTGAATCAACTATATCATTAAGAATTTGATAGAAAGTGTTACTTTCTATGTTCTCTCGGCACAAGAATTCATAAACATATGAATCTGGCATATCTACTTGAATGAATTAACCCTAACCCTAACCCTAACCAGTGTACGAAAGAGTGTTCTGAAATGTTCCAACTTACATTGGCAAAATAAAAAAATTCTTAATGATACAGTTGCCTCACTATAAAGGATTGTTCAAACTTATCTATCACTTAGTGATCTTATTTTTTAAGGTATAAGAATTTACTAAACACCACTCCTACGATCGAAAAGGTTTAAGAATGCCAAAAAAATCCATGCCGTGAAAGATATCAAGTCTTCGCCACATAGACACACCTGTGTTATCCAACCAGCCAAAAAAAATACATTCGACCGCTCTGTACGGACACTGGATGTCGGGAAGAGGACCTACCAGCGATGATTGAGAGAGAGAGAGGGGGGGAGAGCCTTGATGATGATGATCCTGGCATATGGAGAGCATTCTGGTATCAAATGCACATCGGGTCATACATACATTTTAAAATAAACTGCTTTTCTAAATCAGCTAAAATACAACCAAGATTTGGAAGTATAGTCTGTGGTTCTTCCCTTATCTTTACTTCATTGTTATGGTGTTTTAGACCACGAGTGGTGACAGACAAGTTAGAGTTAAAGAATAAAACGAACACAAACTTAGAATTGGAATAGACATGTTTTACTGACATACATAAATTGTTGCAAACTTTATTTTGTCTGCGGGAATGTTATATATAGAATAATAAACCACTTAGCTGAAACCCTGAGGTAGGGGAATTATCGAAGTCCCTTGCTACGGCTACGCTGGTCGTTCTGCTAGATATATATATTTACCAACTCCTCCACACGAGCAGGATGTGACACAATGTCAATTTCTTAAGCGGAGTTCAACAGGTTTGAATTCAGAGTTTTCCTTCTCCTAGACTGGTTACCTAGCCATGGTTAAAGAACCCAGTCTGTCCTGCTATTTACTCATAGCTGGAGGGAGAGTAGGATTCATACCTTTCCCAAGGGTATTAGCGCTAAGTGAAATGCAATTACCACGTCCAGGATTTGAACTCGGGGCGACGAGTCCATTTCCCATGACTTTAACCATTACACCACGCGCTTCCTTCGGGAATGTTATATATAGAATAATAAACCACTTAGCTGAAACCCTGAGGTAGGGGAATTATCGAAGTCCCTTGCTACGGCTACTCTGGTCGTTCTGCTGGATATAAGAGACGTCCTTTTTGTGGTCCGACTCCGGTGCTGGTCGATCAGAAAGAGAAAGAATTTGCCTCTTTGGGTTTTGCCGCCAAAATATACTGGCCCGTGATTGGTTGGTTTGATAGAGAGGCTCGTAGACAAAGGCGATAACCCCTACCTCAGATTTCTTTACATTGTCGACGATATAGAAATTTGCTTACCTAACCTCTCAAGCCTCTAAACGCCATCCCGTAATATTATTTTGATCCCCACACTCATTATAATCCCAATCACCCCTTCTAGGGTGCATCACGGACCCCGTAGGGTAACATTGAACTAAATGTAATAACTATGGTGGTACGGAAGTAGTTGAACAATCATAACAATACTATTGTTACATAATTATTGGATCCCTAATACTTATATAAGGTAGTGTAGAAACATAATGGCGATTAGTGCAGCTGATGGCCTTGAGAGTGAGTGATGGCGCTTGACCTCATTCTCACCTTGCCTTCCGGGGATAAATCGTGAGAACAGGAAGGCATGGAAGGCCCTGTCTTCCGGTTTAAGGATTGTAAGTAACTCAGTCAGTTAGAAGTTAGAAGCCGAGATCGTAGGATGTAAGGATCTGCGCAGACGTCTGGTTTGGGGATTTACAAATAAAGTAACATCAAAGTAAATCGAAGTCTTGTGTTTATTACCTAAAAACTAAAAATGACACAGGGCTTCTGATAAGAAGAAATCCCTAACAGAAACCAGACCCGAAGTCCCCAAGAAATTCCAGACCTTAAAAGATTCCAGACCAAGACCAAGATGTTAGAAGATAGAACCAAAGCCGGCCAGAAGAAAAGACGACTAGAAGTAAGAAGTAAGAAAGGGTATACAACATATATGCTGATTTGGTACCGTGAAAACCTCAGTACGCAACACTATATCTTGGTAGCAATATCTCATCAACGGAAAGCTATATCAACATACTTATAGGCAAGTTATGGAATCAACAGGTTAATGACCATATCATAGTCTGATCTCTCTGATAAAATAGAATTGGAATTCTTCCAAGCTATAACCGTGTCAGTACTACTGTATGGTTGCATCACTTGGAATTTAACGAAATACCAGGAGAAAAAGCTTGATGGAAACAAGTATGCTTCGTGATTTGAACATATTCCAGAAGCAGCACCCTACAGAACAATTGCTGTACGGCTACTTACTCCCTGAAATCTTTGCACGGACAGGGTAGTAAACATTTCTCGAACAGACTTCCAAGACTGAAACCTTTGCACGGACAGGGTAGTAAACACTTCTCAAACAGACTTCCAAGACTGAGACCTTTGCACGGACAGGGTAGTAAACACTTCTCGAACAGACTTCCAAGACTGAAACCTTTGCACGGACAGGGTAGTAAACACTTCTCGAACAGACTTCCAAAACTGAAACCTTTGCACGGACAGAGTAGTAAACACTTTTCGAACAGACTTCCAAGACTGAAACCTTTGCACGGACAGGGTAGTAAACACTTCTCGAACAGACTTCCAAGACTGAAACCTTTGCACGGACAGGGTAGTAAACACTTCTCGAACAGACTTCCAAGACTGAAACCTTTGCACGGACAGGGTAGTAAACACTTCTCGAACAGACTTCCAAAAACTGAAACCTTTGCACGGACAGGGTAGTAAACATTTCTCGAACAGACTTCCAAGACTGAAACCTTTGCACGGACAGAGTAGTAAACACTTTTCGAACAGACTTCCAAGACTGAAACCTTTGCACGGACAGGGTAGTAAAACACTTCTCGAACAGACTTCCAAGACTGAAACCTTTGCACGGACAGGGGTAGTAAACACTTCTCGAACAGACTTCCAAGACTGAAACCTTTGCACGGACAGGGTAGTAAACACTTATCGAACACACTTCCAAGACTGAAACCTTTGCACGGACAGGGTAGTAAACACTTTTCGAACAGACTTCCAAAACTGAAACCTTTGCACGGACAGGGTAGTAAACACTTCTCGAACACAATTCCAAGACTGAGACCTTTGCACGGACAGGGTAGTAAACACTTCTCGAACAGACTTCCAAGACTGAAACCTTTGCACGGGCAGGGTAATAAACACTTCTCGAACAGACTTCCAAGACTGAAACCTTTGCACGGACAGGGTAGTAAACACTTCTCGAACAGACTTTCCAAGACTGAGACCTTTGCACGGACAGGGTAGTAAACACTTCTCGAACAGACTTCAAGACTGAAACCTTTGCACGGACAGGGTAACACTTTTCGAACTGACTTCCTTTGCACGGACAGGGTAGTGAAAACTTCTCAAACAGACTTCCCAGACGGTTCATGTACCACTCCTCAAGACTCCGACACATTCATTTTATAGGCTACAGCGAGACGACCGATTGGTTAATCTGCAGAGTTTCAGATTTGCATCAGCGCACCTCGGCCCAGTACGCTTCCAAACTGCTCCACAACACGCGCATGCAAATCGCGGACGCTTTCGTGCGTGATGTCGCGTATTTCAGGACAATCACACTTCCTATCTCACAAACCATCCAAGTAAGACGAGTAAGAGATGTTGGACACTATTGGATGGAGAAGCTAATGACAAACTCATAAGCGACGTTCTCCAATGGACTCCTACACATAGACACACCTGTGTTATCCAACCAGCCCCCAAAAATACATCCGTCCGCTCTGTACGGACACTGTATGTCGGGAAGAGTACCAACCAGCGATGAGAGAGAGAGAGAGAGAGAGAGAGAGAGAGAGGAGGAGGAGGAGGAGGAGGAGGAGAGGAGGAGGAGGGGGAGATCCTTGATGATGATGATGATGATGATGATTGAAAAGACTACAATTTCTAATAAATCAATACTCAGTAATCTGTGGCCACTACACGTTAAAAAGAATAGACACCAGGATGCTTCTCTCTTTGAACAAATCCTGGAAGTAGCATCCTACAAAACAGCAGCTGTACAGCCACTTACCTCCCATCTCACAAACCGTCCAAATAAGACGGGCAACATTCTTCTGTGGATTCCTATTCATGGACACACCAGTGTTCGCCGACCAAAAAAAACCCCCAAAAAACCCCCCAAAAAAACTTTCATTCATTAGCTCTGTACGATCACTGGTTGCTGTCTAGAGAACCTACCGAAAGCGATGAACGATAGGGACGGATGGAGAGAAAAGAAAGTTAAGGGAATCCGGTCTTGATGATGATGATTTATAATGCTCTTATATATATATATATATATATATATATATCTTATTATAATGGAGATTGTGTGTTTTTCTGTCTGTAACCGAAACTATATTACTATTCAAGTTACAATTCCCTTAGTTATTGACATCACATTCTCTATGATTTTATTTTTATTTAAACCTCAATTATTAATAAAATTATTTTACATTATTAATACTGTTAACTATGTCTACATATTGACAACATGCAATTATATTTATATATACAACGAAATAGCGATTTACAGTGTGAACGGGAAGGCTAATTTGCATATTAATATTAAAAAATCGAATTTAATAAATATGAGCTTAGTATTATTGATTTCTAACTGTTTGGTTTTATTTTAATGAATATAAGCAAAAATCTCTTCAATGAATCTTAAATGAAATCCATTAACAAGATAAAATAACTGTCATTTTATTCTTTACTTCCTCTTATAACTAAATACTTAAATTAGAAAAAATAACAATGAAAGACGAGAGTGATGGAAGAGTAAGTTTCAGTTGTTTCATTTTTTATTATACTCCCTCTGTTTCAAATCTTTTATTATACTCCCTCTGTTTCAAATCTTTTTATCTGCATTCTTATTTAGTTTCATTAGCCTTTCTGATTTAATACAATATTTTATTACATTAAAACTTAAATACCTGCACCCGGAGGGTGCATATATTTGCTAGTATATATATATATATATATATATATATATATATAATATATATATATATAGGGCAGTTGGTGTGAATGTATGTATGTATGTCCGGATGAAACTACGAAAATAAAACAATTAACGACAAAGAAAACATATATATATATATATATATAAACATTAAATGTCACTGGTTCTTGCTTTTTGTGCAAAAATTACGAAAATTTGACTTATATTTAAAATTTAAAATATACATAGAAATAGCATTGAAAATCTACTTAAAAATGTCCAGCATTTGTCAATCTCAAATGTAAACAGGTCAATACACCAGGGTCCCCCGCCCTCTACCCAGGCGACGTTGGGTAGCCGCTTCTAGTTTCAAATAAATCAATAGCCAGTAATTTGTAGTCACTGCACGTTCAGTGATTAGAATTCAGCTTAAGACGAAGGTTTTACGGTAATTAATTGAAGATGGAATAAAATACTTAACGGTTGGATTAATCTAAAGATTCGCCAACGGAAATTATGAGATTTTAAGTGGAAGATTACTTGAAACAAGGAGGAATTAGAGAACGAATGTTGTCGTTTGAAAAAGAAAGAAAGAAAGAAAGAAAGAAGAAATAGTATAAATTCTTGTATTCTTGACAGAAAGATATCTGAAACATGTAATTCAGCCATTTAATTATAGGCAATAGGCATCTCTCTACTTT
>CM042173.1:52169285-52261785 GCA_023376005.1 Doryteuthis pealeii
ATATGTGTATAAGTATATAACATAAGCCTCTTTGACTCTGAGACTTTGGAGAGGTATCACCTATCGACTTGCTCGGGGAAAATTTCCCCTCAACGAAACAGTGGTTTGGTTTGGTTTGGTTTGGTTTGGTTTGTTTTACGGCATATCAACCTCAGTGGGTCATTTAATGCCGATAAAGTTTTGAAATAAATCAATTCTTAATGGATAATACAATTTTTTTTATTAACACATTTTTCTATTTAACCCATAGATGGGATCCTAACAGGTACTACCACACCGGGTCAGAGTGGACCAGGGAGCAATGGTGATGAAGGGGTGCTCCACATTCCCCAAACCTCCAAAACTGGAACCTCACCATCAGATAGAGTTTAACGTCATTCCCAGGACATGTAGACCCTCAGCCACCACCTTCTAGCACTCATATGATAAAAAGGGGTTGGGGCTTGCCATAAGGGCAATAGGGTTGGGGCAATCATATAGGTGCTAGGGCTTGACGTGACCAGCCGATTGATCGGAGGGGGCCTCTCCGACCGCCCGACTAGCCTAAGATAGGGCCAAAGTGGAGTATTGCATGTCATGAACTGCTCATTCTACTGAACTAGAGCCTCACCATCAGATACAGTTCAGTGACCCCCCTCTTTTTTTTTTGGGGGGGGCAGTCTTGTAGGGGATATAATCAGCGTATTCTAAGCAGGCTGACAGAACGGGAACCTGAATAGCGTCTTACTGCATTATCATCGAGACTCAAGAAGCATGATAATATCAGTTTGTGAGCCTCGAGATATTCAACGGTCGTTCGGGACTATTTAATGTAAACATTGCACAGAATACCAATCTCTTCGGTAAACAAAATTACTTTGTATTAAATTCAAACAGAGAATGACAGAGCAGACAGAAAGTGAACAATATCTCGAAGATATAGAAATAAGGTCAACTATTTCTGTCAGTTGCTCAAGAACTCTACGTTGGTTGGTTAGTTTTTACGGCATATCAATCCTTGTTGGGTTATTTTATGCTATGCCAAAGACGTTTTGTTTTAGTCCTTCTCGATTGTTAGTTGGATAGTTTGTTTTTACGGCATATCAATCCTTGTTGGGTTATTTTATGCCAAAGACGTTTCGTTTTAGTCCTACATTGTTAGTTGGTTGGATTTTACGGAAAGTCAATTTTATACCGAATACGTTTTGTTTTATATCATTCTTGTTGGGGTATATATTATATGCCAAATACGTCGTTAGTCCTTCCTATGATTGTTGAGTTGGTTGGATTTCCTGGCATATCAATCCTTGTGGCATTATTTCTATGCAAAGACGTTTTTAGTTTTAGTCCTCATTGTTCAGTTGTTGGTTGACTTTACGCAAGTCAACTTTTATACCAAAAACGTTTGTTTGTATTCATTCTTGTTGGGGTGTAGTATCTCTTCATCACCATTACTCCCCAGTTCCCACTCTGACCGGATTGGTAGTACCTGTTGAGTCCCATCTATGGCTTAAATAGAAAAAATGAGTTAAATGTTTAAAAAAATAACTTTAAAAAATTTGTAATACCCGTCAAGAATGATAAAACAAACGTCTTCGTATAAAATAACCCAACAACTTTTGACACATCGTAAAATCTAACCATTTTATGCCGAAGACGTTTTGTCTTCGGAATAATGACCAACAAGGGTTGACATGCACTAAAATCAAACCAACAATCAACCATGCTTGTTTGGTATTAAAAAATAATTAAAAATCCTATTTAAAACATTTTTAAAACTTCAGTTTGGATCTATTTAATCTATAGATGGTACCCTAGCAGGTACTACCAGTCCTGGTAAGATTTCCTGTGTATTATATTAAACTGTATCTAGTGTGAGGTTCCAATTCTGGGGCTCTAGGGCTCTAGCTGTTGCTTGTGTGTGATCGAGCAATGTCATGCAGAAGGTCATTTCGATATATCAAAGTTGGGTCTCTTACTCGTCGGATTCTTCTCTCGGCCTATTCACGTTCTACATGCGTCATCTTACGATCTTCATTTTCCGTTTTTATTTTCACATGCAATGATCACGTCACCAGCTTTCGTATAAACGCACATATAAAAAAATAACGGAAATAACATTATATTCATACTCACCATGCACATTAACATTTTCATTTTCTCTCCCTTACAAAATTTTTCATTGTCCTGATGATGGTTATCATTTAAACCGAAATACTTAAGGTATACTATAAAATTTTTTCCTTGATCATTCATCCTCGTATTTAAGGAGAACATTGGTCGATTGGCAAGTTGGTCTTATCGTCGCAGATTCTTGCTCTGTGGCCTCGTTAAGGGGCTCAATGTAGGCTTAGGTTTTGTTTTTTTTTGTTTTTTTTTTAACTTCACATGAAATAAAGAAAATGGCATTCACTTTTTGTACTCATCCTATGTAGACTCATTTGACTGAAGAAAATACTGTTGAGACGGCTTGACTACGACTGTGAAAACCACTGTTTCTTATGCATCATTTGATAAGAACGTTTTTCTATAATTTGTCATTAGCAATTTTATGTATTCATCTCATATTATTACAGATTATATATCAGTTATTTAACAACGTCGTCCCCAGGCTGTCGTTGGGTGAATACACAGCGTGTCTACTTGTCGCTGTTGTTTTGTAGCTGAGTTCATCACACTGTGGGGCACGAGATCCCATTCGATGTGTAAACAAAACAAACAAAACAAAACAGTTAGAGAGGCGCAAGTTTCACGACGTTATCGAGGTTTTCCCATTGATGATCTGCACCACTTGGACACTAACGAGGCGCTTGAGAATAAGCTGGATGGGAAGCTGCACAAGAATCCCGTGCAGTCTGAACAATCGTGGAAAACACCCCACGAGGAACAGCTGTGGCACCTGCCCCCCCCACTCACAACCATTCGAGGAGACAGACCAAGGACATGCTGGACACTGCTGGAGAAAGAGGACGAGCTCATAAGCACGATCTTCTGGGAAGCCAACACACAGGACATGCTAGTGTGGGCGCCCACGAAGGACCTACATTACCAGACACTGCGAAGATCGCTGGATGCTGCACAGAGAACCTCCCTGAGCAATGACATTAGAGGAAGATTGGCGAGACATGTCAATGGATATCTGTGCTAATTCGCGCGATGCATTCTAAACTGGCCTTTCCTCCAACAGTTGGGTGTCTATTCATGCACGTTGTAAGCTCAATTTGTAGTTTTTAAAACACAGCAACAGTAATTTGTAAAGAAAAAAAGCTTAAAGGACGTATTAGAAGCGATTATGGTCCATCCACCAAGGCCCCCCACGTGGCATCTGAGACCCTACGGTAGCTTTCTTCACGATCCACGTTCTTTCTTATCAAACCCTGGCAAGACAATCAAATTCAGCTGTATATTCATAAATCTACATTCACTTCGTTAGGGATGCGTATCACATCTTACACTTCCTCTTAAGCCCTTACGGTGTTGTAGAGCTTGCTGCATATTCCGGCGCCTTTCCAATGGTGTTTTTCCTTATTAAGCTTGGCGCCTTAGCGCTCTGTCCATTTCACGTATATATCTTCCTTACACCAAATGGCTCTATACTATTTTTCTCCTCACTGCTGGGCGCACCATGTCCTACCTTGTTGTTCATTCACTACCCCTACCTAAAGGGCGCCTTGGTCAGAATTCAATGGCTTACTTTTTAGAATTTTTAAATTCGACCTATTATACTATATACTACTATATTATTATAATTTACTTTACTCATATGCAGGCACAAGGTACCAAACTTTGCGTTATTTCAGGAATGATCTTCTATACTGGTCCTTTCCACACTAGCCTCTGGGTGCTGCAAGTTCAGGTCACCGCTATAGGCTCCACATGCTTTCCCGCTTTTCATAAGACACAGCAAAACTAATATTGTAAAGAAACAAAAAAAAGCATTAAGCCGGGAATACAGAGCCCAATCTATAGGCTCCATTTCCTACATGCCAACAGAACTCGCTAAGGGTCCTCAGCTACCCACGAGCTCGAAAATGCGACCCCATAATTGCGCTAGATCCCCGTCTTTAAGTTTTCTTTTCTTAGCTCCAGTCAGGTTAGCGCGTTCGGGTCAGCACCCCACAAGGATTCTAGTTCCGATACGGATCCCCGCGCCAACTCAGCGATGACAGTAGCACAGACTCTGTCGCGGATAACAGTAGCGAGCTGATAGGAGGATGTGCGCTACCACACTCAGCATGCCTAAAAACAACTCTCCGTTGTCTGCGCTATCCAAAAGGGATAGACCCCCGCGCACTAGGCTGAGTACATGACTTTACCCGGCCGCCCGACGCTTTACTTACCTACTTCTAGCTATATACACAACAACGCACACATATGAAAATACAACGCTAAAGACCATATTACACACACGCCAGCCACACACACACACACACGTATCACAACACACATACTATATATATATCATCTCGTAACAAGTTGAAGACTCAACATATCTCCCTCCAGCTATCGGGTAAATATGTTACTGGCGAAAGGCTCTTTGACAATATCATTAAAGCCAGACTGGCCAGAGGAAGGAAACCTCTTCTAGATGGTCTAACCTGTATAAAATCCCGCTTATCCCTGCTCGTCGGAGGTTTGGTGTATATATATATATATATATATATCCTATTATATACTATAAATGTGTGTGTGCTAATTGGGTCCGTAACCTACTTTGAAAATTAATTAATTATATATGACTTAGGCCGGGAATGCCCCTATTTACATGTATGGCTAAAACCCAAATCATAAAATCAATCTCGTGTATGTAACATTTCGGCCTATCTAGCCTCATCAGCAGAGCTCATAGCACTACATTAAGTAGGCATTCCCGCCTAATTCATTATTACAATTAATTAATTTATCAAAATTGAATAGACCACTCCCCAATCTAAGCACAATATTTCTCCAAAACATGTCGCCGCAAACAAAAGCCATTCCCAAAACCAACCTGTCTTACAACTTATCTATCGTCTCGCTGTATAGCAAATCCACTAGAAGAGCATACTTAACCTAAGCTCTAAAAACTCGTACAGAATTCTCCTAACCGAAGATCCCGTTTGGTGTAGGGGTTATGATATCGGCCTTTCAGCTTGGCAGTCCGGTTCAAATCGACTCACAGAAGCGGCCTTCCTATCTATAAGCTCTCGCTGATGAGGCCTACATAGGCCGAAAATACATACAGGATTGATTTTCGCGATTCTGTCTTTAGCCATACACATTTAAATATGCATTCCCGCCTAAGTGTCTCTATTAATTAATTAATTTTCAAATTAGGTACGACCTCCAATTAAAGCACACTATTCTCCCAAAAATGTGGCTCGGAAAAATGCCATTCCCCAACACACCCTTGTTTACAACTATATATATATATCTATATAATTATAATATATATATATATATATATGCGAAGTTTTGGCATATATAATATATAATATATATATATAATTATATATATATATATATATATATATATTACCTCTAATCCTCCTCTCATATATATATATATTATTATACTATATATAATATATATATATATAGTCAATTTAATACTGAAGAAAAATGAAAGCTTCTAGAATTCGCTCCTCAATGTTATTGATGTATATAAAAATGATACCAACGCGGTTTTTATTCATTCAGATGCGTTCTTGTTCGTCAAAAGAAAAAAAAGTCTTTTTGATAATGTCTTGTATATTCTCCTTCAATTGCATGAGCCCAGGAACTTATTCTCAACACTCAAAAGCACCCAATATCAAAGAAAACAATGAATTAATATAGCCTGACTGCAGCACGCTTGAAATACCACATCACACTCCCCTGAATTCACGACCCTATCCTATGGATCCAGAGACACAGCCGAATATTATTACTAGTCATTTCTTCCTCAACCGATGAGTCTGCTACACACCATATATATATTTACCAAACTCCTCCGCACGAGCAGGATACGACGCAAGGTCAATTTCTTAAGCGGAGTTCAACAGGTTAAATTCAGAGTTTCCTTCTCCTAGACTGGTTACCTAGCCATGGTTAAAGAACCCCAGTCTGCCCTGATATTTACCTATAGCTGGAGGAGAGTAGATTCCATACCTTTCCCAAGGGTATTAGCGCTAAATGAATGCAATTACCAGGTCCAGGATTTGAACTCGGGCGACGAGTCCCACTTTCCCATGACTTTAACCATTACACCATATATGTAAATATCGGAGCTCCATCAAAAATGACTCCCAAGCCAAGACTGGGGCGAGCCAACGCGTGCAACGAGGACGCATGCACAAACAGAAGTGTTGCCATAGCCGCCACACGAACAGTTTCCCAGTATCTCCAGGCCAGTGGACACCTTACCATTAGAATTAGCCCGTATATGATACAACAAATGATTTTATGTATTATTTTCTTACAAAATTGGCACAGTAATGCCTCCAAACACCACAGTGTTGCCAATAGCCGCCCACGAACAGTTTCCCAGCATCCCCAGCGCATTGGAGACCTTACATTTTAGTTAGCCTCGTAATATGATAACAGATTTATTTTGTCTGTTTTTCTTCAACAGTAAAATTGGTCAAGTAATGCACAACAACACCACCAAGTGTTGCCAATAGCCGCACGAACATTTCTCCGTGTCCCCAGTGTTTTGGATACCTACTTTTTGGATTAACACTCATAATTCTATTATCTCTTAAGATGTATGGTTAAATCGAACTTAACGGACCTAAATTCCCACGCCGGAAAGAAAAAAAATATCAAAAATCAAGGAATTAACAGAAAGTTTATGAAATTTTCAGTGTTATATTTAATGATAAAAAATATATTGCACCAGTTATTTTATTAAAAACTTTTACATTTTTTCGGGTCAGTTGATTTGAATAACGTATCTTTTGAGCGCTAACACACATTCTCAAAAATACTGTGATTCTGAAAAAATATAAACGTTTTTGAATAAAATAACTAGTGCATTATATATTTTATTCATTAATATATCAACACTGAAATTTCAATATAATTCGTTTAATTCCCTGATTTTTGTATTTTTTTTCGCGGAGGTGACATACGATGGTGGAATTTAGGTCTGTTAAGTTTGATTTAACCAACGTTCTTATTGAATATCTATAGATAGTGATTTTTCGCACATGTAGTCCTGTTGCATGTTGGTGTGTAAAGTTTTAAATGCCATCCTTGGCCAGTTGAAAAGGGCTTAAAGAAAGTCCTGTGTATGGAATCCTTTGGTAATCGTATAAGTCCTATCCTGCGTATTGGTAAAGCGTCCAGTGATTTAACCTTTATGTCCGTAGTCAAAGAATGTTATAGTAATTATGGCCAGTAGGTCGGTTTAAGTATAGATCAACCCCAGAGTACTGCCAATGATTGGCCAAGAGTTTGAGTCCACATGGTTCCGGGCATTTAGCACACACCTTATATCAATAAATTCTTAAAAATTAAATTAAAGAAGAAAGCGCGTGGTTGTAATGTTAAAGTCATGGGAAATGGACTCGTCGCCCCGAGTTCAATCCCGGAGATGTGGTAATTGCATTTCACTTGCGCTAATACCTTGGGAAAGTATGAATTCTACTCTCCCTCCAGCTATGGTAAATAGTGGGCAGTCTGGGCTCTTCAACCTGGTTAGGCAACCGGTCTCTGGAGAAGGAAAACTCTGATTCAAACCTCCGCTTAAGAAATTGACCTGTGTCGCATCCTGCTCGTGCGGAGGGGTTGGTAATATATATATCAATAAATTCTCAATAGGTTGGAGGTATTTTTTATGTGAAATGCAACATCAAAAAACAGCAAACAGATATAAAATATAAGAAAAAGAATTTGGTGTCGTAACAAATTGTCCTTTAATATGTGTACTAGAAGTGCTTCCCGGCGTTGCCTGGATAGGAGGGGGGGTAAAATGTTCGTCTCACGATACATTATTATGAATCACGAATTGGAGTCATAGTATGCCCCATTAAATTCTATACGTAAAAAAAGACCTACGCATGATCCAGCCAATCTGAAAAGAAAATTAAGTCTTCTATTTAACAATATAAATGCAAAAAAAAAAAAAGAAAAAAATTCTATGCTGATATCATTTAAATCTTATTTTATATATTATCATCCGAATATAATCAAATCTTTCATTGTTTTTGCTCAAAAATCAAATCTGGTGATGAGTAAATGTATATATAGTTTTGATTAATAATTGTTTTATTTCATAGTTTTCCTCCGCGACCCACACACACAACAACACACAAACACACACACTGCCTTATATATATGTACATGAAGTGTTACCCGACATCGCAAACTGGGTAGAGTTTTTTATTAACTTAGGTCTCGACAGATCCCTTATACTGAAATCGTCGATTGATCTCTCTAAGGCCCGACCCATACCCTTCGACATACACCTCGCAGACACGGTCTCCACGCCTAAATGACAAGCATCCCTCCATCCTGGCCTTAACATCATGCAATCACATGTACCATCCGCAGGTACTGCGGCCTCATTAACATCCCACATAACAAAACCCACCTTGATCTGATTCAGCAGACTCTGCGTCTACTCATTTCAAAATATTTAAATGCACAAAAAAATTCCAATGCTCGTTATACATATTAAAACTTACTATTTTTATATACTCATCTTCACTAATTATAAAATCAAATCTTCATTCATTTTTGCATCAAAAAGCATTAATTTTGTTGTTAATTTTTTATTTTCATAGTTTCCTCCGGACATACATACACACAAACTACCCTTTATATATGTATAGATTATAAGTTGTATCAAATGAACAAGTTACAAAGATGTGGTTTCGTTTCTGAATTTCCTTTATACAAAGTCTTATTAGTGTTTAAAGCTTACTTATCTTTTTAGTTCACCCGGTTCTAAGAGGAGCGTACTCTCGACAGATCCCTCCGCTTGCCAATGCCTTTCTATTTGACTCTGCTATTATCAACCTTCCCTTTCCTTGTTCTCAAAATGACCGCTAGTGGGAGGGAGTTTTCAATTTGGCGTCGGTCAGTCTGGTTTTGTGTATTTTTAGAATACGATTCTTTTACTTTGTTTCTCAAACCTGTCCTAACAAAAATATACAGCTTATGAACCATTACAGTCCAAAGCCGTTTGTAATAGTATCTTTCTGTCCATCAAGTGAATGGGCTTTCGCTTGAATCTAGTACACACACACACACACACACACACAAATATATATATATATATATATATATATATATATATATATATATATAGTTGTAGAAAAGTTATTCTCTCTGACACGGTCTCGGTGTTCACAGCACACCTTCCTCATATATATATATATATATATATATATATATATATATATTATATATAATCCAAAAGTCCAGAGAAGAAATCTTCCATACGACACAAGAGTCTTATTTAAAAAAAAAACCTGTCGCAGTTTGAGAGCTCAATGTGTGCTCGTAATGTTAGAGTCACAGAGCAAATATATAAGTAAAGAAATAACAAAAGACTTAGAGATTAAGCTCCCTGAAATAGACTATAATGCTAAATCTCTAAGTCTTTTGTTATTTCTTTACTTATATATATATATATATATATATATATATATATATATGTGTGTGTGTGTGTGTGTGTGTGTGGTGTGTGTGTGTGTGAGCAGAGGTGTCGTGGGTGTATTCTAATGCCCCAGCGGACATGGCTCTAAAAAATGGAATTCATTCTTAATTTTTAAAATTTGTTATTGCAGTAAATGTCCTGTTCGAACACAGTTTCGTTCCATCTGTTTTTACGCGACAATAATTTTCCACCTACAAGAAAATTCAGAACGAGGCACTCGAATAAATAGAAAAATAATTTCCAATAATTAGAAGCCTCAACAGAATTATTAATTATCGATTAATTTCTGCTCTAGTTAATGTTGTTATTCAATGTTTTCTTCCTTTTTAGATTTTTACAATCATTCCTTCTTTTCTTTCGATTTTCTTCAAAGTCTTCTTCCTTCTTTATTCAATATTTTCTTCCTTTTTATCTTTTTACGATCATTCCTTTTTTTCTGTCTACTTTCTTCAGTGTTTTCTTTCTTTTTCCTTTTTACCGTCATTCCTTCTTTCTTTCTTCTTTCTTCGATGTTTTCTTCACTTTTGCCTTTTTACCATCATTCCCTTTTTTTCTTCCTTTTTGCTTAGATGTTTTCTTTCTTTTTACCATCATTCGTGCTTTTATTTCTTCTTTCTTCAATATTTTCTTAATTTTTACCTTTTTACGATCATTCCTTTTTTTTCTTCTTCTTTCTTCAGTGTTTTCTTTCTTTTTCCTTTTTACCGTCATTCCTTCTTTCTTTCTTTTTTCTTCGGTGTTTTCTTCACTTTTGCCTTTTTACCATCATTACTTCCTTTCTTTCTTCTTGCTTTAACGTTTCCTTCCTTTTATTTCTTCTTTCTTCAATATGTTCTTCCTTTTTAATTTTTTACCGTCATTCCCTCTCTTTCATCTTTCTGCGATGTTTCCTTCCTTTTTACCTTTTTATACTCATTCCTTCGTTTTTTTTCTTTCTTCAAAGTTTTTCCTTTTAATTTTTTTACCGTCATTCCTTACTTCTTTCTTTCTTTTCTCTGAATGTTTTCTTCCTTTTTAACTTTTTACCCTCATTCCTGCCTTTCTTTTTACTTTCTTCAAAGTTTTCTTCATTTTTTCTTCTTTCTTCGATTTTTTTCTTTCTTTTTACTTTTTACCGTCATTCCCTGTTTTTCTTCTCTCTTAGATGTTTCCTTCCTTTTTACCTTCATTCGTTCTTTTATTTCTTCTTTCTTCAATATTTTCTTCCTTTTTACCTTTTCATCGTTATTCCTTCGTTTCTTTCATCTTCCTTCATCTTTCTTCATTTTTTCCCTTTTTTACCTACTTACCCTCTTTCCTTCGTTTCTTTCATCTTTTTTCAATATTCTCTTCCTTTTTACCTATTTATACTCATTCCTTTGTTTCTTTCTTTTTGCTTTGATGTTTCCTTCCTTTTTACCATCATTCGTGCTTTTATTTCTTCTTTCTTCAATATTTTCTTTCTTTTTACCTATTTACCCTCATTCCTTCGTTTCTTTCATCTTTCTTCAATTTTCTTTCCTTTTTTACCTACTTACCCTCTTTCCTTCGTTTCTTTCTCCATTCTTCGAAGTCTTCTTCCTTTTTATTTTATTTAGTGTACCTGAGCTGAAGGACTTTTGTGTGAAGTAATATCGCTCACCCGGCAGGAGGAACACTGAAATCGACATTTCTAATTATCCAGAATTGTGTGAAACAACAAAGAGACGAAAATGTGTAATAATATAAATTCTCATTTTTCATTCAAGTATGAAATTATGCATAACTTGTAATAAGAAATAATGTTTCTGAGAGAGTCCCAAAATGCCTGTTTGTAATATATGTGGTTTTGTTAACAGGTGGGCCAACAATACGGTGAGCAAAGAAATCTGGATCACAAATCCAAAAGAAAGGAATGAAGTCACAAATCAAGAACCACGAGTCCACTGTGAAGAGTCCAAGAGCAAATAAATAAATAAAGGTAATAAAGGACTATTTCCTCGTAAATTCCTACCATAAAATAAACTGAACCCCCATTTTATGTCCGTGTTTTTGCAATAAATGTTTTATTTTTCTTGCACCCGTTATTTTACAATAATAAATACACTTCCTTTATTTATTTTAATATTCACTTCAATGTGTATATTCTAAAAGCTTTTATTTTGTGAGAATGTTTAGTTCATCACCATTGCTCCCTGGTCCACTCTGACCTGGAGTGGTAGTACCTGTTAGGGTCCCATCTATGGGTTAAATAGAAAAACATGAGTTTATAAACAAAATTGTATTATCCATTAAGAATTGATTTATTTCAAAACTTTATCGGCATTAAATGATCCACTGAGATTGATATGCCGTAAAACAAAACAAACCAAACCAAATCTTTTAGTTTTACAGTTGTAATCAGGTTCATCTGTTATTTTATTAATGTTGTTTTTTTGTATTTTGGTAGTTTCTTATTATTTTCTAAAAAAAATAAATATTTTACTGAAATCCACACAGAGCAATTGGTTGTAGGAAAATAGCGTCTTGGACATTTGCGTCTCTAGACAACTGCGTCCTTGGATAATTGCGTATCTCTTTAAAATTATGGATAACTTGTTATCAGAAATAATGTTTTTTGAGATTATCCCAAAATAGCTGTTTGTAATATATGTGATTTTGTTAACAGGTGTGTCAGCAATGCGGTGAGTAAAGAAATCTGGATCGCAAATCCAGGTTCGCAAATCCAAAAGAAAAGAATGATGTCACAAATCAAGAAACACGTGTTCGCAAATCCAAAAAAAGAATGATGTCACAAATCAAGAAACACGTGTTCGCAAATCCAAAAGAAAAGAATGATGTCACAAATCAAGAAACACGTGTTCGCAAATCCAAAAGAAAAGAATGATGTCACAAATCAAGAAACACGTGTTTTCGCAAATCCAAAAGAAAAGAATGATGTCACAAATCAAGAAACACGTGTTCGCAAATCCAAAAGAAAAGAATGATGTCACAAATCAAGAAACACGTGTTCGCAAATCCAAAAGAAAAGAATGATGTCACAAATCAAGAAACACGTGTTCGCAAATCCAAAGAAAAGAATGATGTCACAAATCAAGAAACACGTGTTCGCAAATCCAAAAGAAAAGAATGATGTCACAAATCAAGAAACACGTGTTCGCAAATCCAAAAGAAAAGAATGATGTCACAAATCAAGAAACACGTGTCCACTGGGAAGAGTCCAAGAGTTAAAAAAAAAAAATAACCAGGTAAAAAAAAAAACAACTTTGTAATCCACGCAGTTTCCGGTTCTAGGACAATCGCAGACTTGGCAATTGCGTCCTGGACAATTCCTTCCCCGCTCATTTGCGTCCCTCGACAAATGCATCCCTGGATAATTGAGTATCTCTATGAAATTAGGCATAACTTGTAATAAGAAATAATGTTTCTAAGAGAAACGGTCGGAGATGCGCCCTCCGGTCAATCAGCAGGTCATGTCAAGCCCTAGTACCTATATGATTATCCAAACCCTATTGTCCTTATGGCAACCCCAAACCCTTTTTATTATATATGTGCTAGAAATCACACAACTATTTTTACAATGTCACCCAAGTATTTTTTTCATTCTTTCTTTTTCATTCATTCTTTCATTCACAACGTCATCCGAGTATTTCTTTCTTTGCTCCTTTCTTTCTTTTGTAACGTCACACATTTAATTCAATTTAATTACAAAATAGAAGATTTGTACGGATTGTTGAATTAATAGTTAATAGGGTTCGACATGACGGCCATTAGTATCTTTGCTGATTTCAAATCGTTAAACTTTGAGAGATTGAATCTGTGGCTACAAGAAAAGATGGGCAAGGATTTTTATTGATGATTTTATATGGTGATTGCCACTTCTTCGCAGAAGAAAGCCATTTCTACAAGTAGTTCGGTTGTGAGCACGCAGAGGGCCCACTGGTCCAAATTTGTTTTTATGTTCTGTGATATAAAGAAAAACAAATGAAACTCCTCTTACCTCGGGCTAGGAAAAGAAATGGCGCCCGAAGGTCTGTACTCTTTTATAAGAGTACAGACCGGAAGTGAGGTGGTTTGTGGGAGAGGAGTGGAGAAATAAATGAGCCGAATTTCTTGGCAGTCGGCGAACGAGGTGATTGCGAACAGACCGTGGAACGAGGTGATTGCGAGCAAACACAAAGATTGTTCTGAGTAGAGATTACACTGAGTAGAGATTTCACAAGCTATTTCGGCAAATGCACTTATTAGCCTGTTCCTTATAAGATCAGCGTCTTCCTGGTCTCGCTCGCTCATCTCCAAGTACAGGGCTAACGCGTCACCCTCCAAAAATAACGGAATCATCGTAGCGACGTCAGTGATATTCTGTAGCTTAGCAACCAGCTGAACCTTTTTCAACCACGCAATAACGTCTCCATCCCCACAAAAAGGCTTGATTATGTTGCTCAATTGTGCAGAAGCCATCGTTGCCGAAAATAGCTTGTTCCCTATCACACATGAACCCCTTAATCACAGTATTTATGTTATCCTCCGACACACGTGGTCGTCTACTTCTTTTTCGGTACTAATGCACAATAACGCGCAAGATATAATCTTGTAACGTACTGGGTCTTCGTTCTTATAAATGGGCTCGTTTCTTCGTGTGTGAAAACGACCCTTAAATTAAGATTCGTTGTAATCCTGTGATGATTAAAAATAAATTCGAGTGCAAATCTGTGTTGTTAGTACAACCTGATGATGATGATGATGATGATGATGATGGGCAGATGAGCGTAGAGTTGTTTTCGTGTAGGGTGCTGGTTCCATGGTTTATAATAGATATCGAAAAGTATATATATATATATATATATATATGGATTGAATTGAAATAGGATATTTCCCATACTGTTAGCCCGAGCGCTTTCGACTGATTCCTCAGTCGTCATCACGGGGTACATGAGTTGGGTTTTTTTTCTTTTTTTTAATTTAAAGAGTCTATTATTTTTAGAGGGTTGCAAGATGACGACTGAGGAAGCAGTCGAAAGCGCTCGGGCTAACAGTATGGGAAATATCCTATTTCAATTGGATCTAAATAGCCAAAACTTTGTAAAAGACACAGATCCAAATAATGATGAAGTACTCCTTGTTATTCTATTCAAATATATATATATATATAATATATATATATATATATATATATATTGATCATCAGGTTGTGCTAACAATATGGATTTCCATGACTCTCCCCCTCCCCCTCTCTCTTTCTCGAGCCACTCAGCTGTCTCGGCTATTGCTCCTAGTGAGTTTACCTCACGGCATATCAACCACCTGACCTCTGTACGCTATAATGATCAAAGAGACTTCTGGGTAATTTCATTGCCGGAAGACAAAGGAAATTGTTCACTTTGAATTGGCGTCTTTTCTCTGTTCTGCTTTGAGCGCGGGAAATATTGTTTTCTTGTTTGTGCCATTTCAAAGAGAAGCGTCGTTTATTATAATGTCACAGACTGAATGGAATTGGTTATGTGTCTTTGAGGCTGCAAATTTGTCAGGCTTCCACGATAACTATTATAGAAGGAATCATTAGTACGTTAATTGTTAATTGGTTAAATAAATAGGAATTTATGATTTCTCTTCATCTATTTACTCATCTATTTTCCTTCCTTGCTCCCCTCCCTTCATTCTTTCTCTCTATTCCTCTTTTTTTCTTTCCTTCCTCCCTCCCTTGCCCCCTCCCTTCATTCTTTCTCTCTATTCCTCTTTATTTTTCTTTCTTTCCTCCCTCCCTGCTCCCCCTCCCTTCATTCTTTCTCTCTATTCCTCTTTATTTTTTCTTTCCTCTCTCCCTTCCTTGCTCCCCATCCTTCATTCTTTCTCTCTATTCCTCTTTATTTTTTCTTTCCTCCCTCCCTCCCTTCCTCCCTCTCCCTTCATTCTTTCTCTCTATTCCTCTTTATTTTTTCTTTCTTTCCTATCTTCCTTATTTCCTTCTAATATATCTTTCTTTTTCCTTGCTCTCCCCATTCCTTCCCCCATTCCCCCTCATCCCTTCCTCTTTATATTTTTCTTGATTTATTTCCAATAACATAAAAATCCGGAGTGGTAGTACCTGTTAGGGTTCCATCTATGGGTTAATATACGCGGGCGGCAACGCGTGATGCTTAATGATAGAACCCAGGTGGATGAGCAGTCTATGTCTTGCAATACTCCACTTTAGCCCTTTCTTGGGCTAGACGGGCGGTCGGAGAAGTCCCCTCCAATCAACCGGCTGATTACGTCAAGCCCTAGCACCTATATGATTGCCCCAACCCTATTGCCCTTATGGCAAGCCCAACCCTTTTTATCATATGGGTGCTAGAAAGCGGTGGCTGAGGGTCTACATGTCCTGGGAATGACGTTAAACTCTCTGATAGTGAGGTTCTGGTTCTGGAGGTTTGTGGAATGTGGAGCATTCCTTTATCACCATTGGTTCCCGGTCCACTCTAACCCGGAGTGGTAGTACCTGTTAGGGTCCCATCGATGGGTTAAATAGAAAAACATGAGTTTGTAAACGAAATTTGATTATCCATTAAGAATGAATTTATTTCAAAACTTTGCCGGCATTAAATGACCCACCGAGGTTGATATGCCGTAAAACAAACCAATGCAAACACACAATACCAACAAAGTTGATGGAGGCTTCTTTACATTTTTCTGCTTGGGTGTTGCTTGCTAATGATTGGCTGTTAGCTTTATTTACACAAACATGACGTCTCTCTTAATGCTTAATAAATTGCTGCATTCAATATTCAGAATTTGAATCGTGATGTCTTTGTCATGTTCCAATTTGGAAATTAGTCGGGTGAGAAATATCGCTCTATGAGGCAGACGTTACAAATTTGAATATTCAACACTTGCGAGAAAATTTTGAAATAAATTATTTATTATTTTATTATTGTGTTTCTTAATAATCCTTTCTATATTATCTGTGCTAGAGAAACTAATCTTTATATTGTTTTTGTTAAAAATTTTATGTAATATGTGGTTGTCTGGAAAGTGTTTGTTAACTAAATTTAAAAACATTTCACCTATTTTAGTTTTTACTTGTAAATTGAATGGGTGGTTGAACCAGATTATTCTTCTATTTCGCATAAAAGCAATCCACAAGATAAGAACAAAAAAAATTATTGCATTATAAAATTCATTCATTGATAAACTGCTCCTCTATGAGGAAATTTAGTTTAAATTTTTCGCATTCCCCATTCTAGAAAAAAAGTGCAGTGGTTTACTGGTTAGAATCGTAGGAAATAGACTCGTCGACCAGAGTTCAAATCCTGGACGGGGCCACAATTCACATAGCGGTAATACTCTTGGGAAAGATATGAACTCAGCTATGGGAAAATAGTAGAGTAGATTGGGCTTTTTTAACCTTGGTTAGGCAACCAGTCTAGGAGAAAACTCTGAATTCGACCTGTTAAATCCGCTTGGGGGTGGTCACTACTAGAATAGGCACAATCCTAATTAGGGATCTATTTCACTAATTTTATTTGTAGAAGCTTGTGGGGTGACAAAAGGTATCAATGTTTGAGGTTTAAATGTGGCTGGTTATTCTTGGTGCGTATTCACAGGGTTTACTTTTAACCCCATCTTATTTGGTGTCGCACCGAAAAGGAATTCAAAGGAAGACGTTACAAATTTGAATATTCAACACTTGCGAGAAAGTTTTGAAATAAAATAACTGATGCATTATAAAATTCATTCATTAATAAACTGCTCCTCTATGAGGAAATTTAGTTTAAATTTTCGCATTCCCTATTCTAGAAAAGCGTAGTGGTGTACTGGTTAGAGTCGCAGGAAATGGACTCGTCGACCCGAGTTCAATTTCTGGACGAGGCCACAGTTCACATAGTATTAACCCTTGGGAAAGATATGAACTCAACTTTCCAGCTATGGGAAAATAGTAGAGTTGATTGGGCTCTTTAACCTTGGTTAGGCAACCAGTCTAGGAGAAGGAAAACTTTGAATTCAAACCTGTTAAATCTTCGTGTGGGGTGGTCACTACTAGAATAGGCACAGTCCTAATTAGTGATCTATTTCACTAATTCTATTTGTTGAAGCTTGTGGGGTGACAAGAGGTTTCAATGTTTCAGATTTAAATGTGCCTGATTATTCTTGGTGTGTATTCACAGGGTTTACTTTTAACCCCATCTTATTTGGTCGTCGCACCGAACAGGAATTCAATGGTCCATGGGTTAAAAAGGATGAACTTTCGATAATAATAATAATAATAATAATAATAATGATAATAATAATAATCTCATACATTTAGTTGTTTACTAAGCTTAGCTAAGATGTGGCACAAGGCCAGAAGTATGGGGCGCCCAGTCAGAATCGAACTCACTATCAATGGTCTGCAAATCAAGCTTACATAACCATTATACCAAGTGAGGTGCCCATAATAACATATAAATACACGCGCGCGGGCGAACACAAACACACACACATATATACAGAGGTACCTTGACTTACGAGTGCGCCAACACACGTACACGCACACACATACACACACACACACGCGCTCGTCGATCCGAGTTCAAATCATAGCGCTAATACCCTTGGGAAAGGTATGCATCCAACTACTCTCCCCTCCAGCTACGGATAAATAACAGGGCAGACTGGATTCTTTAACCTTGGATAGGTAACCAGTCTAGGAGAAGACAAACTATGAATTCAAACCTGTTAAACTACGCATAATAAATTGACCTTGTGTCACATACTGCTTGTGCGGATGGGTTGGTATATATATTGTTATACCGGCCGTTCCTACAGTGGAGAATATACACCGGTTCTCACTATAAATAGTGAGACACCGAGGGAAAAGGTTGTACTGTTACCGTACTGTTACTGTTTAGCGGCAAGCTAGCCGTTCTTGTACCTTATTGTAAATACACTTGTCTCTTTTTACCCTACCTCGACTTGACTTTTTTACTGTTGAACTAACATCACAACATATATATATATATATATATATATAAGTAATCCACAGACACCGTGTTTCGACGTTTCACGTCTCATCAGTGTGGCTAGACACAGCAACCAACTCTTTTTCCTCTTCATTTTTTTGGACCCCCATAGCTATTCCGCTGAAGAAGAAAAATTATAATGAACAAGATGACTCATTTCACATGAAGTACATCTGTTTGGAATGATGTTTTTTTTTAAAAAGAGCATGGTCGCCATTAATGGGTGGATTTACAGGGTGTAGACTTGTCTTGTCTTATAGTGTTGCATAGCCCTTCTTCGCTACTCTGAATCGTATACATTGCTGGTATACAGCGGAGATCGTTTCTAACCCCTAGACGATGTATCTAGTGGTCGCTTAAATGAAATCACAAGGCATGCTCTATGTAGTAGGAGATTTTACTTTATTTCTCTCATCTCGGCTGTACGTGGTGGTTGGCGAGCGTTGACAATGGGAACTACCACTACTACTACTACTACTACTACTGTTGCTGGGATGGTGAGGTAAGGGGGTGTGGACCCCCACTGCCCGCTAGCAGCGCTCGACCGTGTCGACGGTCAAACTCCGGGTGCTCTGTTCGCCGTCTCCTATCTGACTGACTCACTGCTACTGCTGACCCCTTAAGTAAAGGCTGCCGCCCACACATCCTTTTGTTCCTTTGACCGGAAGTTCTTTCTTCCCCCTCCAGTCTCTTTGTTCAAGTTCCCGTTTGTACAGAGGAAGTCTTTTGTTACCCTTCCTTTTGTTACCCCAGACTTTCTGTCTAAGCTATCTATTATTTTCTTTTGTTCAATTTCTTCTTTGTCCCGGTTTCGAATTTCCCGCGCAAAATAAATGCGGCGATCCTAAAACATAACAAAAGCAGCACCTATACAAATCATGCCCGCAATGAAATTAGATACAAGGCCTTTGTTTTTCGGGCACCTCACGTGGTGTCATCAGCATCATGTCGCGCATGCAGCACGGATATCCATGACAATCTCTCGCCAACCTTCCCTATAATTCATTGCACCTGGGAGGTCTTCTGCGGAGCAACCAGCATCTTCGCATAGCTGGTCAATGTAGGTCCTAGCTGGGCGCCCCACACTTGCATGCCCATGTGTTGGCTTCCACAGAAGTACGTCGCTTATGAGCTCATCCGTGCTTCTCCAGCAGTGTCCAGCATGTCTTGTCCGTCTCACTTGGATAGTTTGTGAGATGAGGGGGGGCAGGTGACCGTATAACTGCTTCCTTGTGGGGTGCTGTTTCCACGACTTGTTCAAGACTGCACGCAGCATTCTTGTGCAGCTTCCATCTAGCTTATTCTCAAGACGCTTTGTTAGGGTCCAAGTGGTGCAGCCATACAGCAGAGTTAGCAAGCTGGCATCGCAGACCATTGATAGTGAGTTCGATTCTGATTGAGCGCCCCATACTTCTGACCTTGTGCCACATCTTAGCTAAGCTTCGTAAATAACTATATGTATGAGATTATTATTAATTTTATTATTTTGTTATCGAAAATTCATCTAAAGCGATAAAAACTAATTCCTCAAGTGATAATTATAATTTTTTTAAGTTATTTTATCCGAACCAATGAGAAAAGGCTAATCACGCCGGATATTGCTTGAGCACGCGCGTTGAACGTCTTGATTCAATTGGCTGGCGCCAGATCTCACGTAAGGAGGGGGCGGAGTTTGGTGGTAGGGGAGGGGTTCGGAAGATGTCTAGGCTGAAGATAGAACAATCTGGAAAAAAAACTCGTTCGTAAATTTAAAGCCTTGTGGGCCAAACGGCAGAGGGGGAGGGGAGTGGAAAGATATAACCGAAAGAAAGAGTGCTTTGAATAAGTTGTGGTTAGAGAGAGAGAGGGGGGATAGAGAGAGAGTGTGTGTGTGTGTATGTGTGTAAGCTAGAGAGAGAGAAAAGAGAGAGAGAGAGAGGGGGTGTAATCGAGAGATAGAGGGTCTGTGTGTGTGTGAAAGCGAGAGAGTGAGAGGGTGTGTGTGTGTAAGCGAGAGAGAGAGAGAGATAGTGTGTGTGTGTGCGTGTGTGTGTGTGTGTGTGTGTAAGCGAGAGAGAGAGAGAGAGAGAGAGAGAGAGAGAGAGAGAGAGAGATAGATAGTGTGTGCGTGTGTGCGTGTGTGTGTGTAAAGCGAGAGAGAGAGTGTGTGTGTGTGTGTAAGCGGAGAGAGAGAGAGCGCGAGAGAGAGAGGGTGTGTGTGTGTGTGTGTGTAAGCGAGAGAGAGAGAGAGCGAGAGAGAGAGAGGGTGTGTGTGGTGTGTGTGTGTAAGCGAGAGAAAGAGAGAGAGAGAGAGTGTGTGTGTGAGTGTGTGTAAGCGAGAGAGAGAGAGAGAGAGAGAGAGAGAGAGAGAGAGAGAGTGTGTATGTATGTGTGTGAGTGTGTGTAAGCGAGAGAGAGAGAGGGTGTGTGTGTGTGTGTGTGTGTGTGTAAGCGAGAGAAAAGAGAGAGAGAGAGAGTGTGTGTGTGAGTGTGTGTAAGCGAGAGAGAGAGAGGGGGTGTATGTGTGTATGTGTGTAAACGAGTGAGAGAGAGAGAGAGAGTGTGTGTGTGTGTGTGTGTGTGTGTGTGTGTAAGCGAGAGAGAGAGAGAGAGTGTGTGTGTGTATGTGTGTGTGTAAGCGAGAGAAGAGAGAGAGAGAGAGAAAGAGAGAGAGAGTGTGTGGTGTGTGTGTGTGTGTGTTGTGTAAGCGAGAGAAGAGAGGGAAGAGAGAGAGGGGCATATATAGAACAATCTGGAAAAAATAATCCGGCGCGTGAATTTAAAGCCTCGGCAGTGTTAGGGTTAGGTTTAGGGTTAGGCAGCGGATTGGGGGGGGGGGGGGGTTCGGTCAGAGGAAAGATATAATCGGGCAATAAATTGTTCAATACGTTCGTTATAAATCTATTAAAAAGGAAATGAAACACTTTTCCTTTTGGTCATATTTGGTTTGGGGGGGGGGGTTAAATGACTGGAAATGTTTATGACGTCCGTGCGTCAGACGCGGCAATTTAATGATGTTGTTGTTATATAATAGAGATGCGTGCGTAATTTCTGAAAAGAAAGAAGAGAAAAAAAAGAGAGAAATAATGAGAGTACTGAATATATGGGAGAGGGGGGAAAAGCAAATAGGAGAAAGAAGGAGTAAGTGATTGAAAGAAAGAAAGAAAGAAAGAAAGAAAGAAAGAAAGAAAGAAAGAAAGAAAAGAAACGGAACAGTGAATAAGGGGTGGTTAAAACAATAGTTACAGTAAAAGAGAGAGAAAGAGATACAGAGAGACATAGAGACAGGGAGAGAGAGAGAGAGAGAGAGAGAGAGAGAGAGAGAGAGAGAGAGAGAGAGAGAGAGTGTGTGTGTGTGTGTGTGTGTGTGTGTTGAGAATAAGTTGTGGTCAGATAAAAATGATGACCCTAAAAAGATAGAATAAAAGAAAGAAAGAAAAAAAGAAAGAAAGAACGAAAGAAAGAAAGGCTGTTGTGGATACGTAGTAGTTAGAGAAAAATAATGACTAAATGAAAGAAAGAAAGAAAGAAAAAAGAAAGAAAGAAAGAACGAAAGAAAGAAAAGGTGATATGAATAAGTAATGGTCAGAGAAAAATAGTCGCCAAAAGAAAGAACGAACCAACGAATGAACGAAAGAAAGAAAGAAAGAAAGAAAGAAAGAAGAAAGAGTGTAAGAAAAGTGCTGGGAATAAGTAGTGGTCTAATCACTCTTTCTTTCCTTATTTATTTTTCTTTATAAAAGAACGATAGTAGCCAAAGACAGAGAGAGAAGAGAGAGAGAGAGAGAGAGAGAGAGAGAGAGAGAGAGAGAGAGAGAGTGTGTATGTGTGTGTGTGTGTGTGTGTGTGTGTGTTGATAAGAGAAAAATCGTAAAAAGTCTTAATATTTTTGACCGTCTCGTCTGATGATTGCATCATATATATATATATATATATATATATATATATATATATATATATATATATATATAATAAATTCTCTCTCTTTCTCTCTTTCTCTCTCTCCTCTCTCTCTCTCTCTCTCTCTCTCTCTCTGTATATATATATATATATATATATATATATATATATACATATATATATATATATATATAAAGATAAAAGGTGGCTTGCCAGTGAAAATGGGCACGATCGTTGGAGGTGCAAAATTCAGGGGTTAAATCAGCGATATAACAAATACAAAGTGCTCAATACGAAGTAGAGCAAATTTATTTAAAAAATGGATACAATAGAAACCTACTCGAGTTGAATACACGTGTGATCGGCTGCCATTAATCGGTACATCGATTAATTCAGTGGATTTAACCCTGAAGATCCTTATGGTGAAACTCGAGTAGGTTTCTATTGTATCCATTTTTTTGATAATTTATATATATATATATATATAATATATTATATATATATATATAATGAATGAGAAAGGTATTGGCATATAAAGGTGCTCAATGCTAAAATCGAAGAGCAGTTTTACAATCAAATATTATATATTATGGAATTAATATCTCGTCACTATTAGTTTCATGTTTTACTGCAATCATCAGACGAGACGGTCAAAATATTAAGATTTTAAGATTTTAAAATCTTAAAATCTTAACATTTTGACCATCTCGTCTGATGATTGCAGTAAGCATGAAACTAATAGTAACGAGATATTAATTCTCATAATATATAATATTTGATTATATATATATATATATATATATATATATATATATATATAAGAAGCCAGCAACACTATTGTCCTTACACAGTCTGAAGAAGAGAGCATAAAAATCCGGAAAATTTACTACTACTAAATAAATGAAACTCTACTAAAAAAAACAACCGAGTTTCTGATATTTCTTTCTTGGATGCTTCATACAAATGCCCAAACCTGATATATGTACCTCCCACAAAAGGCTACATATACCAAAATAATCACAAATATATATATATATATATATATATATATATATATATATATATATAATTCTGAATTAATTGAATTAACAGTAACTCCTAACAAATTACTGACAAGCGGTCAGATATCTTTGGTTTTATTATTACTGTTTATTATTATTTGTATTTTTATTCCTATTTTTATTCACATCTTTTATTACTCTACAGCTGAGCAGGACAGGACAATTTAAAAGGAAGGGGAAAAAATCTGTTTTCAAATGCCTTAAAAATAAAGAATTCATCATTCGCATCTGATGAGTCGGGAGAATTAGACATTTTTGTCTAAGCTCCCTGAAATAGTCTATAATGCAGGATCTCTAGTCTTTTGTTATTTCTTTAATTATATTATATATATATATTATATATATATATATATATATATATATATATATATTCCGTACAAGAAAAGGATAAACAACCAACTATCAATCTTCGACACTAATGACTTAGTTGATCTTGTGATTGAACCGTAATCTTATATTGCAACCGGATCAAATTTACATTGTCATTGGATGTGCCATTTGATGCGTCATTGTGTTAATTTCTCACGATGGTAAAATCTCTCGGATTTTTCTTTGAAACGAAAAGACAGCAAATATCTACCGCGGGAAAAAGGACGTTATACATTCTATCTCGCCGTATTGTATATCATTTCAAAGGAATATTTCTGTGCTTTGAAAATGGAATCCAACAGATTATACCAGAACAAATAACTTTTTATCGTGTCCGATAAAACTCTCTTAAATAGACGCATTGATACATATAATGATGGATTGGTCCATAGCGCGAAATGGTAAGCTTGAGGGGTGACAAGAGGTTTCAATGTTTGAGGTTTAAATGTACCTGGTTATTCTTGGTGCGTGTTTACAGGGTTTGCTTTTAACCCCATCTTATTTGGTGGTCGCACCGAAAAGGAATTCAAATGGAGCGCGTGGTGTACTGGTTAGAGTCGTAGGAAATGGACTCGTCGACCAGAGTTCAAATCCTGGACGAGGCCACAATTCACATAGCGCTAATACCCTTGGGAAAGATATGAATCCAACTACCCAGCTATGGGTAAATAGTAGAGCAAATTGGGCTCTTTAACCTTGGTTAGGAACCAGTCTAGGAGAAGGAAAACTGAATTCAAACCTGATAAATCCGCTTTGGGTGGTCACTTCTAGAATAGGCACAGTCCTAATTAGTGATATATTTCACTAATTGAATTTGCTGAAGCTTGTGGAGTGACAAGAGATTTCAATGTTTGAGGTTTAAATGTGGCTGCTTATTCTTGGTGCGTATACACAGGGTTTACTTTTAACCCCATTTTATTTGGTGGTCGCGTTGAAAAGGAATTCAAGGAAAGAAAAGGAAGAGACAAAGATAAAAGGGAGTTTAAGGATTCAGGCTTTATTCACGGGTCATAGCCATCAGGTGGTGAGGAAATTTCTTCCTGTCCAGTGTTAGTGTCTCACCCCAGTTAAGGCCTAAGCTCAAATGGCCGAGAGATTATATTTTGGGTAGGAAGTGGGTCCTTTTTCCTGTACATACTCGGAGGGTTCTTCCGGTCTGAAGGCTCATGGGAGATTTTTTTACCCTACAGTATAATGAACGACCGTTTTGGTTCAGCCACAAAATGAGTTGCTATCATATATTGTGTTGGATGATTTCCTTCGTATAAGCCATGAACAACTTCCTGTTTGAAATCAATAACGATCGACTTTGCATTCTAGGAAAAAATAAATATTCTAATTACTATAAAAGACCTATAATACAAACCATTTAATATACAAAAATTATTACTAATGTATTGGTAGTTGGATTGTGATATTGTTATAAGCCATGAACAACTTCCTGTCTGAAATTAATAAAGATCAACATTGCATTCTGGGAAAAATGAATTTTCTAATTACAATAAAAGACCTAGCTCATTTAAACCATTTAATATGACAAAATTATCACTCATGGATAGATTGCTGGATTGTGATCTTGGTATAAGATAAGTTCCTGTCTGAAATAAATACCCATCGACGTTGCATTCAGGAAAAATGAATCTTTTAATCTCTTAATAATGGAGATTCGTTTCCGGTTTTTGTCTGTAACAAAAACTAGGGCCCTGCTTACGTGACATTACCCAAATTCATCATAACATAGAATAAATACACTCAAAATTTGAACATGCAACATGAGACAGTCCTCGTTGTTTGTTAAAACAAGTTTTGATAAATACATGACTGGTATTATATATCTATATATAGTTTGTTTTATTTTAATACATATTTAAAGTTTACATTTGAAATTGTTTTATTTTTTAATCCTTTAATGAATTTGATGATTTTACTTACTTAGGGTACAAACTCGCTGACATTGAATTTTTACTCCCTCCCCTCAGGCAATATGTTTCAAAAATCTACTTTTACATCGTTTTTTTATTTTGCTAGTTATTATAAATTACCTAACTCATCTATCTATCTATCTATCTGTCTGTCTGTCTCTCTGTCTGTCTGCCTATCTGTTTATATGTATGTTTAATTGATTGTTCGTTTCTGTCTTGATAAATGAACCTTCAGTCTTGGATTTTATGAACAGTTAACTCTCTTCATAAATTGTTCACTTTCCATCAATGCCCAATGAAAAGGCATGAAACCACTCCTCCCTTTGTGTTACATTCATTGGTAAATACAGCTCCAGTGTCAATACTTTTTTTAATACAGCTCATATTTCGAAGAAAATTAACGTTCCATTCATTATTCATTTCTGTCCTGAAAATTAATGTTTCATTCATTGTTCGTTTCTATCTTGGGATTTTGAGAGATGATATGTTCTGATATGAGATCAACCGCCGGGTGTGCAGGTACTAAGGTATATAGGGAGATTACATCTGAACTGAATGTGTAATTATTTTGCGTAAGTAGCCCAGTATTTAATTGCTGTAGTCTATGGATGACTTCATCGGAGTTTTGAACATGTCCTGGAAAGGTGGAAAGTAGAGGTTTCAGTATTTGTGAGAGAAGCCATGATATCTTGTAAAGAGGTCCTTCCAAGCTGGAAATGGTTGGTCTGATCTTAAGTGTTGTGCCGGTTTTGTGAGTTTTGATGAGGTGGTAGAAAATGGGTAATTTACTGTTTCTAGTGATGGAGTTATTCTTGTATTTACTATATATATTTCTATGTTTACATATGTTAATCCATGCACCGTTGATTAAATTTTCGATTTGGGTTGACTGAATATCTGTTACCTCTGAATAAATGTTGTTATTATTAAGATGTTCTCGTCTCAATTGGTTTAAAATTCCAACTTCAGTCTTGGGTTTTATGAACAGTTAACTGTCTTCATATGTTGTAATGACATTACACAAAACCCCATGGAAAAAGCATGAAACGACTTCTCCCTGAAACTATGATCAAAAATTATGGCAGTGGAATAAAACTCAGTGGAATAAGTGTGTTGAGTGCCAATGGAGCTATTTTGAAGAAAATTAATGTTTTATTTATTGTTTATATCTGCTTGGTAAATACAGCTTCCGTCTTTATAATTTTTGAACACACCTCGAATTTGTAAGAAAATTAACGTTTTATTTCTTGTTTATTTCTGTCTTGGTAAATACAGCATCCGTCTCTATAATTTTTGAACACACCTCGTATTTGTAAGAAAATTAACGTTTTATTTATTGTTAATTTCTGTCTTGGCAAATACAGCTTCAGTTCTAATACTTTTTGAACACACCTCGTATTTGAAAGTAAATTAACCTTTCATTCATTGTTCATTGTTCATGTCTGTCTTGAAAAATACAGGTTAAGTCCTATTAAATCATTTTTTAACACAGCTCGCTTTTTAAAGAAAATTAACGTTTTATTCATTGTTCAATTCTATTTTGGTAAATACAGCTTCATTCTCGATGCTTTCTGCCCACCCCTCATGTCTTTTGAAGAAATTAACGTTTTAATCATTGTTCATTTTCTATTTTGATAAATACAGCTTCAATCTCAATACCTTTTTAACACAGCTCGCTTTTTAAAGAAAATTAACGTTTCATTCATTGTTCATTTCTATTTTTGATAAATACAGCTTCAATCTCAATACCTTTTTAACACAGCTCGCTTTTTAAAGAAAATTAACGTTTCATTCATTGTTCATTTCTGTTTTGATAAATACAAGCTTCAATTTCAATACCTTTTTAACACAGCTCACTTTTTTAAGAAAATTAACGTTTTATTCATTGTTCATTTCTGTTTTGATAAATACAGCTTCAATTTCAATACCTTAATACACAGCTCGCTTTTTTAAAGAAAATTAACGTTTCATTCATTGTTCATTTCTGTTTTGATAAATACAGCTTCAATCTCAATACCTTTTTAACACAGCTCACTTTTTAAAGAAAATTAACGTTTTATTCATTGTTCTTTCTGTTTTGATAAATACAGCTTCAATTTCAATACCTTAATAACACAGCTCGCTTTTTAAAGAAATTAACGTTTCATTCATTGTTCATTTCTGTTTTGATAAATCAGCTTCAATCTCAATACCTTTTTAACACAGCTCACTTTTTAAAGAAAATTAACGTTTTTATTCCTTGTTCATTTCTGTTTTGATAAATACAAGCTTCAATTTCAATACCCTTAATAACACAGCTCGCTTTTTAAAGAAAATTAACGTTTCATTCATTGTTCATTTCTGTTTTGATATAATACAGCTTCAATCTCAATACCTTTTTACACAGCTCAACTTTTTAAAGAAAATTAACGTTTTTATTCATTGTTCAATTTCTGTTTTGATAAATACAGCTTCAATTTCAATACCCTTACAATAACACAGCTCGCTTTTTTTTTTTTTTTTAAAGGAANACTACATCACATATTGAGCTAATCTTCCTGTTGTTCTTTTTATACGTACTCATTTGCATACGTGAGGGATTATCCGGTTCTTCCCTTTACAACACATGTTTTTAACGCTCAATAAATGAAGATCATGTACTCAGTTAACTCACACATTACTGTTACTTTTTATACAGACTTATATATAGCCCATTTTTTATCACACCTTGTATACAATAATAGGCCACATTTTATCACATATGTTGTTAATAATAGCCAATTTTATCACACCTTGTAATAATAATAGCCACATTTTTTTTATCACACCTTTGTATAATAATAGCCACTTTTTATCACACCTTGTTATATAATACCACTATACTCTATTAATAATGAGATTGCTTCTGGTTTTTGTCTGTAACAAAAATCACTCATGCTTATGTCATATTACCCAAAATCGTCATCAACGAGAATAATAACTCAAAATTTGAACATGCAACATTAGACAGTCCTGCTTGTTGTTTGTTAAAACAAGTTTTAATAAATACATGACTGGTATTATAATATTATATATAGTTTTGTTTTATTTTTAATACATATTTAAGTTTAGCAAATTTGAAATTGTTTTTATTTTTATAATGCCTCTTAATGATAATTTGATGTTTTACTTACTTTAGGGTAACACTGCGCTTGACATTTGAATTTTTACTCCCCCCCTCAGGCAAATAATGTTTTCAAAAAATGCTATTTTTACATCGCCCGGAGGGTGTTTTTATTTTGGACTAAGTTTTTATAATATTTTTTATAATAAAGCCTCTTTTTTATCACATATTTTATAATAATAGCCACTACTTTTTTTTATTACATCTTGTATAAATAATAGCCACCCATATTTTTTATCACCTGTATAATAATAGCCACTATATTTTTCATAACATTTATAAAAATAGACTCTTTTTTTTTATCATAATATTTTACAATAGGCCACTACTTTTTTAAAAATTAAATCTTTGTATAATAATAGCCACATTTTTATTCACACCCTGTATAAGTCACTATATTTTTTAAAATAATCTTTTATAATATAGCCTCTTTTTTATCACATATTTTATAATAAAGCCACTACTTTTTTTAATTATTAAATCTGTATAATAATAGCCACTATTTTTATCACACCTGTATAAAGCCACTATATTTTTATAATATTTTTTTATAATAATAGCCTCTTTTTTTATCACAATATTTTATAATAATAGCCACTATTTTATTTTTTATTAAATTTTGTATAATAATAGCGACTATTTTTTTATCACACCTTGTAATTAGTTTATCACTATTATTTTTATAATATTTTTTTGAAATAATAGCCCTTTTTTTATTCACATATTGTAAATAATAGCCACTACTTTTTTTATTATTAAATCTTGTATAAATAATAGCGACTATTTTTTTATCCACATACCTTGTATAAGTTCACTATATTTTTATAATATTTTTTATAATAATAGCCTCTTTTTTATCCATATGTATATAATAGCCACTATTTTTTTATTATTAAATCTTGTAATAATAATAAGCGACTATTTTTTTATCACAACCTGTAATAAAGTCACTATATTTTTATAATATTTATAAATAATAGCTTTCTAGCCTCTTTTTTTATCACATATTGTATAATTAGCCACTACCTTTTTAAATATTAAATCTTGTATAATAAAGCCCATTTTTTTTATCACACCTTGTATAAGTCATAATTTATAATATTTTTTATAATAATGCCTCTTTTTTATCAGCATATTGTAAATAATAGCCACTTACTTTTAAAAAAAATTACATCTTGTAATAATAATAGCCCACTATTTTTTATTACAAACTTTAAAATAAAAGCATTTATTTTTGATCACAACCTATTATATTAGAGCTTTATTTTTATTACATCTTATGTAATAATATCCACTTATTTAAATTACATATTGTATAATGCTATCCAATATTTCTTTATCCACTCTTTTTATAATAATAGCCACTATTTCTTTTTACACATATTTTTATAAATAATAGGCCACTACTTTTTTTAAATTACATCTTCTAATAATAATAGCCACTATTTTTATTACAACTTTAAAAATAAAAGCCATTATTTTTTTGATCACACCTATTAATATTAGATGCTATATTTTTAATTACATCTTATATAATAATATCCACTTTTAATTTAAATACATATTTATAATGAAATCCAATATTTCTTTTATCCATCTTTTATAATAATAGCCACTATTTCTTTTTATCACATATTTTATAATAATAGCCTACTATTTCTTTTTATCATCTTTGTATAATAATTAGCCCACGCTGCATGATTTGTAGTCATCATCTCTAGTTATACATCATACTTCAATTTTTCTATTGTAAGCTTTTTCCAGGATGTGACGCAAGAAGAGCCGAAAGATAAAAAGAGCTTGGGAAAAGTGGTTGTGTCCGAATATGTGGAATTAATCGAGCTGAGCTACTGCTGACTGCACCTATGGATATTAGAGAGACGTACAAGGAACAACGAGTACAGATGATACTCTTAATCTCGGTGAGATACTGTATTAATATTTTGTTAGATTTTTAATAAAAACCATCTCGGATTTTACTCTTAAATAGTACTCTATTGTAGGCGAGAGCAAAATACTTACGTGGGAGCTCAAAGCGAGCATGAACATGCTGGGCGTGCAAAATGGGAGATCAGGGTGGAGTTTAGATTTGTTAGATTTTATATAAAAACCATCTCGGATTTATTCTTAAATAGTAAGCTCTATTGTAGTGTTACGTTCGTCCTCTTCGTTTTCAACCTTTTCCATCAGAGACCGAAAGAAAATGAGAGTGCACATGCAAAGAATTGGCAAAGAACAACAAGACATAATATATATTTTTATAACATAATTTTTATCAGCAGTTATAGCTGGGAAGGAGGATGAAATGGACACCGACAGGCTAGGGTTATAAAAGTCCATTAGTGGAATCTCTTTCATATCAAATAGGCAATTTTTCATGACGGAAGAAGTATTTACTTAGCTTTTAATTGGGTTGGGTTCATCTTCTGTTGGTTATTCTTGGGATATGTCCTTCTTCTTCAAATGGGGATGTTTTCTCCCGTCCCAAACGAGGTAAGGAATCCACTGTCTCACTGGACCGGGTCCCGAGTGCAAACTGAACTGATGATAGGGATCTCTTTCTCCCCCCCCAAAAAAAGGAGGTGGGGTGTATTACCTGTTCATCTCCTTTGCCTTCCTCTTCTCCAGCGTACGGTGAGGAAGGCAACAAAGGTAGAGCGGGTTTCATCACTTGGGGTCAATTTCTGGGACTCCAACCTCAACTCTGGCGTCAGAGATTCCTAAAGAACAGTTCTAAAGGGTTCTTTTGCTGACAATTGATTATATATAACAGTAGCAAAAAGAAAATACTTACGTAGGAGCTCAAAGCGAGCATGAACATGTCGGTGTGCAAAAATGAGGAGATCAGGGTGGAGTGTAGTTGGGCAACTACAGAGACTGTCACAATTTTGGATCGTGATTCGTTGCTCCAAAGTCAGACTACTCCCCTCATTGGCATGTAATCGCGACTCCTACTTCCGTCGCTCATATCTTTGCCAAGTGTATGAAGACTTTTCGCTCACGTAGTCAACTCCTCTGGCATAGAATAACAAACACCGTGCATAAGGTAACTCTTTATTCCTTTCACCAGAAAGTGTAAAAAAACTAAAATAGGAAAGAAAAACAGGTTTATAACACAATGTCTGAAGAAAGCAGTGAATGGGTGTTATAGAAAACTCGGAGGCAGTTCGTAAGATAAAGACAGTGAAATAATAATGACGTACAATAACCCACCAAACAGCTTAGAAGTTAAGAAAGGTCAAACGGGGGCAGAGTCTATGAAAAATAAGTAATCGAGGCGACAAGGGAGTGAACATTACAAAATCTTTCTTAGTGTACAAGGTTTCAGCGAAACGTCAAATAATATAGTCAGATACACAAGGTAAAAGTCTATTAAAAATTTAATAAGAAGGTTACTGAAGAGTCAAGTGACGTACCTGTTCTCTTAAGGAAGAACACGAAAAAGGAATTGAACGCGTGTGGATAAGCCTTGAATTTAAACCGCGAATGAATGCTAGCCGGAAAGGGGCGGTGAAAATGCAAAAAATAATGCCCGTTTAGGGAAAACAAACAGTTGGTCTAAGGGACGTACTCTTACAGAATCATAAATTACAAGCCGAGACACGCGTGTATGCAAATTTCTACAATTGTAGGGCAGTGCCCAGGCGCGATTGGCCCGGATGTAGGATCTTGTCAGGTCTGTTACTTATTATTTAAGTCCTGCCTTCCTACACCGAGGGGAGTTGTGTTTGAATCTTGCTAATGAAGAACACAGCTGTGTTGGACAGAATCGAGTACTGTATATCGGATTCATCAAAGACTGCGTAATATTGTTGCAGGTGGAGACTTTGTCAGTGGACTGTTGTCACCTTCAGCTAATAATGGACCATTCTGTTTAATTATAAAAGAAACAAAGAGAAGAAAAAGGAAATGCTACACAGAAAAGATAAACAAAAAAAAGGTGTATACTCTTTTCCTTCTTTCTTACTTCTATTCTTCTACGTCTCTTCTAGCGTCTGGTCTTACAATGGGGGATTTTCTCTTTATCAGTAAAAAAGCCCTGTGTCATTGGTAGTTTTAGATGATAACACAAAGACTTCGATTTTAAAATTAGATCATATTTTATTCTGAAATCCCCACCCAGAACTAACTGCGCAGATTGAAGTCGGCCACGTTTGGCAAACACGACTTACCCCACCATGGCTTTTGCCGATTCTGACTAAAAATCTATTTCTAATCTAAACCGGAAGAGGGTCTTCTCCCCGATTTTCTGGTATCGCACCGGAAGAAAGGACAGGTCAAGCCTTCAACTTCAATCCTTCAAGGCACCGGCTGCAACTTATAACAGCCATTTTGGTTTCTACAAACTACTGAACACAATATTAGGAATCTAATAATTAATGTAACAAAAGGAAGAGTAGGGTAAGATAGAGAGAGGGGGTGATGCAAAACGTGGAAGTGATAAGCTAATCTGTTTCAATCAATCATAATGAAAAGAAGGAAGAAAGAAAAAAAAGATTGAGAGAGAGTTAAATCAAGATTATTATACTTAGGGCCGGTTTGGCTCAGTTGGTAAGAGTGTCCACCTAGGAGCACAGGTTCCGGGTTCATACCAGCCTCTACACCAATTCAGTGTATGAAATAGCAATGGGGATCTATGTGGTAAAGAGTGAGGAGCTGATGGTGGGTGTGGCATTCCTTTGTCTATGCTAGTGAAAAGGGGATAGACTGCCTTCACTGTCTGGTTGAACACAAGTAAGCCTAACCCTGACGCTTTACTTACATATTGAACTAATATCACAATAGCTCTGACGTAAACATATCAGACATTGTCATAATTAATTATTGTAATTGTGGTATAACCACAGGTCCTGCTGTGAAGATTATTTATACTTTTTAACATTTTGAATTATAAATGTAATAACTCTTAAGTAAACTATCAAACATTGTAATATTAGATCATCATACTGTGGTATATCTAACAGGTCCCGCTAGTTAGAATACTAATTTAGGAATTGTGATAAAAAGCAATGGAAAATAAAATGAAAGAGTGACAAATAGCAAATTAAGTATCTTTTATAATTGCTTGAAGATATGTATTTATATTGGTTTGGTGGTTGGGTTTTGAGGCTCAACAATGCAATGAATGTAAAGAATACTTAATTTCTTATTTGTCACTCTTTCATTTTATTTCCATTGCTTTTTATACAATTCCTAAATTAGTATTCTAACTAGCAGGACCTGTAGATATACCACAGTATGATGATCTAATTATTACAATGTTTGATATGTTTACTTAAGAGTTATTACATTATAATTCAATATGTAAAAAGTATAATAATCTTCACTAGCAGGACCTGTGGTTATACCACAATACAATAATTTAATTATGACAATGTCTGATATGTTTACGTCAGAGCTATTGTGATATAGTTCAATATGTAAGTATAAGTCGTCAGGGTAGCTTATTGTTGGTATCAACCAGACAGTGAAGGAGTCTATCCCCTTTTCACTAGCACTAGACAAAGGATGCCACTACCATCAGCTCCTCACTTTACACATAGATCCCCATGCTACTCATACACTGAATTGGTGAGGGCTGGTATTGAACCCGGAACCTTGTGGTTCCTAGGTGGACACTCTACCAACTGAGCAAACCGGCCTAAGTATAATAATCTTGATTTAACTCTCTCTCATCTTTTTTTTCTTTCTTTCCTTCTTTTCATTATGATTGATTGAAACAGATTAGCGTTATCACTTCCACGTGCTCACCCCTCTCTCTATCTTTACCCTACTCTTCCTTTTGTTACATAATTATTAGATTCTAATATTTGTGTACAGTAGTGTAGAACCAAAATGGCTGTTATAAGTTGCAGCCGGTGGCCTTGAAGGATGAGTGATAAGGCTTGACCTGTCCTTATCCTTCCGGTGGATACATGAAAATCGGTGGAGAAGACCCTCTTCCGGTTTAGATTAGAAATAGATTTTTAGTCAGATCGGCAAAAGCCATGGTGGTGGTAAGTCGTGTTATGCACGTGGCCGACTCAATCTGCGCAGGTATCTGGTGGGATTCAGAATAAAATATGATCTAAGTTAAATCGAAGTCTTGTGTTATCATCTAAAAACTACCAATGACACAGGGCTTCTGATAAAGAGAAATCCCCAATGGAAGACCAGACGCTAGAAGAGACGCTAGAAGAATAGAGTAAAGAAGTAAGGAAAGAGGTATACAATTTTTTTTTTGTTTATTCTTTTCTGTGTAGCATTTCCTTTTTCTTCTCTTTGTTTCTTTATAATAAAAAACAGAATGGTCCATTATTTAGCTGAGGTGACAACAGTCCACTGAAAAGTCTTTCCACTGCAACAATATACAGAGTCTTTGATGAATCCGATATACAGTACTCGATTCTTGTCCAACACATGTCTGTGTTCTTATTAGCAAGATCAAACACAACTCCCCTCGGTGTAGGAAGGCAGGACTTAAATAATAAGTAACAGACCTGACAAGATCCTACATCCGGGCCAATCGCGCCTGGCACTGCCATTACAATGTAGAAATTTGCATACACGCTGTCTCGGCTTGTAATTTATGATTCTGTGTTAAGAGTTACGTCCTTAGACACAACTGTGTGTTTTTTCCTAAACGGGATTATTTTTTGCATTTTCACCGCCCCTTTCCGGCTAGCATTATTCAGCGGTAAATTCAAGGCTTATCCACACGCGTTCAATTCCTTTTCTGTGTTCTTCCTTAAAGAGAACAGGTACGTCACTTGACTCTCAGTAACCTTCTATTAAATTTTGTAATAGACTTTTACCTTGTGTATCTGACTATATTATTTGACGTTTCGCTGAACCTTGTACACTAAGAAAGATTTTGTAATGTTCACTCCCTTGTCGCTCGATTGACTTATTTTCATAGACTCTGCCCTCGTTTGTACCTTTCTTAACTTCTAAGCCTGTTTGGTGGTGTTATTGTACGTCATTATTATTTCACTGTCTTTATCTACGAACTGCCTCCGAGTTGTTCTATTAACACCCATTCACTGCTTTCTTCAGACATTGTTGTTATAAACCTGTTTTCTTTCCTATTTTAGTTTTTTACACTTTCTGGTGAAAGGAATAAAGAGATTACCTTATGCACGGTGTTTGTTATTCTATGCCAGAGGGAGTTAGACTACGTGAGACGAAAAGTCATTCATACACTTTGGAAAAGATATGAGCGACGAAGTAGGAGTCGCGATACATGCCAATGAGGGGGAGTAGTCTGACTTTGAGCAACGAATCACGATCCAAAGGTTGTGAGTTCAGTCTCTGTAGTTGCCCACTACACTCCACCCTGATCTCCTCATTTTGCACACCCAGACATGTTCATGCTCGCTTTGAGCTCCTACAGTATTTTCTTTTGCTACTGTTATATATAATCAATGGTCAGCAAAAAGAACCCTTTAGAATGTTCTTAGGAATCTCTGACGCCAGAGTTGAGGTTGGGAGTCCCAGAAATTGACCCCAAGTGAAAACCCGCTACTACCTTTGTTGCTTCCTCACGTACGCTGGAGAAGAGGAAGGCAAAGGGATGAACAGGAATCACCCCACCTCCTTTTTTTGGGGGGGAGGAAAGAGATCCCTATCATCAGTTCAGTTTTGCACTCGGGACCGGGTCAGTGAAGACAGTAGGATTCCTTACCTCGTTGGGACGGGAGAAATCATCCCATGAAGAAGAAGGACATATCCCAAGAATAACCAACAGAAGATGAACCAACCCATAAAAGCTAAGTAAATACTTCTTCCGTCATGAAAAATTGCTATTTGATATGAAAGAGATTCCACCTAATGATTTATTAACCCTAGCCTGTCGGTGTCCATTTCATCCTCCTCCCAGCTATAACTGCTGAATAAAAATTATGTTATAAAATATATAATTATGTCTTGTTGTTCTTTGCCAATTCTTGCATGTGCACCTCTCATTTTCTTTGGTCTCTGATGGAAAAGCGTTGAAAACGAGAGGCGAACGTAACACTACAATAGAGCTACTATTAAGAATAAATCCGAGATGGTTTTTATTAAAAATCTAACAAATCTAACTCCACCCTGATCTCCTCATTTTGCACGCCAGACATGTTCATGCTCGCTTTGAGCTCCCACGTAAGTATTTTCTCTCGCTACAATAGAGCTACTATTAAGAGTAAATCCGAGATGGTTTTATTAAAAATCTAACAAAATGATAATACAGTATCTCACCGAGGATTATTAGAGTTCTTCATCTGTACTCGTTGTTCCTTGTACGTCTTAATATCCATAGGTGCAGCAGCAGTAGCATCAGCTTCGATTAATTCCACATATTCGGACAACCACTTTTCCCAAGCTCTTTTATCTTTTTCGAGCTTTTCTTCTTGCGTCACATCCTGGAAAAAGTTACAATAGAAAAAATTTGAAGTATGATGTATAACTAGAGATGATGACTGACAAATCATGCAGCAGTGGCTATTATTATACAAAGAATGATAAAAAGAAATAGTAGCTATTATTATAAAATATGTGATAAAAAGAAATAGTGGCTATTATTATAAAAGAGTGGATAAAAGAAATATTGGATATCATTATACAATATGTAATTTAAATAAAGTGGATATTATTATATAAGATGTAATAAAAATATAGCATCTATATAATAGGTGTGATCAAAAAAATAATGGCTTTTATTTAAAGTTGTAATAAAAAATAGTGGCTATTATTATAGAAGATGTAATTTTAAAAAAGTAGTGGCTATTATTATAAAATATGTGATAAAGAAATAGTGGCTATTATTATAAAAGAGTGGATAAAAGAAATATTGGATAGCATTATACAATATGTAATTTAAATAAGTGGATATTATTACATAAGATGTAATAAAAATAAAGCATCTAATATAATAGGTGTGATAAAAAATAATGGCTTTATTTTAAAGTTGTAATAAAAAATAGTGGCTATTATTATACAAGATGTAATTTTTTTTAAAAGTAGTGGCTATTATTATACAATATGTGATAAAAAAGAGGCTATTATTATAAAAAATATTATAAAAAATATAGTGACTTATACAAGGTGTGATAAAAAAAATAGTGGCTATTATTATACAAGATTTAATAATAAAAAAGTAGTGGCTATTATTATACAATATGTGATAAAAAGAGGCTATTATTATAAAAAATATTATAAAAATATAGTGACTTATACAAGGTGTGATAAAAAATAGTCGCTATTATTATAACAAGATTTAATAATAAAAAAAGTAGTGGCTATTATTATACAATATGTGATAAGAAAGAGGCTTTATTATAAAAAATATTATAAAAATATAGTGACTTATACAAGGTGTGATAAAAAAATAGTCGCTATTATTATACAAGATTTAATAATAAAAAAAGTAGTGGCTATTATTATACAATATGTGATAAAAAAGAGGCTATTATTATAAAAATATTATAAAATATAGTGACTTATACAAGGTGTGATAAAAAAATAGTCGCTATTATTATACAAAATTTAATAAAAAAAAATGTGGCTATTATTATAAAATATGTGATAAAAAAGAGGCTATTATTATAAAAAATATTATAAAAATATAGTGGCTTATACAAGGTGTGATAAAAAAATAGTGGCTATTATTATACAAGATTTAATAATAAAAAAGTAGTGGCTATTATTATAATATGTGATAAAAGAGGCTATTATTATAAAAGATATTTTAAAAATATAGTGACTTATACAGGGTGTGATAAAAAATAGTGGCTATTATTATACAAGATTTAATTTTTAAAAAAGTAGTGGCTATTGTAAAATATATGATAAAAAAAAGAGTCTATTTTTATAATATGTTATGAAATATGGTGCTATTATTATACAAGGTGTGATAAAAAATAGTGGCTATTATTATACAAGATGTAATAAAAAAAAGTAGTGGCTATTATTATAAATATGTGATAAAAAAGGCTATTATTATAAAAAATATTATAAAAACTAGTCCAAAATAAAAACACCCTCCGGGCGATGTAAAAATAGATTTTTTAAACATATTGCCTGGGGGGTGGGAGTAAAAAATTCAATGTCAGCGAGTTTGTACCCTAAGTAAGTAAAATCATCAAATTCATTAGAGGATTAAAAAATAAAACAATTTGAAATGTAAACTTTAAATATGTATTAAAATAAAACAAACTATATATAGATATATAATACCAGTCATGTATTTATTAAAACTTGTTTTAAAAAACAATGAGGACTGTCTAATGTTGCATGTTCAAATTTTGAGTGTATTTATTCTGTTATGACGATTTTGGGTAATATGACGTAAGCAGTGACGTGATTTTTGTTACAGACAAAAACCAGAAGCAAATCTCCATTATTAATAGAGATATAGTGGCTATTATTATACAAGGTGTGATAAAAAATGTGGCTATTATTATACAAGGTGTGATAAAAATGTGGCTATTATTATACAAGGTGTGATAAAAAATGTGGCTATTATTATACAAGGTGTGATAAAAAATGTGGCTATTATTATACAAGGTGTGATAAAAAGTGGCTATTATATAAGGTGTAAAAAAAAGTAACAGTTAATGTGTGAGTTAACTGAGTACATGATCTTCATTTTATATGAGGTTAAAAATGTGTTGTAAAGGAAGTAACCGGATAATCCCTCACGTATGCAAATGAGTACGTATAAAAGAACAACAGGAAGATTAGCTCAATATGTGATGTAGTTGATCTCCAACCACGAACGTTGTTTCGTATTCTCGGATGTAAACACACGTGCTACACTCTCCAGAAGATAAGTATCTTTACCAATCCTTCTTTTACGCGTAGAGACTTTGGCCTTGCTGGCCGGAAGCCATTTTTGTTATTTGTATTCATTGTAAATAAACTATTATTAAAACCATTCGCAATCTTCTCGTTGATGTATTTCCAATACATAACAATATGTAATATCAATTTGAATGGTTTCACTTACGGCCATTTGTCTTGCTTTATCCAATCTTTTCAATTCATTAAAAACTTTCATCACACCGGACCAAGTTGTTCCAAAAGTTCAGGATGTGATTGGGCAATTGTAAGGAGAGATGATCTCCAACCACGAACGTTGTTTCGTATTCTCGGATGTAAACACACGTGCTACACTCTCCAGAAGATAAGTAATCTTTACCAATCCTTCTTTTACGCGTAGAGACTTTTTGCCTTGCTGGCCGGAAGCCATTTTTGTTATTTGTATTCATTGTAATAATAAACTATTATTAAAACCATTCGCAATCTTCTCGTTGATGTATTTCCAATACATAACAATATGTAATATCAATTTGAATGGTTTCACTTACGGCCATTTGTCTTGCTTTATCCAATCTTTTCAATTCATTAAAAACTTTCATCACACCCGGACCAAGTTGTTCCAAAAGTTCAGGATGTGATTGGGCAATTGTAATCACCATTTGGATTTCCCTATTAAAACACACAAAATAGAACAAATGACAGTTTAAACAAAAGAAAAATAGAAAAAAGAAAACACTGAAATAAAAAATAATTACAGTATATACAAGGGTCAACTGTAAAGTTTATAGGCTGACCAAGATACTCTCATAGAATGTGACTAAATGAGGTTTATTCTTAAACATAATCTTCCTTGCGATCCACACACTTCTTTCATTGGTGTTGCAGTACTTGGATCCCATCGGTCAAAAACGTCATCAACACATTAAAACACAAAAAAAAAATGGAAATGACAGTTTAAAAAAGGAAATATAAAAGGAAAATGTTGAAATAAAAAATAATTACAGTATTTTCTGTTTCTTTAACGGTATTCACTATGGGTCAGTTGAGTCAGCTCCATCCAATTAATTTACCTGTTATGAATTCATGGAAGGAGTAACAAGGGAATAGGAAATTCACAAGCAGCCCCCAAACCCTGCATGCATATCCTGGTCAGGGGAAGGAGATTCCCTTGTTTTTCACAGACGCAGTGATATTTAACATATTCACCTATGATGAATTCATGGAAGGAGTAACAACGAAATAGGAAATTCACAAGCGGTCCCCAAACCCTGCACATATATCCTGGTCAGGGGAAAGAGATTCCCTTGTTTGCCGCGGATTTTCCACTGACATAGTGACATCTAACAAATTCATCTATGGTGAATTCATGGAAGGTTTAACAAGGGAATAGGAAATACAGAAGTGGTCCCCAAACCCTGTATGCATATCCCGGACAGGGGAAGGAGATGCCATTGTTTTCCACAGATGTTCCCTGTGGTGAATTCATGGAAGGTTTAACAATAGAATAGGAAATACACAAGTGGTCCCCAAACCCTGTATGCATATCCCGGACAGGGGAAGGAGATGCCCTTGTTTTCCACAGATGTTCCACAGACGCAGTGACATTCAACATATTCACCTATAGTGAATTCATGGAAGGAGTAACAACAAAATAGGAAATTCACAAGCGGTTCTCAAACCCTGCACATATATCCTGGTCAGGGGAAAGAGATTCCCTTGTTTGCCGCAGATTTTCCACTGACATAGTGATATCTAACAAATTCATCTATGGTGAATTCATAGAAGAAGTAACAAGGAAAACACACAAAATACAACAAATGACAGTTTAAAAGAAAATTAGAAAAGGAAAACATTGAAAGAAAAAATAATTACAGTATATACAAGGGTCAACTGTAAAGTTTATAGGATGACCAAGATACTCTCATAGAATGTGACCAAATGAGGTTTATTCTTAAACATAATCTCCCTTGCGATCCACACACTTCTTTCATTGGTGTTGCAGTGCTTGGATCCCATTGGTCAAGAATGGTATCAACACGTTAAAAACACAAAAAAATGGAAAATGACAGTTTAAAAAAGGAAATATAAAAGGAAAATGTCGAAATAAAAAAATAATTACAGTATTTTCCCTCTGTTTCTGTAACGGCATTCACTCTGGGTCAGTTGAGCCAGTTTCAACCAACGAATTCACCTGTAGTGAATTCATGGAAAGAGTAACAAGGAAATAGGAAATTTACAAGCAGTCTCAAACCCTACATGCATATTCTGGTTAGGGAAAGGAGATGCCCTTGCCACAGATTTTCCACAGACACAGTCGTTGATTCCTGACAGTAATGAAGATGTCCTTTGGATTTTTGCCAGAGCCCCTTTAGTCGGGTTATGGCCCTTATCCCACTGGGGGCCAGAACTATCTGCCTTGAGTGACACTACCATGAACTTAAGTTCCTAACAGCATGGCTGTAATTATAATTACAGTATACATGAGGGTTGACTGAAAAGTTCATAGGCTGACCAAGATACTCTCATGAAATGTGATTAAATGGAGTTTATATTTCAATATCCAGGCCGGGTTAGCTCAGTCGGTAGAGCATTGGGCTAGAAACCACAAGGTTACTAGTTCGATACCGGTCCTCGCCAACTCGGCGTATGAGTAGCACAGGGATCTGTGCGGTAAAGTAAGGAGCTGATGGTAGGTGTGGCGCTCCACCCCAGACGCTAAAAACAATCTCCTTGGTCTAGCGCTATTGAAAAAGGGATAGACTCCCTCGCTGACTGGCTGATACCGACTTTAGGCCGCCCCGACGATGACTTTTTACTTTTATATTTCAATATAGTCCCCCTTTAAAAAATTTAAAATTTAGGATAATTATTTGTACTAGCAAAAGTAGGCTGCAAGTATTTGTTTTGATGTAATAAAATATATTAAATTAGAAAGACTAATGAAACTAAATAAGAACAAATATAAAAATATTTAATGTTATTTTAATTGATTTCTATTTAAAATTATTTATAGGATTACTTTTATGTTTAAGAATAAAATGATAGTATTAGAAATCAGTAACAGCATATAATTATTTATCAAACACAGTTTTTAAAAAAAAATCATTATGCAAATTTTTCCCAGCATATACTATGTAAATCTTTATTTTTTAGAGATACTAGCAAATATATGCACCCTCCGGGTGCAAGTATTTAAGTTTTAATGTAATAAAATATTATATTAAATTAGAAAGGCTAATGAAACTAAATAAAAATGCAGATAAAAAGATTTGAAAAAGAGTGCAAGTATTTAAGTTTTAATGTAATAAAATATTATATTAAATTAGAATGACTAATGAAACTAAATAAGAATACAGATAAAAAGATTTGAAACAGAGTGCAAGAATTTAAGTTTTAATGTAATAGAATATTATATTAAATTAGAAAGGCTAATGAAACTAAATAAGAATGCAGTTAAAAAGATTTGAAACAGAGTGCAAGTATTTAAGTTTTAATGTAATAAAATATTATATTAAATTAGAAAGGCTAATGAAACTAAATAAGAATACAGATAAAAAGATTTGAAAAAGAGTGCAAGTATTTAAGTTTTAATGTAATAGAATATTATATTAAATTAGAAAGGCTAATGAAACTAAATAAGAATACAGATAAAAAGATTTGAAAAAGAGTGCAAGTATTTAAGTTTTAATGTAATAAAATATTATATTAAATTAGAAAGGCTAATGAAACTAAATAAGAATACAGATAAAAAGATTTGAAAAAGAGTGCAAGTATTTAAGTTTTAATGTAATAAAATATTATATTAAATTAGAAAGGCTAATAAAACTAAATAAGAATACAGATAAAAAGATTTGAAAAAGAGTGCAAGTATTTAAGTTTTAATGTAATAAAATATTATATTAAATTAGAAAGGCTAATAAAACTAAATAAGAATGCAGATAAAAAGATTTGAAACAGAGGGGGGTATAATCGAAAAATTAAAACAACTGAAACTTACTCTTCAATCACACTCGTCTTTCATTGTTATTTTTTCTAATTTAAGTATTTAGTTAAAAGAGGAAGTAAAGAATAAAAGGACAGTTATTTTATCTTGTTAATGGATTTCATTTAAGATTCATTGAAGAGATTTTTGCTTATATTCATTAAAATAAAACCAAACAATTAGAAATCAATAATACTAAGCACATATTTATTAAAATCACATTTTTAATATCAATATGCAAATTAGCCTTCCCATTCACACTGTAAACCGCTATTTTGTTGTATATATAAACATAATTGTATGTTGTTAGTATGTAGATATGGTTAACAGTATTAATAATGTAAAACAATTTTATTAATAATTAAGGTTTAAATAAAAATAAAATCATTGAGAATGTGATGTCAATAACTAAGGGAATTATGACTTGAGTAGTGATATAGTTTTGGTTACAGACAGAAAAACACACAATCTCCATTATAATAAGATATAACATGTATTTCAGGATTGTAAATGCATTAATAATATGGGTAGTTTTGTGGCAAATCTAACTCAGCAAGACTTTAATAGAAGCATTGTTAATAAATAAGATGTTAATTAAGATTGAATAATGACCATTTCATAATCGTTGAGAATGTAACTTAAATAACTAAGGAAATTGTGATGTAGGTTTTGGTTACAAACAAACAGTTACACAATCTCCATTTATAATAAGATTTAAAGGAGTCAAACTAACAATATTTACCAATATTATATATGGATTTTAAGATGGCTTCAGCATTAAATAACCCAACAAGAGTTGAATAACCAACCAACCAAAAGAGAAGCTTCTATTTTTTTTTTTTTTTTCCAAATATTGCAATCATTTTTTTTTTTTTTGATTTGTTTTGTTTTACGGCATATCAACCTCAGTGGGTCATTTAATGCCGATAAAGTTTTGAAATAAATCAATTCTTAATGGATAATACAATTTTTTTATAAATACATTTTTCTATTTAACCCATAGATGGGACCCTAACAGGTACTACCACTCCGGGCCAGAGTGGACCAGGGAGCAGCGGTGATGAAAGCGTGCTCCACATTCTCCAAACCTCCAGAACTGGAACCTCACCATCAGATAGAGTTTAACGTCATTCCCAGGACATGTAGACCTGCAGCCACCGCCTTCTAGCACCCATATGATAAAGAGGGGTTGGGGATTGCCATAAGGGCAATAGGGTTGGGGCAATCATATAGGTGCTAGGGCTTGACATGACCAGCCGATTGATCGGAGGGGGCCTCTCCGACCATCCGTCTAGCCCAAGATAGGGCCAAAGTGGAGTATTGCAAGTCATGGACTGCTCATCCACCTGGGTTCTATCCTTAAGCATCACAGGTCGCCACCCACGGCCAACAGGTGGCCTCATTGGGGGAGTCTTACCCCTCTGTAGAGGTGCAGTTGGTGCATTCTAACGCCCCAGCCGACAGGGCGGTGCAATCATTTGATATAGAATTTATATTTACCTTTGAGGTATCCGTGGTCTGGCATCAGCTTTAAGTAATTCAACAGGGCAACAGTTTGATAATAAATAATCAAGGATTACTTGCTGACTTTGGCCTGGAGCGCCACCAAAAGACAATTTACTAAGACATCGGAAACTGTTGGTAAAATCTGCACCTGTTTCATTCATCACTTTTGTTAAGGAATTGATCAGATCTCTGAAAAATTAAAGAATAAGAAAGTCTATTGGATATTTCGCAGGGAAATAGAGTTCATATATCATTGGTTCAATATTTTGTTAATTTAATTCATTAATATAAGAGGAAATAACTTATAGTTAATACTTGTTATTTTGTTGATTTAATTCATTAATACAAGAGGAAATAACTTATAGTTAATACTTGTTATTTTGTTAATTTAATTCATTAATACAAGAGGAAATAACTTATAGTTAATACTTGTTATTTTGTAAATTTAATTCATTAATATAAGAGGAAATAACTTATAGTTAATACTTGTTATTTTGTTAATTTAATTCATTAATAAAGAGGAAATAACTTATAGTTAATACTTGTTATTTTGTTAATTTAATTCATTAATACAGAGGAAATAACTTATAGTTAATACTTGTTATTTTGTTAATTTAATTCATTAATATAAGAGGAAATAACTTATAGTTAATACTTGTTATTTTGTTAATTTAATTCATTAATACAAGAGGAAATAACTTATAGTTAATACTTGTTATTTTGTTAATTTAATTCATTAATATAAGAGGAAATAACTTATAGTTAATACTTGTTATTTTGTTAATTTAATTCATTAATACAAGAGGAAATAACTTATAGTTAATACTTGTTATTTTGTTAATTTAATTCATTAATATAAGAGGAAATAACTTATAGTTAATACTTGTTATTTTGTTAATTTAATTCATTAATATAAGAGGAAATAACTTATAGTTAATACTTGTTATTTTGTTAATTTAATTCATTAATATAAGAGGAAATAACTTATAGTTTAATACTTGTTATTTTGTTAATTTAATTCATTAATATAAGAGGAAATAACTTATAGTTAATACTTGTTATTTTGTTAATTTAATTCATTAATATAAGAGGAAATAACTTATAGTTAATACTTGTTATTTTGTTAATTTAATTCATTAATATAAGAGGAAATAACTTATAGTTAATACTTGTTATTTTTAATTAATTCATTAATATAAGAGGAAATAACTTATAGTTAATACTTGTTATTTTGTTAATTTAATTCATTAATATAAGAGGAAATAACTTATAGTTAATACTTGTTATTTGTTAATTTAATTCATTAATATAAGAGGAAATAACTTATAGTTAATACTTGTTATTTTGTTAATTTAATTCATTAATATAAGAGGAAATAACATTAATTTTATATTTAATACTTGTTATTTTGTTAATTTAATTCATTAATATAAGAGGAAATAACTTATATTTAATACTTGTTATTTTGTTAATTTAACTCATTAATATAAGAGGAAATAACTTATATTTAATACTTGTTATTTTGTTAATTTAACTCATTAATATAAGAGGAAATAACTTATATTTAATACTTGTTATTTTGTTAATTTAATTCATTAATATAAGAGGAAATAACTTATATTTAATACTTGTTATTTTGTTAATTTAATTCATTAATATAAGAGGAAATAACTTATATTTAATACTGTATTTCTTACCTTTGTTTGTCATTTTCTTTCAAAAAGCCAAGCTAAAAAAAATCAAAACACACAGAATATATTATTAAGTGAAAAAAAGAAATAAAAACAGTTTAGGAATGGACATGGTATTCAAACAAACTATTTTTAAAATATTTTATAATAGAATTTATAATGACTAAAGCAGTAATTTTCAAGTTTTGTCGTCCCTGCCTCCTGCCCTAAACTACGCTATGTTTTTCTTCGGTGATGTCTGGTGAATTTATGGACCATGTTAGCTATTTACTGACTCCCGCTTTCAAAACTCGAATAAGTTTAGATTATATTAAAAAGACATGTTTTTAAAAAAAAAAAAAATAAGAAAAAGAAAAATTTTTTAAAAATATTTTAAAAAGGGGAGGTAAGATATTTACATTTACTTGTCGATAAAAAAAACAGGGGGTAGGCTATAAAAAAATTGCTTTCATTTCGCATTAATTTGTCAATAAAAAGCCCTCCAAACCGCTAGTTGAAAAATAGTTAGCACGGGCCTGAAATTTGCCAGATGCTGCCTTAAAAAAATATACTGTAATTTAAGACAGGAGACCAGGACGACAAAACCTGAAAATACCCACTAATGATAATAGAATTTATAATGTCTAAACAGAAAGAAAATAAAAGGCAAGTTTTACTTTTTGAAAAACACAAGATAAAAGTTTCTTTTAAAAAATTAAAAAATTAAAAAAAAACCCAAAAAAACCCCAGAAAACAAAAGTTATTTTATTTAAAAACTTTTACATTTTTTTTCAAGTCAATTAACTTTGAGCCACGTATGTTTGTGAATCTCTGTTATGCCTCAAAGATACATGGTTCAAAGTTAACTGACCTGAAAAAATATAAGAGTTTTCAAATAAAATAACTGGTGCATTATATTGTTTATTCATTAATATATCAACACTGAAAATTTCATTAGATTCGGTTAATTCCTTGATTTTTGGTATTTTTTTTCTTTCAGCGGGGTGACATACGATGGTGGAATTTATGTTCGTTAAGTAGGATTTAACTGATGATTCTATTTAAAAGAGAAGTGTGAAAGATTCTAATTTACATTTCATTGTTATATCAAGAATTTTGATGTCATTTGTTTACATTACATTCACTAAAACTGCAGACCCCACAAACTTATCATTCAGTTGCAAGGGACAGAGACAGGCTCTATTCATTTCTTATAACCTGGCCCTCACCAAAAACACAAGATAAAAGTTTCTTTTAAAAATAAAAAAAGAAAAGAAAGAAAAAAAAACGAAAAAAAAAACAGAAAACAAAAAAAGAAAAAAAAAAAAAGAAAAGAAAAAAAAAACAAAAAAAAACAAACAAAGAATCCAAGTTTAAGATGAAACCTTTTTCTTCATTTTACTGAAGTATTCATCTTCATAAGTTTTGTCAAAAAGCGTTTCCAGTTCTGGCAAACTTTTCTCAAGGGGTAAGGCATCTTGAATATCTCCAGCAAGTTTCTGACAATTCCATTTACAAATCTCAGGTTGTTTACTGTACGTATATCTTCCTCCATCATCTAAAAAACAAAAGTATAAAAATACAAGATTTATTCAAAAAGTGTCAAGAATGAAGCTGTATTTACCAAGACAGAAATGAACAATTAATTTTTTCAAAATACTAAGTGTGTTCATAATGTATTGAGATTGAAGCGGTATTTACAAAGACAAAAATGAACAATAAATGAAATGTTGATTTTTTTCAAAATACACTGTGTGGTAAAAAATGAGCTGTATTTACCAAGACAGAAATAATGAATGAATGAAACGTTCATTTTCTTCCAAATAAGAGCTGTGTTCAAAAAGTATTGTGAATGGTGTTGTATTTACCAAGACAAAAATGAACAATGAGAGAAACGTTTTCTTTATTCAAAATACAAGATGGGTTCAAAAAGTATCGAGGCTAGAGCTGTATTTACCAAGACAGAACTGAACAATGAATGGAACGTTCATTTTCTTCAAAAAAAGAGCTGTATTCAAAAAGTATTGAGACTGGAGCTGTATTTACCAAGACAAAAATGAACAATGAGAGAAACGTTTTCTTTATTCAAAATACAAGATGGTTCAAAAAGTATCGAGGCTAGAGCTGTATTTACCAAGACAGAACTGAACAATGAATGGAACGTTCATTTCTTAAAAAAAAGAGCTGTGTTCAAAAAGTATTGAAACTGGAGCTGTATTTACCAAGACAGAAATGAACAATGAATGGAACATTAATTTTCTTTGAAATAGTCCTCTTAGCATTTAATATACACATATTCTTGGGAGTTTTCCAACTGCCTTGATATTTAGGAATAGGTTGCTGGAAAAGTGGATTTATGCCTTTTCCATGAACCTTAATGAAAAATTAACACAAACTATGAACACTATTCAAACTTTTCCCTTTTGTGAAGGAATTGGGAAGTAGCTTAACTAAACTGTGATGAAAGAATATCATTATGAAGATAATTCTAAAATTGACAGTGCTTGGCCTTTTGCTGACCCTGGTGGCTCTTCTCTGGTTAGTCATTTTGGTTCATGGGAGATGAACTTGGAAGGAGAGTTCTAGCTTAGGTTTTGAAAGAGGCAAACATGTCTCCAAGATGGATATTTTTCCATGTGTAATGGTTAACTTGGAAGTGTGCTGGGCCCATAACCTGTAAAGTTTCTAAATGCCATCCTTGGCCAATTGAAAAGGGCTAAAAGAAAGTCCTGTGTTATAGAATCCTTTGGTAAGCGTATAAGTCCTATCCTCCGTATGGTAAAGGTCCAGTGATTTAAATCTATGTCCATCGTCCATGAATGTTAGTGTAGTTATGGCCAGTAGGGTTGTTAAGTATAGTATCAACCTCAGAGTTGCCAGTGATTGGCCAAGTTTATATCACATGATTCTGGCCTAGTGTTGTATACTCTTTCTTCTATTATTCTTCTGCTCATCTTTGGTATCTTATGTTCTTCTTCTAGTGTCTGGACTTCGTCTTGGGGACTTCATGTCTGGTCTTCCATTGGGGATTTCTCTTTATCAAAAGCCCTGTGTCATTGGTAGTTTTTAGATAATAACCCAACACTTTGATTTGCTTTAGATCATATTTTATTCCGAAATCCCCACCAGACTACCTGCGCAGATTGAGTCGGCCGTGCGCTTAACACGACTTACCACTTTCGTGGTTTGGCCGATACTGAACTAAAACTCTTTTTAATCTAAACCGGAAGAAGGTCTTCTCCACCGATTCTCACAGTATCTACCGGAAGGATCAGGATGAGGTCAAGCCAAGTCACTCAATCCTTCAAGGCTGCAGGCTGCAAATTATAACAGCCATTTCGGTTTCTACACTACTGTAAATAAGTGTTAGGGTACTAACAATTATGTAACACTAGTCTATAAGTATAGGCGAGGATCTAGCATACAACCTCAGAGTACTGCCAGTGATTGGCCAAGAGATAGATCACATGATTCTGGCCTAGTCTATAAGTTTAGGCGAGGATCTAGCACACACCTTATATAACAAAAATTCTCAACACTAAATAAAGACATCTGAAAAATATCCAAATATTTATGCTCATTACTAAAGAAAGCTCTTTAGCCTTGGTTGGCAACCCATCTAGGACATGGAAAAGTCTGATACAAAACCTCCACTGCCTTGTGGCTTTACTTCATCCCAAAGGAAAAGCTAGGGGAGTAAACCCCAAATACAAATCAGGAGCCGGAGTCCCTAAGGTTGTGTGAAGCTGAAATCCGGGACTACACAGCAGCTCCTGTGATACTACCATTGCCAAACTGAATTGGCTTCTAGTCTTTCCTTTGGATTACAGCAGCAGTGTGGAAAGGGGGGGATCTGCTGCTTGGCCAACAGCTCATCCACCACATGAACACACCCAGGCTACATAGTTCCAATTAAAAAAAAAAAAAAATTTTTAAATTTAAAAAAAAAAATCGACACTACTCCATCATCTCTCACAGACAGAAGGATCCCAACAACCAACAAAAACAACAACGAAAACAGATGAAAAATCCCAAGATGTCTCAAGGGAGGGGGAATCAGTCTAACATAGAAGTCAACCCAAAGGTTGTGTTATGCTGAAATCCAGTACTACACAGCAACTCCTGTGACTAACTGTATTGGCTTCTTGCCTTTCCTTTGGATCACAGCGGCAGTGTGGAAAGGGGGGATCTGCTGCTTGGTCAACAGCTCATCCTCCACATGAACCCACCCAGGAAAAATGAATAAAAATGGACACTACTCCATCGTCTCTCGCAGACATAAGGATCCCAACAACCAACAAAAACAACAACAAAAACAGATGAAAAAGCCCCAAAAAGTCTCAAGGGAGCAGACCAAAAGAATGGAGAGAGAATCAGTCTAACATAGAAGTCAACCCAAATAAAAAAGAAGAAATAGCAGAGATATCCAACCAGCAGAGAAGAGATACAAGAAGAAGAAAAAAGCTAAGTACTATAATATGATAGGAAGAAGGAAAGTGCTATACAAAAAATATAAAACAATGAAATAGAAATAATACACAAAAAAAACAAACTTGAAATTAACTATTTCTAAACTAGGGGAGATAACTGATATGAAATCATATAACTACAAATAAATGATTATTATTAAATAGGAAGAACCTACTTGAAACGATCTGTTTAGATAGAAATGCTTGACACCACATAACTTTTAATGAATTATTTGTATTATAAATAGTTACTTGAAGCTATAATTGCTTATAAAGGATTAATACCATTAGTTACTGGAAACCATATAATTGTGTATGAATTATTATACTGACAATAGGATACTCCACCAACTAATAATATTATATTATTTTTTGTAAGTTTTACATCTAATATTATATTACGATATATTTCTATATTATATTATATTCCTACAACTAATATTATATAATATACATATATTTTGATATTATATTCCTACAACTATTATATCATATATATATTTGATATTATCCTACAACTATATCATATACGTATATATTTGATATATTGATATTATATTATATTCCTACAACTATTATATTATATGCATATTATATTTGATATTATTATATTCCTACAACTATTATATCATATACATATTATATTTGATATTATATCATATTCCTACAACTATTATATTATATAAATATATATTTGATATTATATCAATTCCTACAACTATTATATTATATAATATATTTGATATTATATTCATATTCCTACAACTATTATATATATACATATTATATTTGATATTATATCAATATCCTACAACTATTATATTATATATATTATTTGATATTATATCATATTATATCATATTCCTACACTATTATATTATATAAATATATTTGATATTATATCATATTCCTATATTATATAAATATATTTGATATATCATATTCACAACTATTATATTTATATATATTTGATATTATATCATATTCCTACAACTATTTATATTATATAAATATATTTGATATTATATCATATTCCTACAACTATTATTATTATATAAATATATTTGATATTATATCAATTTCCTACACTATTATATTATATACATATTATATTTGATATTATATCATATTCCTACAACTATTATATTATATAAATATATTTGATATATATATCATATTCCAACAACTATTATATATATATATATATATATATATATATTATATCATATTCCTACAACTATTATATTATATAAATATATTTGATATTATATCATATTCCTACAACTATTATATTATATAAATATATTTGATATTATATCATATTCCTACAACTATCATATTATATAAATATATTTGATATCATATTATATTCCTACAACTAATATATCATATACATATATTTGATATTATATTCCTACAACTAATATATCATATACATATATTTGATATTATATTTCTACAACTATTATATCATATACATATTATATTTGATATTATATTATATCCTTACAACTAATATTATAAGATATAACATAATAATATATCCCTCATATAATAATATATTCAAATTTATTTTATAATATTTATTTATTTTTAAATTTAGTTTATTTCTTTCAATACAAATAGAAAATAGAAAAAAGTAGACTAACCTGAAGCATTGCATATAAAATCTTCAGCATATCTGTCCATAAAACCAAATGGTCCATAATCAATGGTCAGTCCAACGATACTCATATTGTCTGTGTTGAGGACACTAAAATTAAAAGATAAAAATAAAATCAAATAAAATTTATGGTCAAATCCCAATAAATCAAAGCAAAGTTAAGCAATGATGATTATGTTCAGTGCTTAGATGGGTGACCACTTAGTAACAGCAGGTACTGTAAGCAGCCCATGCCCTGTGTGCCAGACTAAGCAGAGCTTAATAAATAAACAATAAGAATGTACTGATCACTAAAGTTAAGCAATGATGAGCATGTTCAGTGCTTAGATGGGTGACTATTTAAATAACAATTAGGAAGTACTGATCACTGCATTCGTTTAAACTGAAAACAGATATAACTGTATATTCTCGAGTGAAATATAATTATAAATGTATTTCACACTGTCGGCTGGGGCTGTAGAATACACCAACCAGAACTCTGCAGAAGGGTAAAAATCCCCCCCCATGATGCCATCTGTTGGCTGTGGGTAGCGACCCATGATGCTTTAGGACAGAATCCTGGTCGCTGAGCAGTTCATAACATGCACCACTCCACATTGGCCTTTACTTAGGCTAGGTGGGTGGTTAGAGAAGCCTCCTCCGATCAATCAGCTGGTCATGTCAAGCCTTAGTGGATCTGGGAGTAATGGTGATGAAGGGGTACTCCACACGGATGGTTGGATAGGCTTCATCAGATCAATCAGCTGGTCATGTCAAGCCTTAGTGGACCTGGGAGTAATGGTGATGAAAGGGTACTCCACACAGATGGTTGGATAGGCTTCATCAGATCAATCAGCTGGTCATGTCAAGCCTTAGTGGACCTGGGAGTAATGGTGATGAAAGGGTACTCCACACGGATGGCTGGAGAGGCCTCCTCCGATCAATCAGCTGGTCACGTTAAGCTTTAGTGGACCTGGGAGTAATAGCGATGAAGGGGTACTCCACACGGATGGCTGGAGAGGCCTCCTCCGATCAATCAGCTGGTCACATTAAACTTTAGTGGACCTGGGAGTAATAGCGATGAAGGGGTACTCCACACTCCCTAAAGTTCCAAATTGGAACTTCACCATCAGATGCAGTCTAACGTCATACCCAGAACACTAAGACCACCAGCCACTGCCTTCTAGCACATATATGATAAAAAGGGTTAGAAGTCTGCCAAATGGGATTATATATCTTCAATATTGTATTTGTTTAAAGAGAATACAAATATAAGTAAAATATGGCCTACCTATGACACCATCCAACACATTGTAAAGTTGCAAAATCTTTATATATACGTTTGAGTTCTCAGTTTTAGTTGAATCCTATCACAGAAACACACACACACACATTTAAAGAAAAATGATGTAACTATGTTTGTTTACCTTTGATTTATTCTTAATATTCCTTGAAATATTAAAAATAAAACAAACATCAGAGTTACATTATTTTTTATTACACTTGTATTGTGATAATCTTCAAAACCAACCACCAAACCAATATAAATACAATACTTCAAGCAAATTATAAAACATTTTATATATATATATATATATATAGTCAAGGTCCAAGGTACAACTATATATATATATATATATATATATATATATATATATATATATATATATATTTATAAATAAAATAATGTTCGGTCTATAGATTTCAAAGAAACTTTATCATCAGAGACATTTTCTGAAATGGACGTGGTCTTGTGTGGGTTTTTTTTTTTACGTTATAAACACTAGTCTCGTTGGGGTTTTTTTATAAAAAAATTGGTAATCTCAGAATTAGAGAAAGTTTATTAATAGCTAAATTAGGTCCTCGTATAAACAATAGGTTAGAATTAAACACAGAAAATATAATTAATTAAAATACACATCCCTTATATACACATATATATATATACATAAAACAAATAAATAAAAATAGATAAATACATAAATAGATAGATAAAAAGAATGAAATTGAAATTGATTGAACAACGGCTATCACAACCCTTCCGAGTGGCATTATAAAAAAAACCAACGAGACTGTGTTTATAATGTACAAAAAAAAAAAATTAAAAAAACACACAAGACCGCGTCCATTTCAGAAAATGTCTCTGATGATAAAGTTTCTTTGAAATCGATGACTGAACATTATTTTATTTTTATATGCATTGTAATTGCTTTCTTAACATAAATAAATAATAATATACTTAACAATGCTTCAAGCAAATTACCAATTTATATATATATATATATATATATATATATATAGTGGTACCTTGACTTATGAGTGCCCCAACTTACAATTTTTTCAATACACACACACACACACTGTCATATTGTCTATAGAATAATTAAAATATATCCTACCCATGACACCATCCAACACATTGCCAAGCTGCAACTAATTGAGCAGTTCTTCGAACAACTTCCTTGTAAAATACCAAATACATCTCTTCTTTTTCATGTTGATGTGCTTCCCAAATCTAAAAAATAAAATAAAATAAAATAGATGAATAAAAGGAATTATGGAAACTAGCAAGAACGTTGCACCCTCTACTAGTCGTAAGTATTTAAATTTTAATGTAAGGAAATATATCAAATTAAAAAGACTAACGAAATTGAATAAGAATGCATATAAAAAAATTACATTTCTTTTTAATTTTATTTTAATTTGTTTCTATATAAAATCATTCATAGGATTGATTTTGATGCATTGGAGAATAAAACAATAATATGAGAGATCAATAACACTAAGTAATTATTTATTAAACCCAGTTTTGTTAAAACCAGTATGCAAATTAACCACACCATATATTATGTAAACCTTTATTTCTTAGTGATATATAAGACACATTGCAGGATTTTAAATGCATTAATAAAATGGGCTGTTTTGAGGCAAATCTAACTCAGATTTTCATAGACCTTGTTAATGAATAAACTTTATTCTATGTATTAATGATTTTGACTTTGAATTAAATACTTATTGATAAACTTACACAATTCCTGAGGGTATTGTGGCATAAGCAGCAATGTAGTTTCATTTACAGAACGGCCATTATTTTTAAGATAAAAAGATAAAATACTATTTCCCTGAATGTTTGAGATGAGGCTTGATGATTAGTATTATCTGCGTTATTCGGACTATTGTCCTCATCTTCATGTTATCTGTACAACGTTTCGGACGATATGCCCTCCAGCCTTCTTCAGGTATTTCTTGTCGGATTCGGGAACCTTCTTTTTGAACTCTGGAACTTTCTTGTTGTAGTCGGGAACCTTCTTGTCGTAATCGGGAGCCATCACTTAGAACTGTCTTAACCTAACTGCCTTATCCACTAGTCCATGTGTCCAATTGGATAAGGCAGGTTAAGACAGTTCTAAGTGACGGTTATCTCTGGATTCAAGGTTCAATCCTGAGTGGCGGCAGTGACATAGAAAAATAATTAACACAACTCCTACTCCAGCTATGGTTAGCGGAATGAGAACAGGATACCCCCGTGGACTGAATAAAGGGTTAGGTTCAAAGTTCCGTGACAGCTCCCGATTACGCCAAGAAGGTTTGAAACGTTGTATAGATAACAATGAAGATAAGGACAATAGTCCGAATAATGCAGATAATACTAAAAAGATAAAAATAAATTAGTTCTGAGGTGCAAGGTAATTTTCATAGCTGCATTGTATGACAGTTAATTTTGTGTATCTTACATTGGGGAGAGACTACTACATTGACAAAGTAATTTGGGGTAAAACTTCTTTGTAAATTTAAAAAAAAAAAAATTAAGAATCTGTCAAAATTTTCCCATACCTCTGGATAGAATGTTTTTATAGAATACTCTAATAATTGAATCAATAATTCTTTATTTCCAGCACTTGGTCCGCTTCGATTGCTCAAACTGTCTTCATCACGGAAGATTTCAAAAGATCCAAATCTATTAGGAAACAAGAAAAGAAAAAAAAAACTAAATCAAATGGAAAAAACTATCATTAAAAAGAAAAAAAAAAAAAAAAAAAGAATAAAAGAAAGTTATTTACTCTCTGAAGATATGAACCTAATATTTTAGAGGTGTGGCGCCCCACCTCAGATGCTAAAAAACAATCTCCTTGGTCTAGCGCTATTGAAAAGGGGATAGACTCCCTTGCTGACTGGCTGATACCGACTTTAGGCCGCCCCGTTGACTTACTAGTTTAGCACAGTTGGTAGAGCATCTGCCTAGTGTAACGTAGCGGGGCTTGTCAATGTGCCTCAAAATTCACGGCACTAAAAAGGTATTTGTAATATTATAATATTATCACGGTACCAAAAGGGTATTTGTAACGCGGCGGTCATCATTGTCAATAAAAAGGTACAATACATGAGATATATTGTCACAAAGGCTTAGCATTTATTTGTGGGCTCGTGTCGAGGGCTCTGTTCGGAGAGAAGGAAAGACAGAGAGAAAGAGAGAGAGGACACTGTTAAATTCCTGTACCAACTATCTCACCTTCCCAAACTAGGGACCAGCAGACCCGTCCGAACCCTACGCCGTCGGAAAGCAAAAAGAGACCGATCTTGTTGTTCCTCGTCACTATGTGACTTCTGCTTCCGGGCGACACCCAACTTCCGGTCAGCTTTCAGTTCCTCTTCCAGGGGTCATATCTTGGTCAAATTATCAGCAACCTGTTGTGTGTCCATTACTCCTTTTTTTATTAACCTTTACTTTCTCTTATTTCTTCTTCCTTTCTTTCTATAGCAGTCCACCCACAGTTTTATTTCTACTACCAAACTCCGATGGACCTTCATAATCATGTTACACTAGGAATCACAAGGTTCCAAGTTTGATAACAGTCCTCGCCAACTCAGCACATAAGTAGCATAGATCTGCACGGTAAAGAATCTGGTAGAGTTGATGGTGGATGTGGTGCTCCACATCAGACGATGATGCTGTAGTCCAGCATATTTAGCTACAAACCAAGGGAGATTCCCTCAATGTGTTTTATAAATGCAAATACAGCTTGCTGGAGTATTTTGTGGTATAAGGTGTGATCAGATCTTATATTTATAGAACGTCTCCAAAAAAGCAGTGGCTTAATTGGCCAATCGTATATTTAATTTACTAATTAAAGGTGTTGAAAAAAAAAAGAAAAAATATTAACCCTTCAAACATATGAGCCACTCAGTCGGTAGAGCGTTGGACTAGGAACCATAAGGTTCCAGGTTCGATACCGGCCCTCACCAACTCAGTGCATGAGTAGCAGAGGGCTCTGTGCGGTAAATTGAAGAGCAGACGCCAAAACAATCTCCTTGGTCTAGTGCTAGTGAAAAGGGGGATAGACTCCCTCGCTGTCTGGCTGATACAGACTTTAGGCCATTCTGACGACGAAGGAAAGGGCCAGAGTGGAGAATTGCGAGTTAGGAACTGCTCATCCACAAGTGGCCCCATTGGAGGAGGCTTACCTCTCTGCAGAAGTGCTGTCGGTGCATTCTAATGCCCCACCGACAGGGCGGTCTTATTTTCGGGGAAACACAATATATATATATATATATATATTATATATATAGACACACACACATAATAGCATTAGGACATTTAGAAATTTTTTTTTTTGCAAATAAATTTTCAAAAGTGATCCGTAAATACCGTAAAAACGTTGGAGCAATCCGAAGTACAATAGTGCACCTTTCTTCTATTGGATTTCCATTATAGAAGATATCACGTACGACCATTGAATCTGATGTAATGCAAGTCCCGGCTCGAGTTGTAGGAATGCCTAAATAATAATGGGCCTGAAAAGAAGAAATAGAAAAGAAAAAAAAACATAAGAATCTTTATGAAAAAATAACCCAACAAGGGTTGACATGTTGCAAAACCAACCAACCAATTAATGAACAGAAGGTTAAAAATATTTGTAAAGTTCCCTCAAGTAATAATATTTGGGGTGACCGTAAATCAAGGTTAATCTCAGTTTATTGTATGTCAATCAACCTAACAGTCCAGATTTGAATTCAACACCACCCAAACTCAAATCTATTTTTACACTAACTGTCCAAAACAATACAGTACACCCATCAATATATAACAATGTTTATAAAATAGGTACTTGTTCAGACTTTAGAAAGTTTCTGTGATTTCTAAATATTTTGGAGATCTTACCTTTGGGATTACCCTCATATATATATACTCTCTATTCAACCCATAGCTAGAGGGATAAGGGGGTTCATACCTTTCCCAAGGGTATTAGTCCAAAAATAAACATAATAGTGTAGTGATTGTCTGCCCCTGTTATCTTCCCTTGCAACAGGTTTTCGCCTATAGGGGGCTGCTGTATTTAAATAGCAGCCTGGGAGAAAATCACTCTCTTTCTTTCGGTCCAGCAAACATTACACATGGGTTAGGCACTTGGTGATTTTTTTTCTTAAGTGGGGGCTTTGCCCACCGGCAAACTATCAGTAAGTGACTTATTTCTACATGTAACTCTGTATCACTTCCTTAGGACTTAGTCCTACATCCTTTAGGTATGTTTATTTATCTGCCATATCTATCTTGTACCTTGTCATGTATGTATTTTCTCCACATGTTCACAAAATAGAGTCTATGTTTGTTACTATATGATATATCTCAAAATGCGTATGGTTTGCAAAAGAAAAAATAGATGAGAAGTTTTGGATTAATTTTGTTTATTGAAATAAACAAAAGCAGGAATTGTTGAGATGGTAATTCCTTTTTGCTGCTTGGTGAAATGAGGGCAGGTGTGGGGTTGAAAGTCAGTTCTGGCTCTGCGTGACGTGAGGTGTGGTATGGGTATAGTATGGTTTGGTTTGTTTTGTTTTATGGCATATCAACCTCAGTGGGTCATTTAATGCCGATAAAGTTTTGAAATAAATCAATTCTTAATGGATAATACAATTTTTTTATAAATACATTTTTCTATTTAACCCATAGATGGGACCCTAACAGGTACTACCACTCCGGGTCAGAGTGGACCAGGGAGCGATGGTGATGAAGGGGTGCTCCACATTCCCCAAACCTCCAAAACTGGAACCTCACCATCAGATAGAGTTTAACATCATTCCCAAGACATGTAGACCCACAGCCACTGCCTTCTAGCATCCATATAATAAAAAGGGATTGGGGCTGCCATAAGGGCAATAGGGTTGGGGAATCATATAGGTGCTAGGGCTTGACGTGGTCAGCCGATTGATGGGAGGAGGCCTCTCCGACCACCCGTCTAGCCTAAGTAAGGTTCTAAGTGGAGTGTTGCATGTCATGGACTGCTCATCCACCAAGACTCCGTCCTTAAGCATCACGGGTTGCCACCCACGGCAAACAGGTGACCCCATTGGGGGAGTCTTACCCCTCTGCAGAGGTGCAGTTGGTGCATTCTAACGCCCCAGTGACAGGGCGGGTTAGTAAGGATTGTGAATCATAAAAGATATCTAATTTCTGTTATAACATATATATAACTTCTTTGTCGGATTTATTTATATACACATATGTACGTACGTTGGAAGTTTGCTCGGAGTATTCCAACTTATTATAAGAACATTTACATCTTATAATAGCATGACTGGGATTTGAACTCACTCACTGCGATGTCACAGTTGAGCACATTAGCCACTATACCACAGAGCCCCCCCCCGGGGAGGGGTTGGGTAAATACATACTTCTTTTTTAGTACAAGTAGAGAAATGAACATATTTAACTCTTAACATCCCATTTATAGAATACTAAGTCCAATTACCGTCGAATTGGCAAGACGAGACGGCAAACAGTCGTAACTGAATATGATTCTGAGATGCCGTAAAGACCACTGAAAAGTGGCAGGATTTATGGAGCCTCAGAGGACCCTACAAACCAAGCAGCCAATCAGGACTCAGGGAATGGACTCACCCAAATGCATGGGTGGACTGTTCTGAATTCCCATAAATACCAGTTGTCTTGACACTGGTGCAGTCATGCTTGGCCAGTCACATTGCTCAAACCAATTGTTGACTGTCTAACGGACTTACTTCAATACCATTGAGAATTTTCTAAGTCCAAAGCCCCATTACTATAAGTGTTTATCAAAAAATGGTTAAAAATGTCCTTTTCATTTAAAGTTACCTGTTATTTACCTAAAAATAAAGACTTCTAAATATGTCTAATATTACATTTAAACAAAGTCTATCATTTGGGTCGGATTAGGGAAACGAATCTGACTTCTGGCTAGTCGGGCGGAATGAGGCATTATAGGATGTTAAGAGTTAAAATACAGAAAAGAAATTCTTAAATATCAATAATATGCATGTTCCTTAAAAGTACGACAATTATCATATTGCAATACCCTCTGATTAAAAAAGAGACAGTCCAAATCATCTAAGATGAAATGCAAAAATGTAAATCCTGATTATCTGGTGTCGCTTTTCTGCCGCATTTCTTATTTTTTAAGAGTGTTGTCACCTTAGCTAAATAATGAACCATTCTGTTTTTATTATAAAGAAAGTGAAGAAAAAATATAATAAAGAGGAAAGAAAGAGAGTTAGTGAAAGATAGACAGAGGGGGTGAGTGCATGGAAGCAATAATGCTAATCTGTTTCAATATTCATGTTCCTTAAAAGTATGACAATTATCATATTGCAATACCCTCTGATTAAAAAAGAGACAGTCCAAATCATCCAAGATTAAATGTAAAAATGAAAATCCTGATTATCTGGTGTCGCTTATCTTATCGCTTAAATATTATCTATTATTTGTTGAGGGGTTGGTAAATATATACAAACAACATAAGACGTCCCAGTATCAAGTACAGAAGATCTAGCTATGGTAACATCTACCAACACAGATTAAGACATCCAGCTACCAGCCCAGCCCAGTTTCAGCCTAAGCAAGATAGAAGAAAGAGAAGCCCAAGTATCCAAGCTAAGTAAAGGAGTATATCTATAAACAACCATTGGTTTGCAGGTATACTCTATAATACGACACTATATGTAAAATACAACATAAAATGAGTATAGTATGCAACAATAGCATTTCTTATTTCTTAAGAGTGTCATCACCTTAGCTAAATAATGAACCATTCTGTTTTTATTATAAAGAAAGAAAGTGAAGAAAAAATATAATAAGGAAGAAAGAAAGAGAGTTAGAGAAAGATAGACAGAGGAGGTGAGCGCATGGAAGCAATAATGCTAATCTGTTTCAATAGAACATAATGAAAAGAAGGAAAGAAAGAGGAGAGGGAGACTTAAATAAAGATAATTATAGTTTTTACATATTGAACTATTATGCAATAGCTCTTAAGTAAACATACCAAACGTTGTAATAATTAAATTATCATACTGCGGTATATCCACAGTTCCTTCTAGATATTTCAAAAATATTTATGTTTAGAAAAAACTTACCTCACTACAAAGAAACTCACGAATAGTACTTCTTAGCACTTTTCGTCCATCTGCAGACCGAGAGTAAGGAGTTAGACCGGCACCTTTTAACTGAATTTCCCATCGTTCGTTTTTGTCATTGATGACTTCACCAAGGTACCTAAAAAAAAATTTAACAAAGTATTTACAATGAGACAAAAAAAAAATGGATGAAGGAAACGGCATAAAAATCAAATTCTATTATTTGTGTTTTGTAAAAAAATAATTGTTTTGAAAAATTCAATTGGGAAAAAAAAATTGCACAGGTTTATATTTGTTTAAGTGGCTGGTATATCTCAGTCAGTAGAGCATCAGACTAGGAACCACGAGGTTCCAGATTTGATACCGACCCTCACTATGTCTATTCTGTGTAAATTTCAGTAAGTAAAACCTGTAAATCCAAAAGCATGATATGTTGGGATACACCTTCTAGGAGTAAAGCTGAAAAAATGTGACACACAGACATACTGACATTCATATTTATTATTAGAGATGATTGCAACCAAACAAAAATGCTATATGATAACAAGATTTTGTTAGAGCAATAAATTTAAAAGATCTAACATAAAGAAAAAAAAAAAAGAACAATGTAATTTACAGTCCAATTTGCAAATGAATGATAATTTTATAGAAATTCAATTTAAACATCATTTTTTTGGTTTGGTTTATTTGCTTAACAACATAGCCATTTATGGGTTATTCAATGCCGAATCTTTATACAAATAAAGCTATGTCTATTCTGTGTGAATAGCAGTTGCAAGGTGGTCAAAGTGTCTGAGTTCACACACAACAGCCGCTATAGCCACTTCCTCGCAGAGTCTGTTTAACACTTGTCAACTACCACTGCTGCTGCTATGCCTTCTTTCCTTCCTCTTTCTTTCTTTCTTTCCTTCTTCAAACAGAACGCCGTGTCACAAAAGCACGCAAAAATCGCTACACCCTCTCTGCCCAAAATGGGCCACTTTTATAGTGAAAACAGGAGTTGCAATGCACCATGGGCCATTACCCATAGTGCCTTTCAATACCAATAAAAGTGTCTTCTCTGCCCCCCCTTCCAACTTTTCGACATTTCTCACTCCGACCGGACTCCACGACACACCGCCCCGACCACATTCCTTTCTTCTTCGCTACATTTCTCTTTGCAAGCCATGCACCGGAACCGTTTCGAGTCAGGTAAGTTTGCCTCGTCATTACACTCACCAACTCAGCAAATGAGTAGCACAGGGATATGTGCGGTAAAGTGAGGAGCTGATGGTAAGTGTGTCGCTCCACCTCAGATGCCAAAACAATCTCCTTGGTCTAGCACTAGTGAAAAGGGGAAAGACTCCCTCGCTGTCTGGCAGATACTGACTTTAGGCCACCCCAACGACTTATATCTATTTACCTTGTCATATCAAAAGAAAAGCCCACAGCAGGTCCCGACACTAACTTTTTTCATGACCATCTCAAACAAAAATTATCAACCGTCCTGAAATCAAAATATTTTTGTTTAATTCATTAGCATCATCTATACTTGTCAGTCATCAGTAGCATAATAACATGTAATAAAACATTAAGAAAAGCTGAAGCAGTGAATATTCTGGATATTGGGACAAAAATGTTACCCTGAGAAGGGTTAGTAGTACATAATTCGGTCCTTTTAAACTATCTCCTTCTACCATTATTCATTACATGGCTTTTTTCATGACTGTTGTATAGCAAAAGTCGAAATCTCCCGATTCACTAATACAAGCTACATACACTCGCCAACGGGACGGACAAAGTCGGAAGTGTCCTCTATCGTTACCTAAAACGGAATGACCATTTTAACATATATCTGCGCATGGGCTCCGATCGGGAGTTCCGCTTTGATAGTCAATTCCTGACATTAAATAAAAATAAAAAATTGGTAAATAAAATTCGAATATCATCCAATGAAAGCGATTCCCGGGTGAAGTGAAAACAACTCCAATTGATCCAACTTGGGACCACCAATCTCTATAAAACGAACAGCTTTGAAGGCACCGGCAGTCAGAGCTTCAGACACCATCACGAACGCAGTCCCGACGAGCGCTAGCAAAACGAAGGACACATCAAAGGCGGCGGATCACACCCCCAACTTACCCAAACCTGACCTCACCAGGCAGTCAAATCAACAAGTCAACTACCGAACATTTCTATATCACTCGACGATACAAAAAATTCTACTACTAAAACACAATATTCGGCCTACATCACCACCCCACTACCACAGTCACGCTGGACATTTTACGGACTTAATATCTACCCACAACTATCACCAAATTTATCCTGTAATTCTCATTTCTATCCTTTCACTGTTCTCATGTTGTTTTTTTTTAATACAATTTTAAACTTAAAATCTGTGTTTTGTTCATTTCCTCATCACCATACGCTTGCATGAAAATACGGTTTATAACATGACCATCTCAAACAAAAATTATCAACCGTCCCGAAATCAAAATATTTGTGTTTAATTCATTAACATCATCTATACTTGTCAGTCATCAGTAGCATAATAACATGTAATAAAACATTAAGAAAAGCTGAAGCAGTGAATATTCTGGATATTGGGACAAAAAAGTTACCCTGAGTAGGGTTAGTAGTACATAATTTGGTCCTTTTAAACTATCTCCTACCATTATTCATTACATGGCTTTGAGAATAGACATGTGGAATCTACCAACACAGATTAATAAATCCAGCTACCAGCCCAGCCAAATTTCAGCCCAAGCAAGATAGAAGAAACAGAAGTCCAAGTATCCAAGCTAAGTAGAGGAGTATATCTATAAACAACCATTGGTTTGCAGGTATACTCTATAATACTACATTATACATAAAATACGATGTAAAATGAGTATAGTATGCAACAGTAGGGAGACAATAGATAAGTATCTCCCTTGGATTGGGGGTGGGGTGAGAATACCAGAATAATTTCACGTTCCCTTTGGGTCCATATTCTTTGAATCGTTACGATGGGCCTTTTTATCTTTGTTTGTCAAACACAAGAGAGACTGTCTCTATCCCCAACGAATGAAGCCCACATAGTTTTGCCCATCAAAGAATTCAATAAAGACTTTTTACCATTTTTGTACCCCTTTCATACACTGCTTGTTATGGAAGAATATGTGTACATTATATTGGGATAGGTTTTTGTATTCTTGCCAATACTTCTTGTATGTATATTATGTATGTATTAAATGTTTGTATATATGTAAATGAGCATTTCTTTCTGTTTATTCAGTGTTAGTATGTCATTGGATAAGGAAAAAAAAAGAGAAATTGGTGCAGTGGCCTATTGTCAGTATCTGTCAGACAGTGAGTGAGTCTATCCCCTTTTCCCTAGTGCTCGACCAGGGAGATTATTTTTGAGTTTGAGAGGGACCGCCACATCTACCGTCAGCTTCCCACTTTGCTGTAGAAAAAAGCAGATGAAAAGAGCATACAAGGCTGACTCCTGCTGATAAAAAAGGTAAAAAATTCCGGAGTGTGTAGCTTGAATATAACATAATAATAATTATTTTGAATAAGATAATTATCATGAACATAATTATTATAAATAATAATTATTTAAAAGAAAATAATAATGATAATAAACAAATAATTTTTTTTTAAATAAATAAAAAGGATCTTTTTAATTGAAGTTGCGTTTCCGTTTTTCGTTCAAAAAGAAAAAAAATTGATATATTAAAAAAAATTGTGCTTGATTTAAAATTTTGAATTAAAAAAAAAAAAAAAAGTTTATAATTTGATTTTATAAAAAAAAGATTCAATCACTAAAAATGGAGGGGGTGATTTATAATCCACTTACTAAGGGTAGATTGGTTATGGATTTTTAAATATATGATAAAATCGATAACCAAATCACTCTCTTTACAAGTTAAAAAAAAAGTTTTGCTTACACAGAAAACTTGAATAAAAATATATCTTAACGTTTTCTTTTAAAATGTTTAATCAATAAAAATTAAAAATATCAAAACAATTATTCAAATTGATCTCAATTCATATTCAGGTAATTTATGAGGAAGTGAATCCCGGTCTCCTGCCTCAAAAATTGCTACCCGGTGACTATTAAAATAACGACCCAGCTCAGTCTATTCAAAACTATCCATCTTCATATCTATCTATCTGTCTATCTATCTATCTCAATTTGTTCATATTTATCTATATTACTTTAAATACAAAGTTTTTTTTTTATTCATGTTTGTTTAATGTCTTATTTTTAGTTTAAATAAACAAGAATTACGACAAAAAAAGAAGCTACCCCCCCCCAAAAAAAATACATTTACTTGTCGAAAATATCTATCTATCTCCATTTGTTCGTATCTCTATATTATTTTGTTTGTTTATATATCTATCTCAGTCTATTCCAAACTATATATCCATCTTCATATCTAAACAAGAATTACGACAAATTACGATAAATAAACAAGAATTACGACGAGCTGGGGTTGTTATTTTGACAGTCACCGGGTAGCAATCTTTGAGGCAGGAGACCGGGACGCACTTCCTCATAAATTACCAAAAAATTAATGAAAATTATTGGCAGACCTGAACTTTCAGAACCCCCGTATATAAAATTTTCGTTTTTAATTTTTAAAATTTTTTTTCAACGGATTATTATTGATTGCACACCAATCTATACGATTGAAAAAAAAAATGTATTCTTCGAGTTTTCAGGGGTGCTCAGTTCCATGTATAAGTTCATCGTAAACCGATCCCCCATATCGGAATCGCTCTACCATAGCAGTTGGGCTGAATTTGCACTAAGGTGTCCAAATTAAGGTGACCCCAAAAAACAGAATCCACAAACTTTAATAAAAATTTTAATTTTAACTAGAGGGTTAGGGTTAGGTTGGGGTTAAGGGTTGGGTTTTGGAACATTTTTTGACAACTTTTTGAAAGCATAAATTATCTATATTTTACAATCATAAATAAAATAATGTCTATTCTTCTCTAACAAAAATACGTCTCTGTCATTATTATCGTTAACACAACTATTGACTGAACTTGCACGACCCAGAAAAAAAAGAAAAAATCCCAATCCCTAACCTTACCTTACCCCCCCCCCCTAGTCAAAATTAACATTTTTATTACAAAGTTTGTGGGTTCTGTTTTTTTGGGGTCACTGCAAATTCAGCCAAACTGCTATGGTAGAGCGGTTCCGATATGGGGGATCGGTTTACGATAAACTTATACGTGGAACTGAGCACCCCTGAAAACTCGAAAAATAAATAACTTTTGAATTTTTTTTTTCAATCGTATAGATTGGTGTACAATTGATAATAATCCGTTGAAAAAATTTTTTTTAAATTAAAAACGAAAATTTTACATACGGGGTTCTGAAAGTTCAGGTCCGCCAAATTATTTCCTTATAAAATTCAGACAGAACTCAAGATTTATTTATCGTGAAGAAGAACTTAAAATCAAAAATGAAAAATTGAATTAATGATGATTGGAGTACTAAAGTGAAAACGAAACGTTCACAAAAAAATCAGTAAAAAAAAAAACGCAAATTTTGTTTTAAACAATTCAAATTAAAAATAGAAGAAAAGTCAGAAAATATAATTCTATTTTTAATTAAATTCTAAACATGTTTTATAGTTTTCATTGTAAATACTAATAATAATTCACGAGTTGATGTTCCCGAATCGGGTCTATTAACATTTTGTGGTCCCGGATTTCTCTCCTTATTTAAGCTATGTTTTTCCTTGACGGTCACAGGCGTAAAAACGTACCTACTTAGATATTTACCGGATAAAATACAAATAAGAACTTAGACAATTTTTTAATTGAATTTTTACAATATATATATATATATATATATATATATATATATATATAATATATATATATATAATTATATTACAAATAGATGTTTTTATTGTGTGGTTTTGTTTTTGTTTTACAATGCCCCTCTCTCTAAAATACAAATAAGAACCCAGACATAAATAATATAAAGTTATAAACCCATGCATTAAAAAAATTGTTATAGCACAAGAATTATGAAATGTTTTTTTTTTTACTGTTTTCTTTTAAAACTTTTTTTTTTATATCATTATCAACCATTTGATTTTTTTTTTCACCTCCAAAAATATTTTACGATAATCTATCGTAAAATATTTCTATCGTCGATATAAATTGAAAACTTTTAAAACAATTTTTTCCATTGTTTAATATTTACTTTACTAAAAGAATTACCCTCTACATTTTAAAACGATAACAAAAATGCCACTATATAGATAAAATATTTATTTTAACTGTTTTAAAACTTTTCTTTATATCAACTATGAGAAGTTTTTATTTTTATTTTGTTAGTTTTTTTGTTTTTTTTCAGGTTTTTTCCTCAAAAAATATTTTACGAAAACACCATTTACGTAATAAAAGTTACATAACTTTTTTTTCTGTTTTTGAAAAGTAAACACGCCTAAAAAGTAAATTCTTGATTAATATTAATTATAAAATGTACCCTTTATTTTACCTCTGAAAATGTCTCTAGGCTTCGTAAATTAATTATTCATCTTAATTGTAAATAATGAACAACGACCTAACCTTCTTTTTAAAGTGTTTTTGTTTTTAAAAATCTTTATTGGTCTCTTATTTTATTTATTATACTTACATTGCAGCACCATCACCAAGTTGTCCAGCAAAAACACCAAATTGAAAGCCACAATAACAATGTGCCGCTGGCTGCGATCCTTCCATAACTTTATTTCCAGAAAAATACAGGACAGCTTCTTCAGTTTCCATATCCTCAGTTGACAATCCAAGTAAGGACATGGCACTTGGAGAAAATGCCACCATCTGGGGGTTAATCACGGGGGTAGGCATGACCCGTGAGAAACAAGCACCTTGGACACTACGTTGTGCTTTCATATCCGGTGAATTATCCACAGGTAACGAACGAAGGGTTTGATTATCAAATTTCAATTTCTTCATCTTGGATCTTCTATTATTTCCAATTCCTGTACAAAGACAGGAGACAATTACGTGAAAAGGTGAGGCGACGGTCGACCTCTGGGTTTTATTTCTCGTTGAGGCAGACCCTGACGCAAAAGGTTGGTCCTCACTTTTTTGGCGACTGTAATAGTGTGGTTCCTGATTGTTGACGTCGAGTAATACTGAGGATTTAGCGCCGTGGTCGTCCCTGTTTCTGATAAAATTCTGTGTTGGCGGACATCTGTGCCTTACACGTGATAAGTACCGCCCAAGCATGAAGACAACTTAACGAAATATTAGGAAAGAAAAAACCATGACGGACGGTTTTTGTTTTTTTGTCTTATCATGCTAGTAATGTAAGAGTTATCCCCCGTTAATTTTCTGTATTTTACGTAATAAAACTAAGTGTCACCAAAAGTCCTTGGACTTTCTGTCATTTAACCACATTACTAATAATATATAAATGGTTGTTTAGTAGGTTGGTTTTTACGGCATGTCAACACTTGTTGGGGTATTTTATGCCGATGACATTGTTTTATTCTTGATGGTGACTGAATTTTTTTTACTCAATTTTTTAAAACACATTTTTAACTAATTTTTTTAAAACAAATTTTGGTTATTTCCAATAAGTCTAACCTAAACAAAGGGAACCACTCTTGACTGATAAATTATTTATTTATTTATTGATCTACTAAGAAAAAAGAAGACGGGTTAGGGTTAGGGTTTAGGGTTAGTTTAATGGGAAAATAAATAATTTATCAGTCAAGAGTGGTTTTCCTTTATTTATGTTAGACTTATAGGAAATAACCCTGGACTTTGCAATAAAAGTGTACTCCACACTCCCCATAGCTCCAGAATTGGAACCTCACCACTAGGTGCAGTTTAACATCATACCTAGGACACTAATATAATATATTAGTGTAAATGTATATTTAGTGAAAATGTACCCCCCCCCCTTTTAAAGCAGAAAAAATATCGATGTATAATTTTTTCTTTTATAAGATAATAGCCAATTAAATAATTATCGAAATGAGTAAAAAAGAAATCTCCAAAAAATAAATTATTTATTATTTTTTTTTACATTTTATTTTTCGATTTTCGGTTCTTATTTTCTCATAGAAAAGGCACCATAAATTTTTTTTTTTGTTTCTATTCATAACTTCGGTCTTTTATCTCATTATTTATACTGTAATTAGTATCGAAAATGACCAACTCACAAAAATGTTACACCCCCAACATAAGGGGGGGTCAAAATTAAGTGACCTGAAAAAAAATGAGAAAGTTTTGAAATAAAATAAGTAATGCATTATAAAGATCATTCATTGATACATAAACACTGAAAATTTCATTAAAATCTGATAATTCCCTGATTTTTGGTAAATTATTTTCTCTAGGGGGGGATAAAGTCATTTTGTTAAAAATGCAATTTAGTCTCATTTTGGGTATCCCTATAATATATAAATAGTATTATATATATATATATATATTATTGTCATTCACAAAATATACATATATATTATATATACTAGCAAATATATGCACCCTCCGGGTGCAGGTATTTAAGTTTTAATGTAATAAAATATTGTATTAAATTAGAAAGGCTAATGAAACTAAATAAGAATGCAGATAAAAAGATTTGAAACAGAGGGAGTATAACAAAAAATAGAACAACTGAAACTTACTCTTCCATCACTCTCGTCTTTCATTGTTATTTTTTCTAATTTAAGTATTTAGTTATAAGAGTAAGTAAAGAATAAAATGACAGTTATTTCATCTTGTTAATGGATCTCATTTAAGATTCATTGAAGAGATTTTTGCTTATATTCATTAAAATAAAACAAAACAGTTAGAAATCAATAATACTAAGCACATATTTATTAAATTCGATTTTTTAATATTAATATGCAAATTAGCCTTCCCGTTCACACAGTAAACCGCTATTTCGTTGTATATATAAATATAATTGCATGTTGTCAGTATGTAGACATGGTTGACAGTATTAATAATGTAAAATAATTTTATTAATAATTGAGGTTTAAATAAAAATAAAATCATAGAGAATGTGATGTCAATAACTAAGGGAATTGTAACTTGAATAGTAATATAGTTTCGGTTACAGACAGAAAAACACACAATCTCCATTATAATAAGATATATATTATATATATATAGGGAGGCGCAAACTCCATAAGAGGGAGGTAATAAAAAAAAAGTATTTCTTGAATTTCATATTTTCAAACACTTAACAAAAATCAGGGAATTGTCAGATTTTAATGACATTTTTACCAAATTATTCACAAATGACTTAAATTTATGATTAATAGCTTATTTCATTTTTTTTAAAAACGTTTTAAAAAGTTTTTTTTATCAATTCAGAATATGTTTTTTTTTGTTTTTTTTTTTACCTTTGGTCATTTGAAAAAAAATTTTCCAGTCTCTAATTTTTAAATTTCTAAAAAGATGAAATCCTGAAGAACACAAAAAAAAAAAAAATTTTGAATAAAAAAATTATCACCCCAAAAAGTTAGTATCATTTATATTATTCAGACTATTGTCCTCATCTTCATTGTTATCCATACAACGTTTCAGTCGATGTGCCCTCAGACCTTCTTCAAGCCTCATCTTATATCAAATAATTTTTTTTTGGGGGGGGGGGTGAACACCGAAAAAAAAAAATTATTTGAAAATTTAAAAGTTATTTTCTTAAAACTTTTTTTAAAAATTTTTGTATTTTATTTTATTTATTTTTTTATTTTTAAAAACAATATTTTTCTTTGAAATGATATGAAAAACGAGATTTTCTCTGATTCACTTGGCTTATTTTCATTCACTTAATAATTTCATAGTGAACTTTAAACATCTGGAAGGTCCTATGTTGAACAAAATATTTAAACCATAGATCAAGCTTTATTTAATCAACCTAAAAATGTAAGTTAAAAACAACTTCTAGCACATATATGATAAAAAAAGGGCTGGGACTTGCCATGAGGGTAGGGACAATCATATAGGTGCTAGGGCTTGACATGACCAGCCAATTGATTGGAGGTGGCCTCTCTGACCGCCCTTCTAGCCTAAGTAAGAGCTAAAGTGAAGTATTGTTTGTGTCATGGACTACTCAGCCACAAGGGTTCCATCCTTAAGCATCACAGGTCACCACCTATGGCCAACAGGAGGATCTTTTTCTTTCCTAGCCAACAAGGTAGATTGGAAATATTAGTGATGTAATGAATATGCATACACCTACGTACCCCCCCTCACAGTAATCTGATTGGTTAGTGTCCACCATAAATACTGAACAATGTAGAGGTACAATTGCCTACTACTCTAACACCTACTATTACTACTGCTACTGCTATATATAGAGAGGGAAAAAGTGACAGGCAGAATGTGAGTAAGAGACAGGTGAGTTTTTGACTTAATTGCAAATTATAGCTAATCAGAACTGTGGGGTGGCAAGAGGTTTAATGTTTTAGGTTTGAAAGTAGCTTGTTATTCCTGATGTGTGTTCCTAGGGTTTGCTTTTAACCCCATCTTATTTGGTGGTCATGCTGAAAAATGAATCCAAGGGAAGAAAAATGAAGAGACAAAGACAAAAGGGAGTTTTTTTGGATTTAGACTTTATTCTCAGGTCATAATCACCACGGGGTAAGGAAAATCTTTCCTGACCAGTAGTCATGTCTCACCCCAGTCAAAGCCTAAGTCCGAATGGCCAAGTTATTATCTTGGGAGTCAGAAGTGGGTCCTTTTTCTGCACATGCACGAAAGGTTCTTCCAGTGTGAAGGCTCCTGGTAGTTTGTTATTTTTTTTTTTATTTTATTCTAATCCCCACAGAACCAAATAAAATGGATTTTTTTTCCAAACATAACTTAATCTTAAACTTAAGGAATATTCTGGGATGTATTTTGTGTCATTAAATCTTTTGGATGGTCTAAAAATTCAAGATAATATTAATCTTTTGCAAGTCTCTCTAGCAAACGAAATATAATTCCTTTCCCAACTGAGCACATTACTCTCACTTCAAATAGCAGTCGTCAGATTTTACTTGCCGTCCAAACACTTTCTTCCTCACTCCCTGTGTCAGTGACAGTCCGTCTTATTTCTGCTCGTTCGGCTGCGCTTATGCAAATTCCGATATACTTCATCCAGATCTCTACTAACAGCTAAGTTCGAATATCCGTAGCCACTCGCCACACTCTTCCCCCTCGCACAGGCCAAACATATCCTGACGCGCTTTGTTTGTGGGGGCTGGGAATCCGCTTGTTCATAGGGCTGCCTTTCAATTTCGTCACATTAAACTAAATAGTGTTACATACACGAATATAGATATCTCCCAATTCACTAACTCAGCAATTCAATTCGCACACACACCGCAATAAAAAGATACATACTCGCCAACAAAACAAATCATAAGTTGCTGACACCAAGCGGAAGTTTACTCAATCATAGCCTAAAACGAAGTGACCAAATTAACACAATTCTACGCATAGGCTCCAGATGAACTTCCGTTTGGAAAACAAGAATTCCTAAACAATAAAGAATATAAATTTGTAAATAAAATTCGCATTTTCATCCAATCCGAACGATTTGCGGATGAAATGAAAATGACTTCAGTTGATCCGATTTTGGGTTGTGACATTCTATTTAAAGTCGGCTTTGAAAAGCCGACAAGTCAGAGATACCCGGGCGGCCTACCAGTCCACATCATAAAGGAAGCCAGCGGCACAAAATTCTACAGCTCAGGTCGACCAACCCATATCTTCTCACCTACTCCCTAACCTCATGACCCTTACTGCCGACTGACTCTTAAAGGGGTAACCTCATACAACAAGAGGACTACGCCAACTGATACACGATACCAACCCGCTGTCGGCTACAAAAAACACAAGACTCTTCCCACCTAATCAACACCTAACCACTACCACTGGTTCATCTGCCCACTTCTCCACCTACACTACAACTAATTCGGCCACCGCACATTCACTGACTTTATTATTCAAGACACAACTATCACCAAAAATATCCTTTAAATTCATTTCTATCTTTTCCTCGCTTTTCATGTTCCTTTTTTCAATACAATTTTGAAACTTAAAATCTGTGTTTGTTTTTCCTCGTCACCATACGTTTGCTACTAACCCTGTTTATTACAATAGGAAAAATGCCTTTAGCAAACAATCCACTCAGCTCAAGTATAATAATATTATTACTTGCTGTTCATCGTATCCGATGATGATACCACACGAATCCTTTTCCTCCAATTTATTCAGTCTCTGGTTGCATCTTGCCAACTGCCTTATGGGGATGTTAAAGTCCTTCAGGTTTCTCTTGATGTTGTCTTTTACCTGAGCTTTGGTCTATTGATTCCACGTGATCCCTTTCTTAGTTGAGAGTACAGAATCTGCTTTAGTAGTCTGTCATCCTCAAGTCTGTTTAAGTGGCCAGCCCATCTCAGGTTGCGTTAGACAAGTATTTCATGCATGCCAGGGAGTCCAGTTCTCTTCAGGATGGTCCTGTTTGAAACGTTGCCACCACTTGACATCTAATATACTGCGCAACTGACGCATGTAGTAGACATATAGTCTGTAGTATAATAATAGATGTATTTAATTCCAAAACAAAATTAGGGGCTGAACTTGCACAAAGTTGTCAAAATTAGGGTGACCCAGAAAAAACAGAACCCAAATTATTTATTTATTTTTCCATTAAACTAACCTTAAACCCCAACCCCAACCCCAATCCTAACCGCTAACCATAATTCTAACCGCAACCATAACCCTAAACCCCCCTAGTTAAAATTAACAGTTTTATTACAAAATTTGTGGGTTCTGTTTTTTCTGGGTCACCGGTATACAGGGTGACCCAGAAAAACAGAACCCAAATTATTTATTCATTTTCCCATTAAACTAACCCTAAATCCCAACCCTAACCCTAATCCTAACCCTAGACCCCATAGTTAAAATTAAGTTTTATTACAAAATTTGTGGGTTCTGTTTTTTCTCGGTATACAGGGTGACCCAGAAAAAACAGAACCCAAATTATTTATTCATTTTCCCATTAAACTAACCCTAAATCCCAACCCTAACCCTAAACCCTAAGCCTAGACCCCCATAGTTAAAATTAACAGTTTTATTACAAAATTTGTGGGTTCTGTTTTTTCTGGTTCACCTTAATTTTGACACCTTTGCGCAAGTTCAGGCAAATTAGGTACATTAAGGAACAGAAATTAATATTTAATGTAGAAGTAACTACACAAAAAATGCAAATATTGTGGACTTGAGGATTCCTTACCTCCAAGGACTAAGCGTGTCCGTATATGTCTGGTCTGCATGAGAGTGACTCGAGATAATGAACTCGCAGCCTCCTCATCGCGAGGAGTGTCTCGTAGGCAGACTACTGTCACCCCTGTTGAATATGCAAATTCTGCACGGGTCGGGCAGCGTGTGATTAGCCCAAATGTAAGACTACGGGGAGGGCACTTATTATTTAAGTACAACCTTCGCACAGTCATGTTTTGATCTTCTTAACGCAAAGTGAGACGTACGTTTGAGTGAGTGAACTTTTGATGGATTGAGCAAGGACTACTGTGATAGTGTTGCAGGCAAAATACTGCGAGAGGGAACTTTTTCGGTTGAAGAAACTGATTAAAGTGATTGCGTTCGGTCGTCACTTGAAACAAACAATTTCAAATATGACTGTACAATTAATGCAATTCTATAATCAATAGACATAAAATAACTGGTAATTATGAACTTTTGTTTAGTAAATTAGGGTGTCCCAGAAAAAAACAGAACCCATAAATTTTGTAATAAAACTTAATTTTCCCATTAAACAAATAAATTAGGTTAGGATTAGAGTTTAGGGTTAGTTTAATGGGAAAATACAGAACCCAAATTATTTATTTATTTTCCCATTAAACTAACCCTAAACCCCAACCCTAACCCTAATTTATTTGTTTAATGGGAGAATTAACAGTTTTATTACAAAATTTGAGGGTTCTGTTTTTTCTGGGACACCCTAATTAACTAAAGAAAAGTTCATAATTACCAAATAACTCTAGATTGGTTGACATGTCGTTAAAATCAATCAATCAATCAATCAATCAATCATCATCATTATTATATTATTATTATTACGTCTTTATAAGATGAGCCGTTGCCTTTTTTATTCACGTGTGTACACAAGAAATTAAGCCGAATGAGTGATCTCCCTTGACTTTCAAACGTAAACAAATCAAAAATAGAATCTGTTGTTATTTATTTATTTTTAAAAAGTAATGCCGAGGAACGTTTACCAAGCCAGACATCATCATCGTCAGAGACGTTTGAGTGGTGCCGATTCTTCACTTTTTGGAGATGATGACTCCGAAGAAGAGGATACACCGTCCAGCTCGAGTTCGGGTAATTCCAGGAGAAGAAGAAGAAAACGGAGAGATACCACATTGCAACAAATTAAATATTATCAGGTAAGTGAATTGATTGAGACAAAACAAGGTACAAAAACAAACAAACAAAAAAAACGATTCTTTATTTTATTTTATTTTATTCAGGGTACCAATGCAGAATAGCGCGCAAGAGATGATATCATTAGATTACGTATAAAAAGTTTTACATTTCGTTATATTTTACGGAAATACCCGAAACCTTTGAGACGCTAAAAAAATGGGAAAATTTTTAAAAAGACAACGCCAAAAGATTTTTTTCTTTCGTTGCTCTTTCGACGTTGTATTTTCGGTACAAATGCAGAATAGCACTCAAGACTTAATATCATTAGAATCGCATTTAATTTACGTATAAATAGCATTAGATTACGGAAACTCCCGAAATAACCTAACCCTGACACTAACTCTAGCGTCTCGAAGGTTTCAGGTATTTCCGTGAAATGTAATGCTTTTTATATGTAATCTAATCTTATCTTTTACACCCTATTCTGCATTAGTACCAAAATTTTATTGGTAGGGGAGGTAGAAACGTTCCGTTTTCATCTTCATAAATGTTAAATAAGGAATGCAGAATAGCATGCAAGAGATTATGTATAAAAAGCATTACATTTCATTTTAAATAAGAAAAATAGCATTGTAAAATAAAATAAAAATTTAAAAAATAGGTACTGTCAATTTTGACATCACAGACATATTTTACAAAATAAATTAACCTACCTGGTTGAAAAGAAATACCAAAAATCAGGGAATTGTCCGATTTTAAGGAAATTTTCAGTGTTGATTTATCCATGAATGAATTTTATAATGTATTAGTTATTTTATTTCAAAACTTTCTGATTTTTTTCAGGTCATTTAACACCACCCCCAATTATTTTGGGGGCACAAAATATCGGTGGGGGTTATATTATTTTGAAACTAATTACAGTATAAATAAAAAAGGCAAAAGACCGAAGGTGTAAATTCAAGAAAAGAAATTCTTTAAAGGAGCACCTCTGAGTAAAAATCTGAAAATTAAGAGTAAAAAAAAAAATTATGAAATTTTTATTTTTTTATGTATATAATTGGCTTTAAGATTATCAGTGAAAAAAATTATACATCAATATTTTTTATGTCTAAAAGGTTGGGGGCCTAACTTTTCAAATGAGTTTTCTCCAAAGATACTAACAATACTAAAGTAGGCTTGTTATTAAATAATATTTGTTTTTAGAATCTAAAAATATGAAATTTAAAATTTAGAATTATGCGCTTCATATTTTAAATGAATTTTATCTATTAATTAGGTATATAAATTGTTGCTATCAAGGTGAATATGTATTTTAAGAATTACAATTTATTTCCATTGAATCAGTTTGATTAAAATGATTCAGTAATTTAAAAGAAAGAATTTGTTGATTAATAAGTCAGCACTGAAAATTTTATTAAAATCAGATAATTCCCTAAATTTTGGTAAAAAAATTTTTCTCAATCTGGGCCTTTTTAAAAAAAAAATTTTTTAACTCTAGTTTTTCTGTGTGTTTTGAACAAAAAGATATTTAATTTAAATTAATATCAATTTGTAATTGATGCCAATAAAGTTTGGAAATAAATTAATTCTTAATAGATACTCAGTTTTTTTATAAACTCATGTTTTTCTATTCAACCCATAGATAGGACCCTAACAGGTACTACCACTTCGTGTCAGAGTGGACCAGGGAGCAATGGTGATGAAGGGGTGCTCCAGAAGTGGAACCTCACCATCAGATAGTTTAACGTCATTCCCAGGACATGAAGACCCTCAGCCACCACCTTCTAGCACCCATATGATAAAAAGGGGTTGGGGCTTGCCATTAGGGCAATAGGGTCGGGGAAATCATATAGGTGCTAGGGTTTGACGTGACCAGCTGATTGATCGGAGGGGGCCTCGCCAGCTGCCTGTCTAGCCTACGTACTGGAGTGTTGCATGTCATGGACTGATCATCCACCAGGGTTCCATCCTTAAGCATCACAAGTTGCCACCCATGGCCAACAGGTAGCCCTATTGGGGGAGTTTTACCCCTCTGCAGAGGTGCAGTCGGTGTATTCTAAAACCCCAGCGGTAAATATCCACTACTGTACTTATCTCTGGTTTCCGGACCAGGGTGAAATTACAGTTACAGGGGGTCCTTCCCCTACCCCTGGTAGCACCAGCTTCTTTGCCCAAAAAGAGATAAGTGCTGGGTTTTTTGCCAACTGCCTGGTGTCCCTAGTAGATGGATGGTTTGATTTTAAGGCAAGTCAACCCTTGTTGGGTTATTTTATGCCGAAGATATTTTGTTTTCTTCATTCTTAATGGGTTTTCAAATTTTTCTTTTTTTTACAAATGCATTTTTTTAAACACATTTTTTCTCTTTAACCCATAGATGGGATGATAACAGGTACTACCACTCCGGGTCAGAGTGGGCCTGGGAATAATGGCAATAACAGGGTACTCTACACTCCCCAGAGCTCTGGAATTGGAACCTCACCACTAATTTATTTATTTATTTATTTTACTTACAGAGATCGACTGACCTGTTGATAAAGAAAACACCTTTTATGCGAATCGTTAAAGAAATTGGATCATATTTTGCATATGAAATTCGATGGGAAAGCGTTGCACTCCTTGCCCTTCAAGAAGCCACGGAATATTTCCTCACTTCTTTATTAAATGATTCCAACATGTGTGCAATTCACGCAAAAAGAGTGACTATAAAACCAAGGGATCTGGAACTGGCTGTAAGACTTCGATGTGACCCATTTCTGTTTTAAAGGATTTTCAGACATTTTTTTTTTTAAAGATATATTTTACTGAAAAAAAAGAAGAAAAAGAAAATGTCTTTTTCAGTAAACTAGTGTGCATTAGTAGTAATTTTTAGACATTAAAAAAAAAAAAAAGGACCATATGACCTTTAGGCACCCCTTTTGCGATCTTGTTTCGTAAGGACATTTTTTTCATTTACACAGGCGAAATCTGGTTGTTTGTTAGGGGTTAGGGTTAGGGGTTAGTTTTATAATTAAAAAAAAACTATAAAAATCGTCTGTTAACAAACAACCGGATTTTGATGGTATAAATGAAAAAAATGTCCTTATGAAACGAGATCGTAAAAGGGGTGCCTAAAGGTCATATGGTCCAAAAAAAATGAATACTAATCATACTAGCATTACCTTTTTTATATATTTCATTTCCACCCATAAATTATTAAACATTTCACATATAAAAACCTAAGGAATTTTCACTTGTGTCGTTTACAATAATGCAGATAGCTTTCTGATTTAGTGTGTCACAAATAGGTGGCTTGGTTTGGTTTATTTTGTTTTACGGCATATCAACCTCAGTGGGCCATTTAATGCCGATAAAGTTTTGAAATAAATTCATTCTTAATGGATACTTAATTTTTTTATAAACACATTTTTCTATTCAACCCATAGATAGGACCCTAACAGGTACTACCACTCCGGTTCAGAGTGGACCAGGGAGCAATGGTGATGAAGGGGTGCTCCACATTCCCCAAACCTCAAAAACTGGAACCTCACCATCAGATAGAGTTTAACGTCATTCCCAGGACATGTAGACCCTCAGACACTGCCTTCTAGCACCATATGATAAAAAGGGGTTGGGGCTTACCATAGAGTTGGGAAAATCATATAGGTGCTAGGGTTTGACATAACCAGCCAATTGATCGGAGGGAGCCTCTCTGATCGCCCGTCTAGCCCAAGATAGGGCCAAATAGGAGGCATTGAACTTACTATTCAGTAATGTATGACAACATGGGGTCGCGTCGTCATCATCTCACCATTCTCGTCCAAATCGTCTGGGAGAATATTGATCACTACCAATAGCAGTCTCCCAGATTGATACTCAGGATCGTTACATACAGGACGTCTGAAGAGAATATTGATGGTCAATAGCAGTCTGTCCGGATCGTCTCTGTCAATTCTGTCACTGGCCGTATTGATCGTCTGACAAAACCCCAACGCCGTGTCTGGGAACGCACCCATGTGTCATAAGGGAAACAAAACAACAACAAGAGAAATGAAGACAAGACAATGTCAGGTGAACTTCAGAAAAGGCAGGGAGATATATAATACGTATTCATCTGCTGCTATCTCCCCTGGTTGTCGAGATGGGGGAGGGTTCCCCCCTTTCTTTGTAGACCTCTGCTAGGGCTAGCTTCTAGTGGCATCTCACATCCTAACTTCCTCAGTGTTCAGGGCTCATGTGCACTCTTCGGCTCCCAGGGACTAACTGACTAAACTTTTCGAATTTCCCAGAAATCCCAAATCTCATCTCACTCTCGTATGAAATCTCATCTCCGAGATCTTATCAACCCTGCGAGATTTGAAAGGGTTCTTTGTCTAAAAGACCACCCTCATGATTTTTATGACCAACTGGTCAACTATTAAGTGCCAAAGGACCAGACATGTTGTCTGCTTCTGGCCTTTATCACTTTTCATATCTATTCTAAACCCTAATCTCACCTTTTATGGCCTGTTTGACCGACCATTCACATACTTTACGCCTACTTACACATACAATATATGCATACACACACATGTATGTATACATGCGCACATATGTATCTATCTATCTATACATATGTATATTCACACATTATCTACACTAGAACACACACACATATTTATACATATATGTGGTTTGACTTACTACCTTTTTAATTCGATTTAACTAACTATTATTTAACTATATACTAAGTGTGCATTTAACTATATACTAAGTGTGCATCTACTGACCACTGACTGCTTAAGTAAGCGCAACCCTATCTATTGTTTTCTTTGTTCTATTTCCTCTTTGTCTGACTTTCCCGCCAAACGCCCACATATTCATTGTTCTCTAGCGGAACCTTCTAGTTCCGGTTCTTCTTTGACTCCTTTATCTATTGTTCATCATTTTGCTTTCAATTTCTTTTGTCCTTCCGAATTTTCCGCGCCAAAATAAATTGAAACAATAGTCAATCTGCAACAATAGTAGTCATTTTTAGACGTTTTTAAAAAAAATGAATACTAATCATACTAGCATTAACTTTTTATATATTTCATTTCCACCCATAAATTATTAAACATTTCACATATAAAAACCTTGTGTCATTTACAGTGATGCTGATAGCTTTTTGGTTTAGTGCATCCTGGGATGCACATATTTGCTTTGAATGAGTCCCTGGGAAAATTTCTGGGTCCCAACTAAAGCTGTCTAACTCGTACCTTGTAACCTAACCTGTGTAATTCATTTCTAAGAAACTATTGAAATGTATTTACAGTTAGCTTGAAATGGTGAGGGAAGAAAAAAGAAAAACACTGAGACGCATGGATTTGATTTTACTGCATCCTTTTATATTTTTGAGTATCAGGGATGCAGGACATGTACCTATCAGCATCTGTGTGTGTGTGTGTGTGTATATATATATATATATATATAGCAGGACTAAAAAGCCACATTTGCACAGCTCACCGTTGAACTTCATCGTTGTATTCTTTGAACTTCTGAACTTTCTTTTATTTCTATTTTTAATATCAAGCAATGGCAATGCTCAAACACGAGTTTGCTGCCATCATATATATATATATATATATATATATATATTTATATATATATGAGAATGAACAAGATGGAAGGAAAACATCACACAATGCTGTTAAGAGAAAACAATTTATAACATAATCATAGCTGATATTGATCAATATTTCGATTTTACAAAAATCTTCTTTAGAGCCCGTTTACTCCGTGGTGTTTGTGATCGGAGATAAGAGTCAAATGAGTTCAAAAAACATATATATATATATACACACACATTAGTTTAATTGCCCTCCGATAGGGCAGCTTTTAAGCAAATCTAGTAATAAACTTATAAACAAAAAAGCAAGCAAATTTCTTAATAGATTGTAGGGTTTTTATTTATGATCTGGGGAACAACTAACTCCTACATTGTAACTATCCAGCATAATTAATTTCTAAGAAACTATTGGAATGTATTACAGTTGGCTTGAAATGATGAGGGAAGAAAAAAGAAAAACACTGTGACATGGATACGATTTTAGTGCGTCCTTTTAGATTTTTGTGTGTTGGCGATGCAGGGTGTGTACCTATCAGCATCTCTGAATTTAATATTGATATTTTGATTCACTGTTAATTTAAATTTAAATCTGATTTGCTTATTATACGAGAGATTCCTCACACATTATCATGCCATGCTAGTAGCACAGACATCCTTGACAATCTCACACCGACCATTGTTATATACTGGCATCAAATTCTATATGTTATATAGCGGCTTCTTCTTCACGTTGCTAAATCGCGTATCTGTATACGTAGCGGGTATGGTCACAGTACCCAAAGCGATGTAGGTTAGTAGTCAGCTACGACCGACTACTGGACTTCAATAAACAACAGATACGTATGTACAAGAGAGGACCCTTCTTTATTTTCTTCGGTGTGTGGTGGTGAAGGCACGGAGCTTACAATGGGTGCCCGAGGGGTGTTGCTAACGGGAGACGTGAAGTGTCCTTTCCGCTGCCGGGGGTTCTGATCCTGTCGGCTTGACCCTCTGGCTTTTTGTATGACGACACGCCCTACACATTTTTATCTTTTTGATCTGATAACGGACCTTTGTTATATATTTCTTTTATCTTCACCCTGCTTCCTTGACCGGAAACCATCTCTCCCGCTTTCTCTTTCTTTTCAAATATATATTTTTATCTTTCTCTTTGTCCCTCAGCCAGAAGTTCCATCTTCCGGGCGAGGACAATACAACACCATCCTTATCATTCATTGCCCTTGTGAGGTCCTCTGCATAGCATCCAGTATCACTGCAGTGCAGGTCAGTGTTAGTCTTTGTTGAACAGCCCGCACTGGTATGCCCAAGTGTTGGTTTCCACAGGAGGATAATAATGTAATAATGTAATTTATTGTGTAGTGTGCTCAGGTGCACCACAACTCATCAAAGTCTCATGTCAAGTACACGGAACAATGTAGTGTCAGGAACAGGAACAGTTCACAGTAGTAATATGCATGTATGTGTGTGCATGACCCTACCAGGAACTTAAGTTTCCAATGACATGGCTCGGACACCATCAATTTTACACAGCACAGCCATGATGATGTGGGGTTGAACTTATTTTTAATTAGTACACTTGCTTTTTTTTCTTTTCCTCTTCTTTCCCCTCAACAGGCATCAACATTATTTGAAGATTTAAAAAAAAATGTTTCTCTTTCTCTGAATGTTTGAGATGAGGCTTGATGATAATAATGAAATTTATTGTGTACAGTGCTCAGGTGCACCACAACTCATCAAAGTCTCATGTCAAGTACACAGAACAATGTAGTGTCAGGAACAGTTTACAGTAGTAATACGCATGTATGTGTGCGTGTGTGTGCATATGTATGTGGAGAGTGGCATCAGGTATAGTGTCGGCGGACTACAGGAAGCATGGAGGCTTTGAAAGATTCAGTGCTCCGGCAGCCTACAACAGATGCAGGCAGTTTATTCCATGTCTCCGCAATTCTGAGCGTGAAAAAATGTTTCCGAAGTCACGTGAACAGTGCTGTTTTCTGACTTTGTAGGCATGCCCGCGTGTATTGGAGAGATGGAGATCAAAAAGGTGCTCATGGTTGCTGTTGTCACTTATGAGTTCGTCCTTGCTTCTCCAGCAGTGTCCAGCATGTCATGTTCATCTTACTTGGATGGTTTGTGCGATAGGGGCTGTACAGCCCCTTTCTTGTGGGGTGTTGTTTCAACAATTTGTTCAAGATCACATGCAGCATTCTTGTGGAGTTCCCATATAGCTTATTCTCTAGGCACTTCATGAGCATCCAAGTAGTGCAGCCATACAGTAGCACTGATACAACTGCAGTTTAGAAGAATTGCATTAACATCGCTTTCACCACGACATACATCAATAATATACATAGTGGTAAATAGATGGAGGCACGTGGGCTAGTGGTTAGTCGTGGAAAATGGACTCGTCGATTGGAGTTCAATTCCTAGACAGAGCTGTTGGCATTTCACATAGTGCTAATACCCTTGGGAAAGGTATGAATCCATATATTCTCCCTCCAGCTATGGGTTAAATAGTAGGACAGACTGGGCCCTTCAGCCTTGGGTAGGTAACTAGTCTAGGAGAGGGATAACTCTGAATTCAAAATTCCCTCCAGCTATGGGTTAAATAGTAGGAAAGACTGGGCCCTTCAGCCTTGGGTAGGTAACCAGTCTAGGAGAGGGATAACTCTGAATTCAAAATTCCTGAGGTCGGTCGTTGATTGGGTTTGTGGCAACCCTTGATGCACCAATTCTTTCCTATCGACTGTGCCAAAAAGTGTGGATGGTCCAACACAAGCCTTCACCACTATAAACAAATCACTGTGTGGGTGTGAACCCTCATGCGTCGAAAAATCGACAAGAGAGTCCATAAAAAAAATTTTTTAAATATGTCTACGTAGTAAACATGTCAAATATTATACAAGGTGTGTCAAAAAAGTATTGAGATTTTCTGTACTTTTTGACACACTACCAAAAATCAGGGAATTTAATGAAATTTTCATTGTTGATACATTCATGAATAAAAAATATAATGCAGCAGTTATTTTATTTAAAAACTTGTACATTTTTTTCAGGTCAATTAACTCTGAACCATGTATCTTTGAGAATCTGTGTTATGCCTCAAAGATACATGGTTCAAAGTTAACTGATCTGAAAAAATATAAGAGTTTTCAAATAAAATAACTGGTGCATTATATTGCTTATTCATTAATATACCAACACTGAAAATTTCATTAAATTCGGTTAATTCCTTGATTTTTAGTATTTTTTTTCTTTCAGCCGGGTGACAATATGATGGTGGAATTTATGTCCGTTAAGTAAGATTTAACCAAAATTTAAATTAATTACCTTATCCACTAGGCCATGTATCCAATTGGACACATGACCTAGTGGATAAGGTAGTTAGGTTAAGACAGTTTTAAGTGACAGTTATCTCTGGATTCCGGGTTCAATCCTGAGTAGAGGCAGTAACATAGAAAAATGATTAACACAACTCCTACCCCAGCTATGGTTAGCGGAATGAGAACAAGATATTCCTGTGGACTAAATAAAGGGTTAAGTTCGAAGTTCCGTGATGGCTCCCGATTACAACAAGAAAATCGAGTTTGAAAAGAAGGTTCCCGAATCGAAAAAGGTTCCAAGTCCGACAGAATACCTGAAGAAGGCCGGATGGTCTATATCGGCTGATCTCTCTCTAATGTTTGTACAATAAATGAAGATGGGGACAATAGTCCGAATAATGCAGATAATACTCATCACCCTATTTGCTCAGAATATTAACACTCCTAGAAACTGTACAAGAGACATGCAACACAATGAATACCCTACTCAGGCATCTACTATCCTAAGTCTCACAGCCCTGGAATGGATTCGCTGAAACTTCGGCATCTGTGAACTGACCTGGTAAACGCTCATAAGGTCATTATCATATTAACAACGCAACCTTGAGCACCTTTTTGGATCTCCATCTCTCCAATACACGTGGGGCACACCTACAAAGTCAGAAAAAGCACTGTTCCGTGACATTCGAACATTTTTTAACCCCTCAGAATTGCGGAGACATGGAATAAACTACCCGCGTCTGTTGTAGGCTGCGAAGCACTGAATCTTTCAAAGCCTCCATGCTTTCCTGTGGTCGCGCGACACTATACTACTGATGCCACTCTCACATAATATGCACACACACACACATACATGCATATTACTATGTAAACTGTTCCTGACACTACATTGTTCTGTGTACTTGACATGAGACTTTGATTGAGTTGTGGTGCACCTGAGCACTGTACACAATAAATTTCATTATCATCAAGCCTCATCTCAAACATTCAGAGAAAGAGAAATTTTTTTAAAAAATCTTCAAATAATGTTGATGCCTGTTAGGGGAAAGAAGAGGAAAAGAAAAAAGCAAGTGTACTAATTAAAAATAAGTTCAACCCCACATCATCATGGAGGGCTGTGTAAAATTGATGGTGTCCGAGTCATGCTGTTGGAAACTTAAGTTCCTGGTAGGGTCATCCAATGTGGACAGGTGTGGCACCCAGTGGTATTAGGGCCACAAGCGGGCAAAGGGGCTTTGGTGAAAGTCCAAAGGGCATTTTTGTGGAGAACGAGCTGACTTACTCCTAGCGATGTTAGGTTTTGCCTGAACTAAACTAAAGAAACATGACCGCATTGATGGGCAGATTTATAAAAGGAGGTAATCTTCACCTTCTAGTTGGTAAATTCCTAGCAATAAGGCAATTAGAGTAACCTCCTTGACTTTCACTTTGGAACCAAGCCAGTAGCTATTTTGAAAGTCTCTGTGCAAAATAAGCAAATATTTTTCGAAAACTACAACTGCGCTGCTTTAAACACAAAAATATCAATAAAATGTGTTCTTAATAACAATTAAGTTCATTTCAGATAATTTTATGCTAGGAATTTAGCCAACTGACTTCACTTTGAAACAAGCTGGTAGCCATTTTTGAAAGTCTTTGTGCGAAATACACAAATCTGAGAAAACTTTTCGAAAACAATACGACTGAATGCTTACACACAAAAAAATATTCATAAAATGTGTTTCAATAACAATTAAGTTCAATTTCAGATAATGTGCACTTCGACAATTTTATGCTAGGAATTATTGACAACTAAAAGGTGAAAATTACCTAAAGGAACTTGTTTGTGTCATGGAGACAGACTGCAAGTGTGACGTGTACACGGTTGAAGTGAAATCGGTATTATCAACATTTTCAGTTTCCACATCTGTCAGGAATCAACAGCTTCTGGCAAAGTGAATCGGTATTATCACAATTTTCAGTTTCTACCATCGTCAGGAATCAACAGCTTCTGGCATATTTATCATGCATCTGTGGGAAATTGTAGCAAAACATGGCATCTCCTTCCTCTGACCAGGATATCATACAGGGTTTTTGGGGACTCTCTTGTGAATTTTCTGATTTCATTTGTTACTCATTCATGAATGCATCAACAGGTGGATTCGTTGGATGGAGCCGGTTCAACCGACCCACGGGATTCCTGTTACAGAAAAATAGCACCAATTAACCATCTTCCAAGGTGAAAAGCAAAAATGTAAATCCTGATTATCTGGTGTTGCTTATCTGTCGAATTCTTATTTCTTATGAATGTCATCATCTCGGCTAAATAGTGGAACCATTCTGTTTTTTCTCTGAATGTTTGAGATGTGGCTTGAAGATTAGTATTATTTTTGTGTTATTCGGACTATTGTCCATCTTCATTGTTATTTGTTAGCAACGTTTAGGCCGATATCCGCCTCCGGCCTTCTTCAGGTATTTCTTGTCGGACTTCGGGAACCTTCTGCGTAGGTTCAAAGTTTCCGTGATGGCTCCCGAATATGACAAGAAAGTTCCGAGTTCGAAAAAGAACATTCTGTTTTTATTATAAAGAAGGAAGGGAAGAAAAAGGACATGCTACACACAGAAAAAAATACAAAGAAGAAGTAGGAAAGATAGAGAGAGGGGTGAGCATGTAGGAAAGCGATAATGCTAATCTGTTTAGTCAAACATATGGAAAGATAAAAGAGGAAAGATGAAAAAAATAGAGTGAGAGTGAATTAAATAAGATTATTATACTTTTTACATATTGAACTATTTAGAATAGCTCTTAAGTAAACATATCAACATTGTAATACATTAAATTAATCCTACTTACGATATATCCATCTAGGTCGCTGCTAAGTCTTTAAATAATGCTGATGCCTGTTGAGTGAGAAAAAGGAAAAGGAAACTTTGTACCAATCAAAAAAAAAAAAAAAAATATTAAAAAGACTACCAATCAAAAAAAAAAAAATTAAAACTTGTACCAATAAAAATAAAAATTTAAAGACTATGCAATAAAAAAAAAATTAAGAGTGTACCACCAAAAAAAAAGACTGTAACCAACCAAAAAAAAAAAAAAAAAGACTGTACCAATCAAAAAAAAAAAAGAAATTAAAAAAACTACCAATTTAAAAAAAGAAATTAAAAACTACCAATTAAAAAAATTAAATTAAAAAAGACTGTCCCCAATCAAAAAAAATAATTAAAGATTGTATCAATAAAAATAAATGAAATTAAGACTACCAAACAAACACAAAAATAATAAGACTGTACACACCAAAAAATAATTTTTTAAAAAATAAGACTGTACCAATCAAAAAAAAAAAAAAATTAAAAGTCTGTACCAATTAAACCTTGGTAGAAACATGTACATACATTTAATTAATAAGATTGCCGTTCATTGTTCATTAGTTGAGTTTAGACATCAATAATTCTACTAAGAAGAACAAATTTTTTTTGTAATTATTTTGATTTATTTCTGTGTATATGAAATTTAAATTATAGTTCTTCCTGCTATAATTCATGAAAATTGTAAAGACACCCAGACACACTTGATAGTATAACTATGTATATTACTATAATAATATATATAGATATATGTATGTTATATATATATAGTATATATATATATGGTAATCAAAAGAACAGAAGGGTTAACTACAGTGGAGACAACTCTCATCACAAAAACTTGAAATGTAATAAAGGAGGGTTCAGTTTTTTTTCTCACTCAGCTTCAATGACGTAGAGTCTATTAACAATCCAAGGAATTTTTTTTTTTTTTTTTTTCAAGAAATGGAATGATCGTAGAGTCACAATAACTCTAGAAAAGATGCTTTGCAACTGGGTGGGTCCCGGGGGGGGGGGGGGGGCATCGTATGTGTGGTTTGTTGAGATGGGTTGGTCGGGTTTTACGGGCATGTCAACCCTGGTCAGGGTTATTATCCAACTGCGAGATGTTTTTTATATACATTTTTTTAAATTCATCTCTTGATGGCTTAACTCTGTTAGTCCTGTTTTTAACCACATTTTTTTCTATTACCCATAGATGGGACACCTGAACAGGTACTACGCACTCCGGGTCAGAGTGGACTCTGAGTATGATGTGTTTCGTGGAGATGGGACAAGAATGGGATAATAGGGTGGGGGCAAAGGAGGAACGAAGGAAAGGAGGTCTCTTTTTAAAAATATCTTCAGAGTGGCAATTTGCATAAAGATACTGGCATTAAGAAAATGGATGATGGGAGGAGGGGTGTCAAAGGAGGGGTTAGGGTGGGAGGGGCTTTAGTGGACCAGGTAGTAGGTAGTAGGTAGGTAAAAAAAGGAGATTTCTATTATTAACATATATATCTAGTTTTTTTTTTCTTATACTGATGTGTTATGTTTAAAAAAAAAAAAAAATTTTAATTTTTAATTTTTACAAAACTTTGGACATGCGTAATTGGTTACATTGTAAACTGTTTGCAATATGAAACTTTTGGGTTCGATGTATTGTTAAAATATTTAGTATACAGTTCTCAGTGAAGATTATTTCATTTAAAGTACTGTATGGTGTGTGTATGTGTGTAATATGTATATAATATATAATATATATATATCTATATATAATATATATATTAATACCACAACACCATATCTCGACGTATTATCAATCTCACATAGTCCTCAATTTATCTCACAACTGTTAGTCATGTAGGGGATGCTGACACAAGGTTGCAAATATGGGGCATACCTAGCGAAGGATCAAACTCACCTAGGCAGGTTGTCTAACTGAAATAAAAGCCCAAATCTGCGCCTAACTTATTTGCGCATAGCTGGGGTGGGGGAGCTTTAACAATAGTTGGACTTCCTAATTTTCCTCAAGAGTGGCTATTTACCCAATCCCACTCGCGACATGTAGGATCGTGAACAAGTATGGGAGGCATTGACCCTTGCTTTCAGTAAATGAGACTAGCTTGTTAACCATTAACCATGGATGGGAACACTTATCTTCCCCAAGCAGGATGAGACCACAAGTCAATTTGTTAAAGCAGAGTTAAAGGTTTTTTATTTAGAGTTTTTCGTTCTCACTAGACTATCTTATCTTCACATGGTTAAGAGTCCTGTCTTCCCTACCCATAGCTTGTGTGAGGTAGTTGGATGCATACTCCCATGGGTATTAGCACATGTGTAATGAAACAGCCCTCATCAGGGATTTGAAACTCTGGTTGAAGAGGTCATTTCCTACACCTAACCAATTACATTACAAAGGGCGATTTCGTCATAATATCCAGTGTAGCACGTTCCATTTTCAACTAGGCTTGGGCTTTTATTTATATATCATATTATATATTAATATATATATTATATATAACCTAACCTCCTATGAGTAAGGAATGTGAACAAAGTCATTTCTTTCTTAAGCCAGAGCTTCACCAGGTTTCAATTCGGTTTTCCTCTCCTAACTGTTAACTTGCCAAGGTTAAGAGCAGGGTCTGGCCTATTATTTACCACAGCTGAGGGAGGGTAGTTGGATGCTACCTTAAGGGTACTAATGCCTCTGTTAAATGCTACAGCTTAATCCGAGATTTGAACTTTTGGCTCACATCATGTTTGTGAAAAATATCTCTTTAACTTTGTGTTTCCTGTAATTTTTTTGAGTGATCTTTTAATAAAACACTAAACCCTAAACGCCGCCAATATAAAACACAGCTGAAAAGATGCCAGTAAGGCGAACCATAATACTACTGTTGTCCCCTGAAAATAACAAGGCTTATCTTGAAATTTTCACACCAAAATATACGTAAGGCTTATTTTCAGGGGGGAGTGTCGAGTGTTTGGTCACATATGTGATTGTGAAGAATGTTATTTCTTTTGTCTGTCTGCCCGTCTCAATAGGATTTATTTTAAGAGGAGGGCTTATATTAGTAATGCCTGAAAAATTTTTCTTGCAAGATCTTATTTTCTGAAGGTAGGCGATCTTATTTTCAGGGAAACAGCGTAAGTTGGATAACCTTTAGAAAGCAATTTCCGATCTTAGAAGTAAAGTCAGTGAAGTGGCGTATTGTCGGTATCCAGCCACTGCTAAGTCATTTTGATAAACACAAGGGACTCGGCTTACTTAAAGTGGTCACGCAAATTAAATATTGAACAGGCTCATCATGTTTAAATCAATACAATTTTGATAAACAAGGACTGTGGTTGTTTACAGTACGTGAATGTAGCTTAAAGTGTCACTCCAATTAAGTATTTGGAAACAGGCTCATTGCTGCTTAACTTCAGTGATGCTAACATATTTTAGTTCCTGGAAGTCAACCACAATGTGCAAGTAAAATAAGCAGTATTTTTACTTTTTATCAATAATTGTTTTTTCAATATTTTAAGTATTTGTTTATTTTTTTAATTTTTGCAATTTATATTATATAGTATAATGTGTTCGCAATCACATTTTTATTTTTTCGTTTCGCATGTAACAATACATCAAATTAACATTCAATTATGAACGCTAATCAACCAAAGATAAATGAACCTTTTTTTACCACATTTTCCAAACTTACGCACTCAAACAATCCACCATCTTTTTCACTACAATAAATCTTTATTCTGCTTGCTAGTCACATAAAATGGTCCTGAGAAGGTTTTTTATAAACCGAAATGTTTGAACTCGACTAATAAATTTCCATCCATTGTAAACATCCGTGTTTGTTCAATATTTACTACATTATATAGTACGTCTGTCTATAGCAATTTGTCCGACTTGAATAGAATAAAATAAAATAAAGATGCATCATGGTTCTCTCAAAAGGTCGTGTGCAACGAGTCAATTAAGAAGGAGAAACCCTCTGACAATATAACCTGCAGGATCTACGTAGCAAAGTGTGGTCTGGTACAGTAATAAA
>CM042173.1:52266785-52379285 GCA_023376005.1 Doryteuthis pealeii
TATAATCGAGATTTTTCCACACCAGTTTTAACTGATGTTTTTTCACTTGAGTCAGCAAATCTCAGCAGATGTCCAAGACTATTCGAAATAACCTTGTCGATTTTAGTAGTGACATGATGTGGGTGGTTTCTATTCTTCCTCTAATTTCCAGTTTCTTTTCCAGGTTCTCGGAGATTCAATGTTACCCAACTATGATTGGTATTATTATTACTTTTATATTCCATAGCTTTTTCAGCTCTCTGGTAAACTCCGGAAATTGTCCTTATTATGGACCCTACTGTATACTTTTTTAGAATTTCAAATGAATAAATTCTGAGGTCTAAAGGTTTCGATAGTCCAAATTCTCATAAAGTCCGAAATGACTCTCTATTATCGAGTCATTTTGTCCTGGGAAACTCTCTTTTAGCAGGTTAATCCTCGAAACGTCATCCGAAAGTGGAGTGTAATAGCATGACTTGGAGTCCGAACTCGCTTGATACGATTTTCAGTCCAGCACGTTAGCCACTACATCATAGGGACTCCCTCCCCCAGACTTCAATTAAAAATGTCGGTCGTGTATTTCAACATGAATTTTAATAAATTAATTTTCATAGTAGATTATTCATTAGTTTTAGGTTTTGGTTCACCGAGCAATGCTAGTCGTGACACTGAACTGAATGTAATTCTTAACAAAATCTAATATATATTATTCTCTGTTATATTCTTCCTTTTTATATCCTAAAGCAACTTGTCCACATCAACATGAGTGGCCTTCATTTGCATTCTTTAATACAACATCAAATCTCTGCATTTGAAATGTTGGTCGTGACTGATGATTTCGCATCTTCGTAGATTGCAGCAATATCTTTTTTTTAAATTTAATGAAAAAATATTTCCTGCCTGTAAATCCATTTTTCTGAGCGTACGCGTGAATGATTCTGCTTATTACACGAAAAAAAAAAACGAGAAGACTATGATTGGCCCGGATATTGCATGCGCTTATTCAATGATTGGATTCTGTGTCTTCCTTGACAGTTCAGCGCTTTCCATAATTTTTTTTTATATTGGAAATTTTTGAGTGTAAATCAAATCGTTCTGTTTGAAATAATGAGAGGAATATGTCACCGCTTTTGGCAATTTGTTCATGTGTACTACTAGAATGCGTAAAAAGTATAATTCTAAACTAGATATGTCTGACTCATAAAATCGAACTCTAACAAGTACGACCACTTCAAATCCAAAAGGATTTGGTAGTAATAACATTAAGGGGTACCCAAGACTTCTCAGTTCTCCAGAACTATAAACCTCAGCGTACATATAGTGTCATAACAAGGACAGCGCAGTATAGAGTCATACTCAGGACAAGTTGATACGGAATTTGGGGGAAATATCGGTTTAAAATATATTAAAAGAATTTTATATGTATATAATATTGTATCAATATATATGTTCTCTGCGAGGATTTTTTCTTTTCAATATTGGCCTACATCACCACCCCACTACCACAGTCACGCTGGACATTTACGGACTTAATATCTACCCACAACTATCACCAAATTTATCCTGTAATTCTCATTTCTATCCTTTCACCGTTCTCATGTTGTTTTTTTTTAATACAATTTTAAACTTAAAATCTGTGTTTTGTTCATTTCCTCATCACCATACGCTTGCATGAAAATACGGTTTATAACATGACCATCTCAAACAAAAATTATCAACCGTCCCGAAATCAAAATATTTTTGTTTAATTCATTAACATCATCTATACTTGTCAGTCATCAGTAGCATAATAACATGTAATAAAACATTAAGAAAAGCTGAAGCAGTGAATATTCTGGATATTGGGACAAAAAAGTTACCCTGAGAAGGGTTAGTAGTACATAATTCGGTCCTTTTAAACTATCTCCTACCATTATTCATTACATGACTTTGAGAATAGACATGCGGAATCTACCAACACAGATTAATAAATCCAGCTACCAGCCCAGCCAAATTTCAGCCCAAGCAAGATAGAAGAAACAGAAGTCCAAGTATCCAAACTAAGTAGAGGAGTATATCTATAAACAACCATTGGTTTGCAGGTATACTCTATAATACTACATTATACATAAAATACGATGTAAAATGAGTATAGTATGCAACAGTAGGGAGACAATAGATAAGTATCTCCCTTGGATTGGGGGTGGGGTGAGAATACCAGAATAATTTCACGTTCCCTTTGGGTCCATATTCTTTGAATCGTTACAATGGGTCTTTTTATCTTTGTTTGTCAAACACAAGAGAGACTGTCTCTATCCCCAACGAATGAAGCCCACATAGTTTTGCCCATCAAAGAATTCAATAAAGACTTTTTACCATTTTTGTACCCCTTTCATACACTGCTTGTTATGGAAGAATATGTGTACATTATATTGGGATAGGTTTTTGTATTCTTGCCAATACTTCTTGTATGTATATTATGTATGTATTAAATGTTTGTATATATGTAAATGAGCATGTCTTTCTGTTTATTCAGTGTTAGTATGTCATTGGATAAGAAAAAAAAAAGGAGAAATTGGTGCAGTGGCCTATTGTCAGTATCTGTCAGACAGTGAGTGAGTCTATCCCCTTTTCCCTAGTGCTCGACCAGGGAGATTATTTTTGAGTTTGAGAGGGACCGCCACATCTACCGTCAGCTTCCCACTTTGCTGTAGAAAAAAGCAAATGAAAAGAGCATACAAGGCTGACTCCTGCTGATAAAAAAGGTAAAGAATTCCGGAGTGTGTAGCTTGAATATAACATAATAATAATTATTTTGAATAAGATAATTATCATGAACATAATTATTATAAATAATAATTATTTAAAAGAAAATAATAATGATAATAAACAAATAATTTTTTTTTAAATAAATAAAAAGGATCTTTTTAATTGAAGTTGCGTTTCCGTTTTTCGTTCAAAAAAGAAAAAAAATTGATATATTAAAAAAAAATTGTGCTTGATTTAAAATTTTGAATTAAAAAAAAAGAAAAAAAGTTTATAATTTGATTTTATAAAAAAAAGATTCAATCACTAAAAATGGAGGGGGTGATTTATAATCCACTTACTAAGGGTAGATTGGTTATGGATTTTAAAATATATGATAAAATCGATAACCAAATCACTCTCTTTACAAGTTAAAAAAAAAGTTTTGCTTACACAGAAAACTTGAATAAAAATATATCTTAACGTTTTCTTTTAAAATGTTTAATCAATAAAAATTAAAAATATCAAAACAATTATTCAAATTGATCTCAATTCAAATTCAGGTAATTTATGAGGAAGTGCATCCCGGTCTCCTGCCTCAAAAATTGCTACCCGGTGACTATTAAAATAACGACCCAGCTCAGTCTATTCAAAACTATCCATCTTCATATCTATCTATCTATCTCAATTTGTTCATATTTATCTATATTACTTTAAATACTAAGATTTTTTTTATTCATGTTTGTTTAATGTCTTATTTTTAGTTTAAATAAACAAGAATTACGACAAAAAAAGAAGCTACCCCCCCCAAAAAAAAAAATACATTTACTTGTCGAAAATATCTATCTATCTCCATTTGTTCGCATCTCTATATTATTTTGTTTGTTTATATATCTATCTATCTCAGTCTATTCAAAACTATATATCCATCTTCATATCTAAAAATTACGACAAATTACAATAAATAAACAAGAATTACTACGAGCTGGGGTTGTTATTTTGACAGTCACCGGGTAGCAATCTTTGAGGCAGGAGACCGGGACGCACTTCCTCATAAGGTTCCTAGGGTTAGGGTTAGGGTTGGGGTTAGGGGTTGGGTTTTGGAACTATTTTTTGACAACTTTTTGAAAGCATAAATTATCTATATTTTACAATCATAAATAAAATAATGTCTATTCTTCTCTAACAAAAATACGTCTCTGTCATTATTATCGTTAACACAACTATTGACTGAACTTGCACGACCCAGAAAAAAAAGAAAAAATCCCAATCCCTAACCTTACCTTACCCCCCCCCCCCTAGTCAAAATTAACATTTTTATTACAAAGTTTGTGGGTTCTGTTTTTTTTGGGTCACTGCAAATTCAGCCAAACAGCTATGGTAGAGCGGTTCCGATATGGGGGATCGGTTTACGATAAACTTATACGTGGAACTGAGCACCCCAGAAAACTCGAAAAATAAATAACTTTTGAATTTTTTTTTTCAATCGTATAGATTGGTGTACAATCGATAATAATCCGTTGAAAAAAATTTTTTTAAATTAAAAACGAAAATTTTACATACGGGGTTCTGAAAGTTCAGGTCCGCCAAATTATTTCCTTATAAAATTCAGACAGAACTCAAGATTTATTTATCGTGAAGAAGAACTTAAAATCAAAAATGAAAAATTGAATTAATGATGATTGGAGTAAAAGTGAAAACGTTCACCAAAAAATCAGTAAAAAAAAAAAACGCAAATTTTGTTTTAAACAATTCAAATTAAAAATAGAAGAAAAGTCAGAAAATATAATTCTATTTATAATTAAATTTTAAACATGTTTTATAGTTTTCATTGTAAATACTATTAATAATTCACGAGTTGATATTCCCGAATCGGGTCTATTAACATTTTGTGGTCCCGGATTTCTGTCCTTATTTACGCTCTGTTTTTCCTTGACGGTCACAGGCGTAAAAACGTACCTACCTAGATATTTACCGGATAAAATACAAATAAGAACTTAGACAATTTTTTAATTGAATTTTTACAATATATATATATATTAATATATATATATAAATATAATTATATTACAAATAGATGTTTTTATTGTGTGGTTTTGTTTTTGTTTTACAATGCCCCTTTCTCTAAAATACAAATAAGAACCCAGACATAAATAATATAGTTATAAACCCATGCATTAAAAAAATTGTTATAGCACAAGAATTATGAAATGTTTTCTTTTTTACTGTTTTCTTTTAAAACTTTTTTGTCTTATATCATTATCAACCATTTGGGGTTTTTTTTCACCTCCAAAAATATTTTACGATAATCTATCGTAAAATATTTTTATCGTCGATAGAAATTTAAAACTTTTAAAACAATTTTTTCGTTGTTTAATATTTACTTTACTAAAAGAATTACCCTCTACATTTTAAAACGATAAGAAAAATGCCACTATATAGATAAAATATTTATTTTAACTGTTTTAAAACTTTTCTTTATATCAACTATGAGAAGTTTTTATTTTTATTTTGTTAGTTTTTTTTTTTTTTTTTCAGGTTTTTTCCTCAAAAAATATTTTACGAAAACACCATTTACGTAATAAAAGTTACATAACTTTTTTTTCTGTTTTTGAAAAGTAAATACGCCTAAAAAGTAAATTCTTGATTAATATTAATTATAAAATGTACCCTTTATTTTACCTCTGAAAATGTCTCTAGGCTTCGTAAATTAATTATTCATCTTAATTGTAAATAATCAACAACGACCTAACCTTCTTTTTAAAGTGTTTTTGTTTTTTAAAATCTTTATTGGTCTCTTATTTTATTTATTATACTTACATTGCAGCACCATCACCAAGTTGTCCAGCAAAAACACCAAATTGAAAGCCACAATAACAATGTGCCGCTGGCTGCGATCCTTCCATAACTTTATTCCCAGAAAAATATAGGACAGCTTCTTCAGTTTCCATATCCTCAGTTGACAATCCAAGTAAGGACATGGCACTTGGAGAAAATGCCACCATCTGGGGGTTAATCACGGGGGTGGGCATGACCCGTGAGAAACAAGCACCTTGGACACTACGTTGTGCTTTCATATCCGGTGAATTATCCACAGGTAACGAACGAAGGGTTTGATTATCGAATTTCAATTTCTTCATCTTGGATCTTCTATTATTTCCAATTCCTGTACAAAGACAGGAGGCAATTATGTGAAAAGGTGAGGCGACGGTCGACCTCTGGGTTTTATTTCTCGTTGAGGCAGACCCTGACGCAAAAGGTTGGTCCTCACTTTTTTGGCGACTGTAATAGTGTGGTTCCTGACTGTTGATATCGAGTAATACTGAGGATTTAGCCCCGTGGTCGTCCCTGTTTCTGATAAAATTCTGTGTTGGCGGACATCTGTGCCTTACACGTGATAAGTACCGCCCAAGCATGAAGACAACTTAACGAAATATTAGGAAAGAAAAAACCATGACGGACGGTTTTTATTTTTTTTTGCTAGTAAGGTAAGAGTTATCTCCCGTTAATTTGCTGTATTTTACGTAATAAAACTAAGTGTCACCAAAAGTCCTTGGACTTTCTTTCATTTAACCATAATACTAATAATATATAAATGGTTGTTTGCTAGGTTGGTTTTTACGGCATGTCAACACTTGTTGGGGTATTTTATGCCGATGACATTGTTTTATTCTTGATGGTGACTGAATTTTTTTTACTCAATTTTTTAAAACACATTTTTAACTAATTTTTTAAAAACAAATTTTGGTTATTTCCAATAAGTCTAACCTAAACAAAGGGAACCACTCTTGACTGATAAATTATTTATTTATTTATTGATCTACTAAGAAAAAAGAAGACGGGTTAGGGTTTAGGGTTAGTTTAATGGGAAAATAAATAATTTATCAGTCAAGAGTGGTTTTCCTTTATTTATGTTAGATTTATAGGAAATAACCCTGGACTTTGCAATAAAAGTGTACTCCACACTCCCCATAGCTCCAGAATTGGAACCTCACCACTAGGTGCAGTTTAACATCATACCTAGGACACTAATATAATATATTAGTGTAAATGTATATTTAGTGAAAATGTACCCCCCCCCTTTTTAAGCAGAAAAAATATCGATGTATAATTTTTTCTTTTATAAGATAATAGCCAATTAAATAATTATCGAAATGAGTAAAAAAGAAATCTCCAAAAAATTAATTATCTATTATTTTTTTTTACATTTTATTTTTCGATTTTCGGTTCTTATTTTCTCATAGAAAAGGCACCATAAATTTTTTTTTTTTTGTTTCTATTCATAACTTCGGTCTTTTATCTCATTATTTATACTGTAATTAGTATCGAAAATGACCAACTCGCAAAAATGTTACGCCCCCCAACATAAGGGGGGGGGTCAAAATTAAGTGACCTGAAAAAAAATGAGAAAGTTTTGAAATAAAATAAGTAATGCATTATAAAGATCATTCATTGATACATAAACACTGAAAATTTCATTAAAATCTGATAATTCCCTGATTTTTGGTAAATTATTTTCTCTAGGGGGGGGATAAAGTCATTTTGTTAAAAATGCAATTTAGTCTCATTTTGGGTATCCCTATAATATATAAATAGTATTATATATATATATATATATATATATATATATATATATATATTATTGTCATTCACAATATATATATATATATTATATATATATATATTATATATATATAGGGAGGCGCAAACTCCATAAGAGGGAGGTAATAAAAAAAAAGTATTTCTTGAATTTCATATTTTCAAACACTTACCAAAAATCAGGGAATTGTCAGATTTTAATGACATTTTTACCAAATTATTCACAAATGACTTAAATTTATGATTAATAGCTTATTTCATTTTTTTTTAAAGTTTTTTTATCAATTCAGAATATATGTTTTTTTGGGGTTTTTTTTTACCTTTGGTCATTTGAAAAAAAATTTTCCAGTCTCTAATTTTTAAATTTCTAAAAAGATGAAACCTGAAGAACACAAAAAAAAAAAAAAATTTTGAATAAAAAATTATCACCCCCAAAAGTTAGTATCATTTATATTATTCAGACTGTTGTCCTCATCTTCATTGTTATCCATACAACATTTCAGTCGATGTGCCCTCTGACCTTCTTCAAGCCTCATCTTATATCAAATAATTTTTTTTTGGGGGGGGGGGGTTGAACACCGAAAAAAAAATTATTTGAAAATTTAAAAGTTATTTTCTTAAAACTTTTTTTTTTTAAATTTTTGTAGTGTATTTTATTTTATTTATTTTTTTTATTTTTAAAAACAATATTTTTCTTTGAAATGATGTGAAAAACGAGATTTTCTCTGATTCACTTGGCTTATTTTCATTCACTTAATAATTTCATAGTGAACTTTAAAGATCTGGAAGGTCCTATGTTGAACAAAATATTTAAACCATAGATCAAGCTTTATTTAATCAACCTAAAAATGTAAGTTAAAAACAACTTCTAGCACATATATGATAAAAAAAAAAAGGGCTGGGACTTGCCATGAGGGTAGGGACAATCATATAGGTGCTAGGGCTTGACATGACCAGCCAATTGATTGGAAGTGGCCTCTCTGACCGCCCTTCTAGCCTAAGTAAGAGCTAAAGTGAAGTATTGCTTGTGTCATGGACTACTCAGCCAAAAGGGTTCCATCCTTAAGCATCACAGGTCACCACCTATGGCCAACAGGAGGATCTTTTTCTTTCCTAGCCAACAAGGTAGATTGGAAATATTAGTGATGTAATGAATATGCATACACCTATGTACCCCCCCCCACAGTAATCTGATTGGTTAGTGTCCACCATAAATACTGAACAATGTAGAGGTACAATTGCCTACTACTCTAACACCTACTATTACTACTGCTACTGCTATATATAGAGAGGGAAAAAGTGACAGGCAGAATGTGAGTAAGAGACAGGTGAGTTTTTGACTTAATTGCAAATTATAGCTAATCAGAACTGTGGGGTGGCAAGAGGTTTAATGTTTTAGGTTTGAAGGTAGCTTGTTATTCCTGATGTGTGTTCCTAGGGTTTGCTTTTAAACCTATCTTATTTGGTGGTCATGCTAAAAAATGAATTCAAGGGAAGAAAAATGAAGAGACAAAGACAAAGGTAGTTTTTTTGGATTTAGACTTTATTCTCAGGTCATAATCACCATGGGGTAAGGAAAATCTTTCCTGACCAGTAGTCATGCCTCGCCCCAGTCAAAGCCTAAGTCTGAATGGCCAAGTTATTATCTTGGGAGTCAGAAGTGGGTCCTTTTTCTGCACATGCACGAAAGGTTCTTCCAGTGTGAAGGCTCCTGGGAGTTTGTTATTTTTTTTTTTTTAATTTTATTCTAATCCCCACAGAACCAAATAAAATGGATTTTTTTTCCAAACATAACTTAATCTTAAACTTAAGGAATATTCTGGGATGTATTTTGTGTCATTAAATCTTTTGGATGGTCTAAAAATTCAAGATAATATTAATCTTTTGCAAGTCTCTCTAGCAAACGAAATGTAATTCCTTTCCCAACTGAGCACATTACTCTAATTTCAAATAGCAGTCGTCAGATTTCACTTGCCGTCCAAACACTTTCTTCTTCACTCCCTGTGTCAGTGACAGTCCGTCTTATTTCTGCTCGTTTGGCTGCGCTTATGCAAATTCCGATATACTTCATCCAGATCTCTGCTAACAGCTAAGTTCGAATATCCGTAGCCACTCGCCACACTCTTCCCCCTCGCACAGGCCAAACATATCCTGACGCGCTTTGTTTGTGGGGGCTGGGAATCCACTCGTTCATAGGGCTGCCTTTCTATTTCGTCACATTAAACTAAATAGTGTTACATACACGAATATAGATATCTTCCGATTCACTAACTCAGCAATTCAATTCGCACACACACTGCAATAAAAAGATACATACACTCGCCAACAAAACAAATCATAAGTTGCTGACACCAAGCGGAAGTTTACTCAATCATAGCCTAAAACGAAGTGACCAAATTAACACGATTCTACGCATAGGCTCCAGATGAACTTCCATTTGGAAAACAAGAATTCCTAAACAATAAAGAAAATAAATTTGTAAATAAAATTCGCATTTTCATCCAATCCGAACGATTTGCGGGTGAAATGAAAATGACTTCAGTTGATCCGATTTTGGGTCGCAACATTCTATTCAAAGTCAGAGATACCCGGGCGGCCTACCAGTCCACATCACAAAGGAAGCCGGCGGCACGAAATTCTACAGCTCAGGTCGACCAACCCATATCTTCTCACCTACCCCCTAACCTCATGACCCTTACTGCCGACCGACTCTTAAAGGGGCAACTTCATACAACAAGAGGACTGATACATGATACCAACCCGCTGTCGGCTACAAAAAACACAAGACTCTTCCCACCTAATCAACACCTAACCACTACCACTGGTTCATCTGCCCACTTCTCCATCTACACTACAACTAATTCGGCCACCGCACATTCACTGACTTTATTATTCAAGACACAACTATCACCAAAAATATCCTTTAAATTCATTTCTATCTTTTCCTCGCTTTTCATGTTCCTTTTTTCAATACAATTTTGAAACTTAAAATCTGTGTTTGTTTTTCCTCGTCACCATACGTTTGCTACTAACCCTGTTTATTACAATAGGAAAAATGCCTTTAGCAAACAATCCACTCAGCTCAAGTATAATAATATTATTACTTGCTGTTCATCGTATCCGATGATGATACCACACGAATCCTTTTCCTCCAATTTATTCAATCTCTGGTTGCATCTTGCCTTATGGGGATGTTAAAGTCCTTCAGGTTTCTCTTGATGTTGTCTTTTACCTGAGCTTTGGTCTATTGATTCCACGTGATCCCTTTCTTAGTTGAGAGTACAGAATCTGCTTTAGTAGTCTGTCATCCTCAAGTCTGTTTAAGTGGCCAGCCCATCTCAGGTTGCGTTAGACAAGTATTTCATGCATGCCAGGGAGTCCAGTTTTCTCCAGGATGGTCCTGTTTGAAACGTTGCCACCACTTGACATCTAATATACTGCACAAGTGACACATGTAGTAGACATATAGTCTGTAGTATAATAATAGATGTATTTAATTCCAAAACAAAATTAGGGGCTGAACTTGCACAAAGGTGTCAAAATTAGGGTGACCCAGAAAAAACAGAACCCAAATTATTTATTTATTTTTCCATTAAACTAACCTTAAACCCCAACCCCAACCCCAATCCTAACCACTAACCATAACCCTAACCGCAACCCTAACCCTAAACCCCCATAGTTAAAATTAACAGTTTTATTACAAAATTTGTGGGTTCTGTTTTTTTTGGGTCACCGGTACACAGGGTGACAAAAAAAAACAACAGAACCCAAATTATTTATTTATTTTCCCATTAAACTAACCCTAAATCCCAACCCTAACCCTAGACTCCCATAGTTAAAATTAACAGTTGTATTACAAAATTTGTGGGTTCTGTTTTTTCTGGGGCACCCTAATTTTGACACCTTTGCACAAGTTCAGCCAAATTAGGTACATTAAGGAACAGAAATTAATATTTAATGTAGAAGTAACTACACAAAAAATGCAAATATTGTGGACTTGAGGATTCCTTACCTCCAAGGACTAAGCGTGTCCGTATATGTCTGGTCTGCGTGAGAGTGACTCAAGATAATGAACTCACAGCCTCCTCATCGCAAGGAGTGACTCGTAAGCAGACTACTGTCACGCCTGTTGAATATGCAAATTCCGCACACATCGGGCAGCGTGTGATTAGCCCAGATGTAAGACCACAGGGAGGGCACTTATTATTTAAGTACAACCTTCGCACAGTCATGTTTTGATCTTCTTAACGCGAAGTGAGACGTACGTTTGAGTGAGTGAACTTTTGATGGATTGAGCAAGGACTACTGTGATAGTGTTGCAGGCAAAATACTGCGAGAGGGAACTTTTTCGGTTGAAGAAACTGATTATAGTGATTGCGTTCGGTCGTCACTTGAAACAAACAATTTCAAATATGACTGTACAATTAATGCAATTCTATAATCAATAGACATAAAATAACTGGTAATTATGAACTTTTGTTTAGTAAATTAGGGTGTCCCAGAAAAAACAGAACCCACAAATTTTGTTATAAAACTGTTAATTTTCCCATTAAACAAATGAATTAGGGTTAGGATTAGGGTTTAGGGTTAGTTTAATGGGAAAATACAGAACCCAAATTATTTATTTATTTTCCCATTAAACTAACCCTAAACCCTAACCCTAATTTATTTGTTTAAAGGGAAAATTAACAGTTTTATTACAAAATTTGTGGGTTCTGTTTTTTCTGGGACACCCTAATTAACTAAACAAAAGTTCATAATTACCAAATAACTCTAGATGGGTTGACATGTCGTTAAAATCAATCAATTATTATTATTATTATTATTATCATTATTATATTATTAATAATAATAATATATATTATTATTATATTAATTATTATTAATTATTATTAATATAATATTATTATTATTATTATTATAATAATAATAATTTTTATCATTATTATTATTAATAATAATAATATTATTATCATTATTATTTATTATATATTATTATTATTATTAATAATAATAATAATAATAATAATAATAATAATAACGTTTTTATAAGATGAGCCGTTGCCTTTTTTATTCACGTGTGTACACAAGAAATTAAGTCGAATGAGTGATCTCCCTTGACTTTCAAACGTAAACAAATCAAAAATAGAATCTGTTGTTATTTAATTTTTTTTTAAATAATGCCGAGGAACGTTTACCAAGCCAGACATCATCATCGTCAGAGACGTTTGAGTGGTGCCGATTCTTCACTTTTTGGAGATGATGACTCCGAAGAAGAGGATACACCATCCAGCTCGAGTTCGGGTAACTCTAGGAGAAGAAGAAGAAAACGGAGAGACACCACATTGCAACAAATTAAATATTATCAGGTAAGTGAATTAATTGAGACAAAACAAGGTACAAAAACAAACAAACAAAAAAACGATTCTTCATTTTATTTTATTCAGGGTACCAATGCAGAATAGCGCGCAAGAGATGATTCATTAGATTACGTATAAAAAGTTTTACATTTCGTTATATTTTACGGAAATACCCGAAACCTTTGAGACGCTAAAATAAAAATGGGAAATTTTTTAAAAAGAAAACGCCAAAAGATTTTTTTTCTTTCGTTGCTCTTTCGACGTTGTATTTTCGGTACAAATGCAGAATAGCACTCAAGACTTATTTAATTTACGTATAAATAGCATTAGATTACGGAAACTCCCGAAATAACCTAACCCTGACACTAACTCTAGCGTCTCGAAGGTTTCAGGTATTTCCGTGAAATGTAATGCTTTTTATATGTAATGATTACATAATCTAATCTTATCTTTTACACCCTATTCTGCATTAGTACCAAAATTTTATTGGTAGGGGAGATAGAAACGTTCCGTTTTCATCTTCATAAATGTTAAATAAGGAATGCAGAATAGCATGCAAGAGATTATGCATAAAAAGCATTACATTTCATTTTAAATAAGAAAAATAGCATTGTAAAATAAAATAATTTTTTTTTTAAATAGGTACTGCCAATTTTGACATCACAGACATATTTTACAAAATAAATTAACCCACCTGGTTGAAAAGAAATACCAAAAATCAGGGAATTGTCCGATTTTAAGGAAATTTTCAGTGTTGATTTATCCATGAATGAATTTTATAATGCATTAGTTATTTTATTTCAAAACTTTCTGATTTTTTTCAGGTCATTTAACACCACCCCCAATTATTTTTGGGGCACAAAATATCGGTGGGGGTTATATTATTTTGAAACTAATTACAGTATAAATAAAAAAAGGCAAAAGACCGAAGGTGTAAATTGAAGAAAAAAAATTCTTTAAAGGAGCGCCTCTGAGTAAAAATCTGAAAATTAAGAGTAAAAAAGAAAAAATTATGAAATTTTTTTATTTATGTATATATGGCTTTAAGATTATCAGTGAAAAAAATTATACATCAATATTTTTTATGTCTAAAAGGTTGGGGGCCTAACTTTTCAAATGAGTTTTCTCCAAAGATACTAACAATACTAAAGTAGGCTTGTTATTAAATAATATTTGTTTTTAGAATCTAAAAATATGAAATTTAAAATTTAGAATTAGGCACTTCATATTTTAAATGAATTTTATCTATCAATTAGGTATATAAATTGTTGCTATCAAAGTGAATATGTATTTTAAGAATTACAATTTATTTCCATTGAATCAGTTTGATTAAAATGATTCAGTAATTTAAAAGAAAGAATTTGTTGATTAATAAGTCAGCACTGAATATTTTATCAAAATCAGATAATTCCCTGAATTTTGGTAAAATTTTTTTATCAATCTGGGCCTTTTTTTTGTTTTTGTTTTTAACTCTTTAGTTTTTCTGTGTGTTTTGAAAAAAAAAAATTTAATTTAAATTAATATCGAAAAGTTTGTCATTTTTCTGTACATAGTGTATTTAATGTTTTTGGTTTTTGATTTCTAAGAAGAAACTGTTACAAGTTTTAAAATCTTAAATAATTTGGGTGTTTTAGTCTGTAAATTACTTTACAAAAAGTGCCCACTTTGGTCAATATTTTAACAGAATTGATTTTAAATGTATTACAAATAAATTACATATGTAATATTATTTTGCTCATTATGTTACTACTTTTTCAACTAAGCTAAGCCAATGCATTTATTAAAAAGAAAATGTCTGAGTCGTGCGATCTTGTTTATAACAACTTCCCTTATTGATGATTGGCTGCGGAAGTGGCCAATCGGATATAAAGAGGCCGAGGATCACGACGTATATATCAGTTTTCTATTAGCATTGCACAAGGGTGGCGTGTTGGAGTTTGATCGGGGTCTGGCTGGCTGAGTGGGGTATTATGTTGGAAGACCTGAAACCCCCCTATGAGGTCAGCCTATAACATAACTGACAACGCCACCCTGCGCTAAGTCTGGTGTATTTCAAACAACAGTGTACTCATTAACATAAGCATATCTGAAGCTCACTCATTCCTCAAATTCTAGCTCTCAACACAAACCAAAAAAATCGACCGAGTGACAGCTCGTAACTCAAAACTCAAGGTACTATTTGTAAAGTAACTACAACAAAGTAATGGTATTGATACTCAATTACTTTATTCATTATCAAGCGTGAATACAAATTCCCTTGGCAGCTGGTGACCAGGCTCTTTTATATCCTTGGAGGAGGTAACTTCTGTAGTTCAATGCTTACCTGTAGATGCCCCCATTATTTAATGGAATGATCTATTTCTATTCTCCACTAACAAGTACTTTGGGCCTATGGCCCAATTAGATATAGATAAATCAGGGTGAACCCCAAGGCCCATACCCTCAGGCAAAATCTGCCTCCTTGTCTAAAAGGGGCAGGGCTGGGTTTATTGCCCAGTGCCTGAGATGCCTCAAAAGAGGAATGCTGAAGGGTTTCCTGCTATTTTTACACTGGCCACTGAATGAGCTTCTGTTTGTGTATGGCTCCTCACATTCATTTGACTTTGTAATGGTTAATAAAATGGCAGTTGCCGATTGTTTTAAAAAAGGGGGGAGTAAGAATTCCAAAAATGCAGTAACGGAAACCAACAGAGACGCTGAATTCAAAAATTGAGCGCCAAAAAGAAGAAGCGGGAATTTCAACAGTTTTAAGGATGACAAGCAAGTAGTCGTCACACAACAAGTCAGCTCCATTATCAGAAAATGAAAGAAGATAAAATATGAACTATTAATACCAAAATATAAAAGAAAGGACTTTGCCCAGTATGCTGTTCTACATTTCTGTAACTTTGTTTAATACAGATTGTTTATTTTAATACGACTTCGTCATTTTTCCATTGTGTTGAGTTTTGTTTAAAGTTAGTAAGATGTGTACAACCTATATATAAAATATATATAACTCACAACTTGCTACAACTTCATGTTCATCTGCCCTAATGGTGTAGGGGGCAGAAAATAGCCACTTTTTTTTTTACGGCATATCAACCTCAGTGGGTCATTTAATGCCAATAAAGTTTTGAAATAAATTAATTCTTTATAGATACTCAGTTTTTTTTAAATCAAATTTTTCTATTCAACCCATAGATAGGACCCTAACAGGTACAACCACTCTGTGTCAGAGTGGACCAGAGAGCAATGGTGATGAAGGGGTGCTCCACATTCCCCAGACCTACAGAACTGGAACCTCACCATCAGATAGTTTAACGTCATTCCCAGGACATGTAGACCCTCAGCCACCACCTTCTAGCACCCATATGATAAAAAGGGTTGGGGCTTTCCATAAGGGCAATAGAGTTGGGGAAATCATATGGGCGCTAGGGTTTGACGTGACCAGCTGATTGATCGGAGGGGGCCTCTCCGACCGACCGTCTAGCCTAAGTAAGGGTCTAAGTGGAGTGTTGCATGTCGTGGACTGCTCAGCCACCAGGGTACCATCCTTAAGCATCAAGGGTTGTCACCCATGGCCAACAGGTAGCCCTATTGGGGGAGTCTTACCCCTCTGCAGAGGTGCAGTCGGTGTATTCTAAAACCCCAGCGGTAAATATCTACTACTGTACTTATCTCTAGTTTCTGGACCAGGGTGAAATTACAGTTACAGGGGGTCCTCCCCCTACCCCTAGTAGCACCAGCTTCTTTGCCCAAAAAGAGGTAAGTGCTGTTTTTTTTGCCAACTGCTTGGTGTCCCTGGTGGATGGATGGTTTGATTTCAAGGCAAGTCAACCCTTGTTGGGTTATTTTATGCCGAAGATATTTTGTTTTCTTCATTCTTAATGGGTTTTCAAATTTTTCTTTCTTTTACAAATGCATTTTTTTAAACACATTTTTTCTCTTTAACCCATAGATGGGATGATAACAGGTACTACCACTCCGGGTCAGAGTGGGCCTGGGAATAATGGCAATAACAGGGTACTCTACACTCTCCAGAGCTCTGGAATTGGAACCTCACCACTAATTTATTTATTTATTTATTTTACTTACAGAGATCGACTGACCTGTTGATAAAGAAAACACCTTTTATGCGAATCGTTAAAGAAATTGGATCATATTTTGCATATGAAATTCGATGGGAAAGTGTTGCACTCCTTGCCCTTCAAGAAGCCACGGAATATTTCCTCACTTCTTTATTAAATGATTCCAACATGTGCGCAATTCACGCAAAAAGAGTGACTATAAAACCGAGGGATCTGGAACTGGCTGTAAGACTTCGATGTGACCCATTTCTGTTTTAAAGGATTTTCAGACATTTTTTTTTTAAAGATATATTTTACTGAAAAAAAAAGAAAGAAAAAGAAAATGTCTTTTTCAGTAAACTAGTGTGCATTAGTAGTAATTTTTAGACATTAAAAAAAAAAGGACCATATGACCTTTAGGCAACCCTTTTGCGATCTTGTTTCGTAAGGACATTTTTTTCATTTACACAGGCAAAATCTGGTTGTTTGTTAGGGGTAAGGGGTTAGTTTTATAATTTAAAAAAAAAAACTATAAAAATCGTCTGTTAACAAACAACCGGATTTTGACGGTATAAATGAAAAAAATGTCCTTATGAAATGAGATCGCAAAAGGGGTGCCTAAAGGTCATATGGTCCAAAAAAAATGAATACTAATCATACTAGCATTACCTTTTTTATATATTTCATTTCCACCCATAAATTATTAAACATTTCACATATAAAAACCTAAGGAATTTTCACGTGTGTCATTTACAGTAATGCTGATAACTTTCTGATTTAGTGCGTCACAAAAAGGTGGCTTGGTTTGGTTTGGTTTGGTTTATTTTGTTTTACGGCATATCAACCTCAGTGGGCCATTTAATGCCGATAAAGTTTTGAAATAAATTCATTCTTAATGGATACTTAATTTTTTTATAAACACATTTTTCTATTTAACTCATAGATGGGACCCTAACAGGTACTACTACTCGGGGTTAGAATGGACCAGGGAGCAATGGTGATGAAGGGGTGCTCCACATTCCCCAAACCTCCAAAACTGGAACCTCACCATCAGATAGAGTTTAACGTCATTCCCAGGACATGTAGACCCTCAGACACTGCCTTCTAGCACCCATATGATAAAAAGGTGTTGGGGCTTGCCATAAGGGCAATAGGGTTGGGAAAATCATATAGGTGCTAGGGTTTGACATAACCAGCCAATTGATTGAACGGGGCCTCTCCGATCGCCCGTCTAGCCCAAGATAGGGACAAATAGGAGGAATTGAACTTGCTATTCAGTAATGAGACTAGCTTGTTAACCATTACACCATGATGGAACACCTTATCTTTCCCAAGCAGGATGAGACACAAAATCAATTTGTTAAGCAGAGTTAACAGGTTTTTATTTCTGAGTTTTTGTTCTTCTAGACTGATTGCCTAACCAAGGTCAGAGGTCAGTCTGCCCTACTATTTACCCATAGCTGGAGGGAGAGCAGTTGGATGCATACCTTTCCCATGGGTATTAGCACTATGTGAAATACAAACAGCCTCATCCAGGATTTGAACTCAGGTTGACAAGTCCATTTCACGACAGATAGGATGTGACACAAGGTCACAAGTATGGGGAATTGAACTTGTTATTCAGTGGTTAAGTGAAACTAGCGTGTTAACCATTACACTATGATAGGACACCTTATCTTTCGCAAAGGTATTAATACTATGTGAAAAAAAGTCTTTTTCAGTAAACTAGTGTGCATTAGTAGTCATTTTTAGATGTTTTTTTTTTTTTAAATGAATACTAATCATACTAGCATTAACTTTTTATATATTTCATTTCCACCCATAAATTATTAAACATTTCACATATAAAAACCTTGTGTCATTTACAGTGAAGCTGATAGCTTTTTGGTTTAGTGCGTCCTGGGATGCACATATTTGCTTTGAAGGAGTCCCTGGGAAAATTTATGGGTCCCAACTAAAGCCATCTAACTCCTATCTTGTAACCTATCCTGTGTAATTCATTTCTAATAAACTATTGAAATGTATTTACAGTTAGCTTGAAATAGTGAGGGAAGAAAAAAGAAAAACACTGGGATGCATGGATATGATTTTACTGTGTCCTTTTATATTTTTGAGTATCAGGGATGCAGGACATGTACCTATCAGCATCTGTGTGTGTGTGTGTGTGTGTATGTGTATGTGTATGTATGTGTGTGTGTGTGTGTGTGTGTGTGTATATATATATATATATATATATATATATATATATATATTTATATAGCAGGACTAAAAAGCCACATTTGCACAGCTCACCGTTGAACTTCATCGTTGTATTCTTTGAACTTCTGAACTTTCTTTTATTTCTATTTTTAATATCAAGCAATGGCAATACTCAAACACGAGTTTGCTGCCATCATATATATATATATATATATATATATATATGAGAATGAACAAGATGGAATGAAAACACCACACAATGCTGTTAAAGAGAAAACAATTTATAACATAATCATAGCTGATATTGATCAATATTTCGATTTTACAAAAATCTTCTTCAGAGCCCGTTTACTCCGTGGTGTTTGTGATCGGAGATAAGAGTCAAATGAGTTCAAAAAACACACATATATATATATATATATATACACACATTAGTTTAATTGCCCTCCGATAGGGCAGCTTTTAAGCAAATCTAGTAATAAACTTATAAACAAAAAAGCAAGCAAATTTCTTAATAGATTGTAGGGTTTTTATTTATGATCTGGGGAAACAACTAACTCCTACATTGTAACCTATCCAGCATAATTAATTTCTAAGAAACTATTGGAATGTATTTACAGTTGGCTTGAAATGATGAGGGAAGAAAAAAGAAAAACACTGGGACATGGATATGATTTTAGTGTGTCCTTTTAGATTTTTGTGTGTCGGCGATGCAGGGTGTGTACCTATCAGCATCTCTGCATTTAATATTGATATTTTGATTCACTGTTAATTTAAATTTAAATCTGATTTGCTTATTATACGAGAGATTCCTCACACATTATCCTGCCATGCTAGTAGCACAGACATCCTTGACAATCTCTCACTGACCATTGTTATATACTGGCATCAAATTCTATATGTTATATAGCGGCTTCTTCTTCACGTTGCTAAATCGTGTATCTGTATACGTAGCGGGTATGATCACAGTACCCAAAGCGATGTAGGTTAGTAGTCAGCTACGACCGACTACTGGACTTCAATAACAACAGATACGTATATACAAAGAGAGGATCCTTCTTTATTTTCATCGGCTTGTGGGTGGTGAAGGCACAGAGCTTAAAATGAGTGCCCGAGGGGTGGTTGCTGACGGGAGATGTGAAGTGTCCTTTCCGCTGCCGGGCCGGCGTCTGATTCTGTCGGCTTGACCCTCTGGCTTTTTGTATTGACGACACGCCTACACATTTTTATCTTTTTGATCTGATAACGGACCTTTGTTATATATTTCTTTTATCTTCACCCGGCTTCCTTGACCGGAAACCATCTCTCCCGCTTTCTCTTTCTTTTCAAATATATATTTTTATCTTTCTCTTTGTCCCTCAGCCGGAAGTTCCATCTTCCAGGCGAGGACAATACAACACCATCCTTATCATTCATTGCCCTTGCGAGGTCCTCTGCATAGCATCCAGTATCACTGCAGTACAGGTCAGTGTCAGTCTTTGTTGAACAGCCCGCACTGGTATGCCCAAGTGTTGGTTTCCACAGGAGGATAATAATGTAATAATGAAATTTATTGTGTACAGTGCTCAGGTGCACCACAACTCATCAAAGTCTCATGTCAAGTACACAGAATAATGTTGTGTCTGGAACATGAACAGTTCACAGTAGTAATATGCACATATGTGTGTGCATGTGTATGTGGAGAGTGGCATCAGGTATAGTGTTGGCGAACTACAGGAAGCATGAAAACAGCACTGCTCACGTGACTTTCAGAAACATTTTTTTCACGCTCAGAATTGCGGAGACATGGAATAAACTGCCTGCGTCTGTTGTAGGCTGCTGAAGCACTGAATATTTCAAAGCCTCCATGCTTCCTGTAGTCCGCCGACGCTATACCTGATGCCACTCTCCACATACATATGCACACACACGCACACATACATGCGTATTACTACTGTAAACTGTTCATGTTCCTGACACTACATTGTTCTGTGTACTTGACATGAGACTTTGATGAGTTGTGGTGCACCTGAGCACTGTACACAATAAATTTCATTATTATCATCAAGCCTCATCTCAAACATTCAGAGAAAGAGAAAAATTTTTTTTTTAAATCTTCAAATAATGTTGATGCCTGTTGAGGGGAAAGAAGAGGAAAAGAAAAAAAAGCAAGTGTACTAATTAAAAATAAGTTCAACCCCACATCATCATGGCAGGGCTGTGTAAAATTGATGGTGTCCGAGACATGTCGTTGGAAACTTAAGTTCCTGGTAGGGTCATCCAAGGTGGACAGGTGTGGCACCCAGTGGTATTAGGGCCACAACCGGGCCAAAGGGGCTTTGGTGAAAATCCAAAGGGCGTTTCTGCGGAGAACGAGCTGACTTACGTACAGCGATGCACATCTGCTTAACTAAACTAAAGAAACATGGCCGCCATTGACAGGCAGATTTATAAAAGGAGGTAATCTTCACCTTTAGTTGTCAAAATTCCTAGCAAATAAGGCAATTAGAGTAACCTCCCTTGACTTTCACTTTGAACCAAGCCGGTAGCTATTTTGAAAGTCTCCGTGCAAAATAAACAAATCTTAGAAACTTTTTCGAAAACAATACAACTGCATGCTTTAACACAAAAATATCATAAAATGTGTTCTTAATAACAATTAAGTTCATTTCAGATAATTTTATGCTAGGAATTTAGCCAACTGAGTTTCACTTTGAAACAAGACCGTAGCTATTTTGAAAGTGTCCGTGCGAAATACAGAAATCTTAGAAACTTTTTCGAAAACAATACGACTGAATGCTTTAACACAAAAATATCATAAAATGTGTTCTTAATAACAATTAAGTTCATTTCAGATAATTTTATGCTAGGAATTTAGCCAACTAACTTTCACTTTGAAACAAGCCGGTAGCCATTTTGAAAGTCTTTGTGTGAAATACACAAATCTTAGAAACTTTTCAAAAACAATAAAACTGCATGCTTTACACAAAAAATATCATAAAATGTGTTCTTAATAACAATTAAGTTCATTTCAGATAATGCGCACGCACAATTTTATGCTAGGAATTTTGACAACTAAAGGTGAAAATTACCTAAAAGGAACTTGTTGTGTCATGGAGACAGACTGCAAGTGTGACGTGTACAACGGCCGAAGTGAATCGGTATTATCACAATTTTCAGTTTCCACCATCGTCAGGAATCAACAGCTTCTGGCATATTTATCACTGCATCTGTGGGAAATCTGTAGCAAACAATGGCATCTCCTTCCTCTGACCAGAATATGCATATAGGGTTTTGGGGACCTCTTGTGAATTTCCGATTTCTTTGTTACTCCTTTCATGAATGCATCACAGGTGGATTCGTTGGATGGAGCCGTCTCAACTGACCCACGGGGATTCCTGTTACAGAAAACAGCACCAATTAACCAATCGTCCAAGATGAAAAGCAAAAATGTAAATCCTGATTATCTGGTGTTGCTTATCTGTCGAATTCTTATTTCTTATGAATGTCATCATCTTGGCTAAATAGTGGACCATTCTGCTTTTTATTATAAAGAAAGGAAGGGAAGAAAAAGGACATGCTACACAGAAAAAAATATAAGAAAGAGAGTAGGGAAAAGATAGAGAGAAGGGGATGAGCATGTGGAAGCGATAATGCTAATCTGTTTTAGTCAAACATAATGGAAAGATGAAAAGAAGGAAAGAGAAAAAAAAGAGGAGAGTGAATTAAATCAAGATTATTATACTTTTTACATATTGAACTATTTATCAATAGCTCTTAAGTAAACATATCAAACATTGTAATAATTAAATTATCATACTGCGATATATCCACAGGTCCTGCTAAGTCTTTAAATAATGCTGATGCCTGTTGAGTGAGAAAAAAAGAAAAGGAAACTTTGTACCAATCAAAAAAAAAAAAAAAATTAAAACTTGTACCAATAAAAATAAAAAATTTAAAGACTATCAATAAAAAAAAATTAAGAGTGTACCCCCCCCCCAAAAAAAAAAGACTGTACCAACCAAAAAAAAAAAAAAAAAAAGACTGTACCAATCAAAAAAAAAAAAGAAATTAAAAAAACTAAAAATTAAAAAAAAAGAAAAAAAAACTACCAATTAAAAAAAATTAAATTAAAAGACTGTCCCAATCAAAAAAATAATTAAAGATTGTATCAATAAAAAATAAATAAATTAAGACTACCAAAACAAACAAAAAAAAATAATAAGACTGTACCAACCAAAATAATTTTAAAAAAATAAGACTGTACCAATCAAAAAAAAAAAAAATTAAAAGTCTGTACCAATTAAAACTTGGTAGAAACATGTACATACATTTTAATAATATATTGCCGTCATTGTTCATAGTTGAGTTTAGACACCAATAATTACTAAGAAGAAAACAATTTTTTTTTTGTAATTATTTTGATTTATTTCTGTGTATATGAATTTAAATATAGTTCATCTGCTATATTCATGAAAAATTGTAAAGACACCCAGACACACTTGATAGTATATATGTATATATATATATATATATATATATAGTATATATGTAATAAAAGAACAGAAAGGGTTAACTACAAGTGGAGACAACTCTCATCAAAAAACTTGAAATGTAATAAAGGAGGGTTCAGTTTTTTTCTCACTCAGTCCAATGAGTAGAGTCTATTACAATCCAAGGAATTTTTTTTTTCTTTTTTTTTTTTCAAGAAATGGAATGATCGTAGAGTCACAATAAACTAGAAAAGATTGCTGCAATGGGTGGGTCCCGGGGGGTAGGGGGCATCGTATGTGTGTTTGTGGAGATGGGTTGGTCGGGTTTTACGGCATGTCAACCCTGGTTGGGTTATCTTCATGCCGAAGATGTTTTTTTTTTTTTTAATTCATTCTTGATGGGTACTCTGTTACTCTGTTTTAAACACATTTTCTTCTATTTAACCCATAGATGGGACCCTAACAGGTACTACCACTCCGGGTCAGAGTGGACCTGGGAGTAATGGTGTTGTGGAGATGGGGACAAGAATGGGATAATCAGGGTGGGGGCAAGGAGGAGGAGGAGGAGGAGGTATCTTTTAAAAAATATCTTCAGGTGGCAATTTGCATAGAATACTGGCATTAGAAAATGGATGATGGAGGAGGAGGGTGTCAAAGGAGGGGGTAAGGTGGAGGGGCTTAGTGACCAGGTAGGTAGGTAGGTAAAAAAAGGGAGATTTCTATAATCTACATATATATCTAGTTTTTTTTTTCTATACTGATTGTTATGTTTAAAAAAAAAAAAAATTTTAATTTTTAATTTTACAACTTTGACATCGTAATTGGTTACATGTAAACTGTTTGCAATATGAACTTTTGGGTTTGTTAGTTGTTAAATATATTTAGTATACTAGTTCCTCAGTGGAAGATTATTTCATTTAAAGTACTGTATGCATATATGCATATATATATATATATATATATATACATACACACATATACTCGAGTATTATCCAATCTCACATAGTCCTCAAATTTAATCTCCAAAACTGTTAGTCACATGTAGGATGTGACACAAGTTGCAATTATGGGGCATCCAGCAAGGATCAAACTCACCTAGGCAGGTTGTCTAACTGAAACCAAAAGCCCAATCTGCCCTACTATTTACGCATAACTGGGGTGGGGGATCTTTAAAATAGTTGGATTCATATCTTTCTCAAGAGTAGGTATTTACCCAACCCACTCACCACATGTAGGATGTGACACAAGTATGGAGCATTGACCTTGCTATTCAGTAATGAGACTAGCTTGTTAACCATTACACCATGATGGGACACCTTATCTTCCCCCAAGCAGGATGAGACACAAAGTCAATTTGTTAAGCAGAGTTAACAGGTTTTTATTTCAGAGTTTTCGTTCTCCTAGACTAGTTATCTTCACATGGTTAAAGAGTCCTGTCTTCCCTACCCATACCTTGTGTGAGAGTAGTTGGATGCATACCTTTCCCATGGGTATTAGCACTATGTGTAATGCAAACAGCCTCATCCAGGATTTGAACTCTGGTTGAAGAGGTCATTTCCTACAACTAACCATTACATGTCAGGCGATTTCGTCATATATCCAGTGTATCACGTTCCATTTTCAACTAGGCTTGGGCTAATATATATATATATATATATATATATATATATATACCAAACCACCCTATGAGTAGGATGTGACACAAGGTCAATTTCTTAAGCAGAGCTTGACAGGTTTCAATTCGGTTTTCCTTCTCCTAGACTGTTTACTTAGCCAAGGTTAAAGAGCCAGGTCTGGCCTATTATTTACCCACAGCTAGAGGGAGGTTAGTTGGATGCATACCTTAAGGGTACTAACGCTCTGTTAACAGCTTCATCCGAGATTTGAACTTGGGCTCACATATGTTTGTGAAAATATCTCTTTAACTTTGTTTTCTGTAATTTTTTTTTTTTGAGTGATTTTAATAAAAAAACTAAACCCTAACCGCTGCCAATATAAACACAGCTGAGAAGACGCCAGTATGCGAGCCATAAATGCTACGTGTCCCCTGAAAATAAAACAGGGCTTATCTGAAATTTCACACCAAAATATAACACTAGGGCTTATTTTTTTTGGGGGGGTGTCGAGTGTTTGTGTCGCATGATGTGATTGTGAAGAATGTTTATTTCTTTTGTCTGTCTGCCACTCTCAATTAGGATTTATTTTAAGAGGAGGGCTTATATTAGAATCCTGAAAAATCTTGCAAGATCTTATTTTGAAGGTAGGTCTTATTTTCAGGGAAACACGGTAGTTGATAACCTTTTGAAAGCATTTCCGATCTTAGAAGTAAAGTCAGTGAAGTGGCCTATTGTCGGTATCAGCCACTGACTCAAGTCATTTTGATAAACAAAGGACTCGGCTTACTTAAGTGGTCACCAAATTAAATATTGAACAGGCTCATTACTGAATCAAATCATTTTGATAAACAAAGGACTGTGGTTGCTTACAGTACCTGATGTAGCTTAAGTGGTCACCCAATTAAGTATTGAACAGGCTCATCGCTGCTTAACTTCAGTGATGTTAAAATTTAGGTTCGTGGAAGTCACACAATGTGCAAGTAAATACAGTAATTTTTATTTTTTAATTCAATAATTGTTTCCAATATTTTTAGTATTTGTTTATTTCTATTTTGCAATTTCTATTATATAGTATATGTGTTCCAATCACATTTTTATTTTCGCTTTCACATGTACCAATCACATCATTAACATTCAATTATGAACGCTAATCAACAAAGAGTAATGAATCTTTTTTTTTTTTACACATTTTCCAAACTTAACGCACTGAAAACATCCACCATCTTTTTAACTACATAAATCTTTATTCTCCTTGATTAGTCGCTAAATGGTCCTGAAGAAGGTTTCTTTATAAACCGAAATGTTTGAACATCGACACTACGACTAATAAATTTCCATCCATTGTAACATCCCGTGTTTGTTCAATATTTATCTACATTATATAGCACGTCTGTCTGTCTACAAGCATTTGTCCGACATTGATAATAAAATAAAATAAAGATGATCACGGTTTCTCAAAAGGTAGTGTGCAAGAGTCAATTAAGAGGAGTAAAGGGTTGCACTGCACAAGCCCAGAACCCCTCTGACAATATAACCTGCAGGATCTAGTAGCAAAGTGTGGTCCTGGACAGCTAATAAAAGATATATTGCACTAACTGGTCAGACGAAAGCTTCTTGGGACATGATGTATGTATTGACCTAACTCCATGAGAAGGATGCGACACAAGGTCAATTTTTAAGTGGAGTACAACTGGTTTGAATTTAGAGTTTTCCTTCTACTAGATAGGTTGTCTAACCAAAGTTAAAGAGACTAATCTAACCAGTGGTAAGTGGTATTGCTTTTTGACTGATATATTGGTTAGTTTTTGTTTTTCTTTGTTAAAATCGAAGAACTCAAACTAGACATTTTGTTTTTTCATACAGGAATAGGACAAGTTCTCATAGTAGTTTTTGGTTAACGAGAAGAGAATTAACTAATCAATTAAATCTATCCCATCATTCCATGGGAAGAAAGGCTAGGAATGGTTGTTATAAAGACTTATCCCATAACTTGTTTTGGTCATAGTGGGTGCTATGCATGTTGCATGTCTTGGGTAGGAATATGCCAAGTGAAGCCCATCTCTCTCCAAGTATGGTTTTGAATTCAGAATAACTTTTCTCCTAGACTGGTTACCATACCAAGGCTAAAGAGCTTGGAGCAACTTAACTCTTAACATCCTGTTGAGAATTTTCTAAGTCCAGAGTCCCATTCCTATAAGGATTTATCAATAAATGGCTAAAATGGCCTTTTCATTTAAAGTTACCTGTTATTTCCCTTAAAGATTTCTAAATATGTTTGATATTACATTTAAATAAAGGCTATCGTTTGGGGTGGATAAGGAAAACAAATGTGACTTCCAGCTGGGTGGAATGAGGCGGTATAGGATGTTAAGAGTTTTAAACTAAAGATTTTTTTTTTTTTTTCGTACAGGAGGAAGAGGAAGAATTATAAATATTTTTTTTACAAACGAGAAGAGAATTTACAGGTCATTTGTTTTTTTTGGCTTGGTTTAATGGCATATCAACCCTGTGGGTTATTTAATGCCAATACAGGTGATTTAAGGCTATCACATCATTCCATTGGAAGAAAGGCTAGGAATAGTTGCTAAAAGAGAAAGACTTATTCCATAACTTGTTTTGGTCATAGAGGTGCTATGCATGTCGCAGGCTGGAAGAACCTTGTGGAGCCCATCCCTCTCCAAGTCTAGTTTGAATTCAGAATCTCCCATCTCCTAGACTGGTTGCCATACCAAGGTTAGTCTAAAAGTGTATTTACCCAGCCCCTCCACATGAGCAGGATGAGACACAATGTCTATTTCTAAGCAGAGTTTAACAGGTTAGAATAGAGTTTTCCTTCTCCTAGGCTGGTTGCAATACCAAGCTTAAAGAGCTTGGCCTGTCCTACTATTTACCCATCAGTAAGTAAAGTAGATGGAGTGACCTATTGTCGGTATCACCCAGACAGTGTGGGAGTCTATCCCTTTTTCATTAGTGCTCGGCTAGGGAGATTGTTTTTGCATTGAACCCTGAACCTTGTGGTTCTGAACTGGATGTTCTACCTCTTGAGATTAGGACTATGTGAAATACAAACAGTCTCATCGAAGAACTCGAGTCGCAGTGTCCTTTTTTACAACAATAACCATTACACAACGAGCGCCTCTTTATTGCAAACAGCCTACATGCATTGCAAGGGTTTACAGAGTTATACACATGAAAATAGAAATTGGAATATTTCTACATAAGATAAATATGAATAAATATTTGGACGTAACTTGAAAGTAAACCTTTGCAAATTGAAAATACAGTTGTAATTCTCTAACCCAGCATTCTGTGGTCCAGCAACGTCTGTGGTTTTGGGGAGGGACGTTTTTGGATCGGTCATCTTTAGCATTTGGACCCATCACAAGGTTTTCAATTAACAATTTATAAGCCATTATTTCTCTGATTTTTTTTTTAGATTAGGCTTAATAATTTGTATTATTTAGATTCTACCGACTGTTGTCCTCATCTTTATTTTTATACACACAAATGTTTCGGCTAATGTGCCTTCCAGCCTTCTTCAGGTTTTACTTATTTTTTTTTTTTTTAGATGGGGCTTGGTAATTTGTATTATTTAGATTTTTACCGTTCTCATCTTTATCGTTATAATTCATTGTTCGCTGAGAAGGTTCTTGAATGCAACAAGAAACACCTGAAGAAGGCTGAAGAGCACATTGGCCAAAACGTTGTACATATGATAATAAAGACGAGGACAACAGTCCAAGAAATCTAAATAATACAAATTTAGAGGTCAATTCAAACTAAATGTGTGAAAATCTAATTATATATTTATGCATTCATTAAAAAAATCTGAATCAAATGAATTCATTTTGGCATAAAACGAGAATTTAATAAAAAATTTTTTTCTAATCTTATAAATTATTTTTTATGCATCTGATTGGTTGGATTTAACAGCATGTCAACCCTTGTTGGGTTATTTTATGCTGAAGATGTCTTCTCTAATTCATTATTGATGGTATTCAAATTTTTGGACCATATGACCATTAGGCACCCCTTTTGCAATCTTAATTCATAAGGACATGTTTTTCATTTACACCGTCAAAATCCGGTTGTTTGTTAGGGGTTAGTTTTCATAGTCTACATTTGAATTCAAGGATGAATGATCTCAGGTGCTTTGGCATTGCCCATTCCAGCTGGGAAAATCTGGCTCAGGACCGCTCTTGGTGTCGGCAGAATCCCCGTAGAGGACTGTTCATATCAGAAGTCACCCGGACACACCACCATGAAGCTAAGAGGTCCAGAAGAAAACAGTGGCAACAAAGCACCGGCACATCAACATCTTCAGGGACAGCCTTCAAATGCAACATTTGTGGTCGAGAATGTTTTTTTTAAACATCAGACTTCACAGTCACAGGAGGCGCTGTAACTTCAGGGGCACAAAAACTTTATTATAGTCTTCCGAGACTGAAATGCCCATAACGTCAACCTTATTTTATTTTTTTTTTTTAATTTAAAGTATACAGAAAAAGTTTTAAAAAATAAAAAAATTGAATTTAAAATATTGTACATATCTAATATATAAATTGGGTTATTTGCTTTTTTTAAAAATCATCATTTAAAACTTACATAAATTTTATCACTCTATGGGGATGTGGTGAATTTTAATTATTTATTAATTTTGTGAAATTTTTATAAATTATCTTTTTTTATACAACTAATTAAAAAGTAATGAAAATGTTTAAATTTGATTTAGAATCAGAATTTATATTTTTAGGTGTGTACAAAAAAAATTTCAAACTCATTTAAAATAAAATGAAATATTTAAATTTAAAAAAAAAAAAAAAAAAAAAAAAAAAAAAGAATTGCACATATCTAATATAGAAAATAAGTTAATAATATCTATTGTTTCAAACTATTTGATGAACATAAGGTGTGTGTGTGTGTGTGTGTGAGAGAGAAGGAGTGTCAGTTTCTATTTTAGAACTTTTGAGAAATTTTTATAATTACTTTTTATGCAACTAATTTAGTAATGAAAATGTGTAAATCTGATTTATTATCATAATTTATATTAGGTGTCTATAAAAACATTTCAGAACATAAAAAAATAAAAAAAAACCTAGACTGAATATACAAAAAACTGAAAAATATTTGCGCACACCTATTATATAAATTAGGTTAATAACATTTTCTATTTTTTCACACAATTAGAGAAAGACAATAAATAAAAAGTTGGGATACAATTTGATTTTTTGAGATGAGGCTTGATAAGTTGTATTATTCGTACTATTGTCCATATCTTTATTGTTATCTACACAATGTTTTGGTGCAATGGATATAGGCGCTGAGTTAATACCATTCTAGTGACAATCATCTCTGGACTGCAAGTTCAATCCTGGCCAAGGGCGATAGTGACATAGAATAATTAACACAATTTAATACTTGTACCCTGGTTAACAGAATGAGAACAGTCTACCCCTGTGGATTGAATAAAGGGTTCGGTTCGAAGTTCCATGAAGGCTCACAATTATGAAGAGAAGATTCTAACAAGAAACACCTGAACACACAAAAAATACAGGAGGCACATCGGCCGAAACGTTGGGTAGATAACAAGATGAGGGCAGCAATAGTCCGAATAATAAAAAAAAAAAAGAAAAAAAAGTGACAAATTCCATTTTCTGTGACCAGATCCCAAAGTTGCTGGATTAAAGTAAGTACAACATGAACTTTTTTTTTTTTCCATTTTCTGAGTTTTGACACGTATGGAGTAGGAGGGGGGAGGTAGGAGGAGAAGTGGGATTCCAATATTGATAGATTCTGATATATTGATAGATGTAATAATATACAAAAATGTGCACTCGAGTAGAAATTATATGTAATAAAAAGTCTATTGAAGGCATTTTTAGGTGCTTAGGAAGGTGAGTTGAAAGGGCTTTGAGTTTTGGTTTATTTTTCAAAGGAGTAATAGTCATGTTGGGGGTAGGGATTGGGGGGAGGGGATAAATAAACCCAGGAGGACATGGTGAACTTTTTTTTTCCCCCTCCATTTATTAATAATGTGGCACTTTTCTTTTTCTTCATAATATGAACTGGCCTGAAGAGAATATTTTAAAAATCTGCTTCGTCTATAAATAAATATATAACCAAAGAAAATATTTTTCTTTCATTAAAAAAAAACCTTTAAAAAAAATTTTTAAATCTTAAAAAAAAAAAAAAAAAAAAAAAAAAAAAAAAAAAAATTTTTTAAAATCTTAATAAAAAAAAATTTTTTTAATTTAAAAAAAAAAAAATTTTTTTTTAAATCTTAAAAAAAAAAAAAAATTTTTAATTTAAAAAAAAAAAAAAAAAAATATTTTTTTTTTTAAATCTTAAAAAAAAAAAAAAAAATCTATAATAAAAAGATTACATTATAATTTCAAACACTGACATACTAGATATGATAAACAACCATTTTGAAGATTAGTCAATAAGTTAACTTTTTTTTGTTTATGAGTCTTACAATATTTACTTAATCAAAATTTCAAGCTTATTTTATTCACACTACTTCTGTCTCATGCCGGGTTTAGCTCAGTCAGTAGAACATCTGTCTGGGAACTACAAGGTTTCAGTTTTGATATGGGTTCCTGCCAACACTGATCTATGTGGTAAAGTGGGGAGCTAACGGTAGGTGTGGCGCTCTATCTCAGCACAATCAATCTCCATGGTCTAGCATTAGCGAAAAGGGGATAGATATCGACAATAAGCCACTTTGCCTACTTCTACTTCTGTCCCATAATAGTTGGGACATTTAATGTATGAAACTTATATGTAAACGCAACAGCTATAATGGGACAGAGGCAGTAGTTTATGGTTACATTTGTCCCATAATAGTTGGTACATTTAGTGTATGAAATTTATATGTAAATACAACTATAATGGAATATGGGTAGTAATAAGTAAAGTCTGCGGTCAGCCAAACACCGGGGAGTCTAACCCCTTTTCACTAGCACTAGACCAGGAGCATCACACATACTGTCAGCTCACTACTTTACTGTTGAGATCCAAGTTGGTGATAACTGGTTTGGAACTCAGAACCTTGTGGTTACTAGGCAGATGCTCTAAACTAAAACTCTGAATTTTAATGTATAATCAAATTCAAATAAAACATTTTATGGTCTTTAAGAGAGAGTGAGTGCGAGCAAGAAAAAAAAAAAAAAAAAAAAAAAAAAAAAAAACTAAATTGATATAGATAAGGCTTGATAATTTGTATTATTTAGATTTTTCTGGCTGTTGTCCTTATCTTTATTTTTATATATAGACGTTTCGGCTGATGTGTATTCCAGCCTTCTTCAGGTGTTTATTGTTGAACATGGGAACCTCCTTATCAAACCCTCATGAAGGCTCCAGAGTTTGACAAAAAACACTTGAAGAAAGCCAGAGGGCACATCAGGCAAAACATTGTGTGTAGATAATAATAAATATGAGGATAAAAGATTAGTTGGTTGTTTTACAGCATCTCAACCCTTTTGGGTTATTTAATGCCAAATCAAGTCATTTTTTTATAAACAAATGACACAGGTTGCTTACAGTAATTGCTGTTGCTTAAATAGTCACCCAATTAAATATTGAACAGGCTCATCGTTGCTTAACTTTAGTGATCTAGAGAACTGGTGGTTTCAGTGTGACTTAACCAAAATTTGTTGATATAATATAAATCTAATGTTGTCAGGAAATGGGGGATCAGTTCTCGCTTTACATCCAAAATTACAAATGGCTAAAAACTATTGAGGTATCTGGTTTGGGGTGGTTTATTTGTTGCACAGGTTGGTTGTTTTATGGCATATCAACTCTTTTCAAGTCACTTAAGTAGTCACCCAATTTATAATTGAACAGGCTCATTGCTGCTTAACTTCGGTGATCTAGTGGGAACTGGTGCTTTCAGCATGATTTGACCGTAATGATAACAGTTGGAAAAATCTAAATAATATAAATTGATTTCAGTTTGCTTTTAATACAAAATGTACAAATTAGCGGATGCCCACAGACTACATGCCTACTACATGCATCACTTGCATAGTATATCAAATGTCAAGTAGTGGCAGCATGTTTCAAACAGGACCATCCTGAAGAGAATTGGACTCCCTGGCATGCACAACATACTTGTCCAGCACAACCAGAGATGGGTTGGCCACTTAAACAGATTTAGGGATGACAGACTGCCAAACCAGATTCTATATTCTCAACTGAGAGAGGGGTCACGTGGAATCGTTAGACCAAAGCTTAGGTACAAAGACAACTTCAAGAGAAACCTGGAGGACTTTAACATCCCCGTAGGCAGTTGGGAAGACGCAACCAGAGATCGAACATATTGGAGGAAACGGATTCATGTGGTGTCATCATCAGATACGATGGACAGCAAGTAGTAATAAGTTGTATTTGGTAAATTCATTGTATGGTAAATTTATTGTCAGTAAATTCATTATATAGTAAATTATTTGTGGCTAAATTCAAAATTTAATTATTGCTTTTAAGAATTTAAAAAGACCTAAAAGGGTTAGGGTTTAGGAAACCCTGTTTTATAAGACCAATTAATCTTATATAATGAATTTACAACACAATGAATTTAACTAGAATCCATATTAGTCAATATCTAAGTTTGATTTACTTATTATTAGTTTTCCACACCAGCGTTAGCTGATGGTATTTCACTGGAGTCTGAGTGACAACAAGTCTCCTTAGGTCTCCAGGACTCTTCTGAGTATTCTAGCTGATTTCAACAATACTGTTGTCTGGATGGTCTCAATTCTTCCTAATTTCCAGTTCATCCAGTCTTTTTTCTAAGCTTTTGGGGACTGTTTCTAGTGCACCAACTACAATTGGTACCACTTTCATCCTCATAGTTATTATAGGAAATTTAAATAAATATACTATCATGAAACATAATACATAATGTAAATTTAAATTTAAATATGTAAAATACCGAGTTTTGGAGAGAGAGAGAGAGAGAGAGAGAGAGAGAGAGAAAAACAAATGAAATTACTAATGATTTTATCCAGATAAATTTTATTTTAATCTATGATTATGTTAATAAAGTAGGTAGAGAGGCCTATTGTCGGTATCAGCCAGACAGCCATAAATCTATCCACTTTTCATTAGTGCTATACCAGGGAGATTGTTTTTTGCATCTGAGGTGGAGTACCAGACCTACCATCATCTCCCAGCCGTGCTACTAATGCACATAGTTGGTGAGAGCTGTTATCGAACCCCAAACTTTGTGGTACCAAGGCGAATGCGCTACCGACTGAGCTACACTGAAACATATTTTATTCATACTTATAAGCCAATAAGAGGCGAAACATTTTGTGTAAGAAATTTATATGCAAATGTATTTACTATTATGGGATATAAGCCATACCTTTTTTCTGTTGCTTTTTAATCTATATATTAATACGCTTGTTCCTAAATCTTCCATCTATTATCATCCTGCAACACCCTCTGGTTAAAAATGAGACCGTCTAAATCGTCCAAGATGCAATGCACTAAAGTAAATCCAGATTACCTAGTTTTGCTTAATCACAGATTTTTTATTTGTCCCATTTCACTCAATTTTAAAAATGAAATATTCTAAATGGTCTTGCGTCACTTAAATTCCCGAAGTAAAATAAAAATGAATAGAAAAAAAAAAAGTAGTTACATGTTTGTCTTATTTGTAATATTGAAATTGTGAATTATGGAATATATTTTGATCTTATGTCATCTGTCTCTTGCCCTAATTTATACTATGCAAGTATATTGATATTGAAGTTTCTGTAGAATTAAATACTTACAAATGATATGTGTATTAAGTATTATATCAATTGTTAGTGTATATTTTTGTATTATTTACTGCAAAGACAACAGTAGGATTTATATGAAATTGCAAATCATTGTTTCTGGCTTAAATAGCTCCTCTTGATTTTTGTTTCATGGAAATTTCACAGGTCCTGCTAGTAATATATTATCATAAAACTTTGCTATGAGAACATTTTTTTCTATATGTTAACATATTGGCAATTTCCTGGTTATGTATCACATTATGAATATGCCCTTACATGTGAGAACACTAATTCTTTCCAAGGTTAAACATTTTTTTTAAAAGACAGAAATAAATAAATAAATAAAAAAAATAAAATTTTAAAAAAAAAAACAGCCTTTAAAAATCAGATTTTTAAACTGTCTTTATAGTTATAATCATATTGCAATCCTGTAATTATAAAAAAAAAAAAAAAAAAAAAAAAAAATATTTACCCTACAGGTAGGATTTGACACAAGATCATACAAGTATGGGGCATCCAGCAAGGATTGAACTCACTTTTCAGTAGTAACGGAATTGCGAGATTAGCTTGCTAACCATTACACCACGACAGGACGCCTTTGCAATACTGTAATATACTCTCTTCCTATTATTACTGCAGTGTTTTTTCTAGTAATTGTAAAAGTAGGCAGTGGCCTATTGTTGGTATCAGCCAGATAGCAAAGGAGTCCATCCCCTTTTTACTAGCACTAGACTAGGGAGATTGTTTTGTTTTTTTTGCATCTGGGGTGGAGCGCCACACCTACCATCAGTTCCCCAACTTATTATCATTATTTTATTATTTTTTCTTTACACAAAAAAAAAAGACTGACCACCCTCAAAAGGTTAAGGCATATTTGCAATAAGATGGTAAAATATTAACTTTGAACTATTCAAATAAATTTTTAAGATTTTTTTTTCCAATAAGAAAAAAAAAAAAAAAAAAAAATCTTTTTTTCTAAATTAAAAAAAAAAAAAAAAAAAAAATTTTTCTTTAAATTTTCTTCAAATTAAAAAGAAAAAAAAAATTTTTTTTTTAGCCAAATTAATTTTTTTTTGCAGCAAACGTAGGTCTAAGTATATGATAACAATTTTTTGATAGAATGAGATTTTTACTGCTGATTTCTGAATCAGAAACATCCAAACTTTTTTTTTTTTTTTAACCACTTCTTAAAACTAGTAAGAGAGAACTGATGCCACCGAGGAATGTTAATTAAATTGTCAATGCATTTTAGGGGTGGTGGTGGGGTGGTGGGGACATCGGGCGAGTAGACAAAAAAAAAATTTTTTTTAAATTTTTTTTTTTTTTCAAGGTTCCATTCGCTAACATCAGAAAACTACTTGCAACCAGACATCATCATCATCATCATCATAGCTCGGTTGAAGTCACTCCTCTTCTGCCACACAAGAACCCCTTCCTGTATGCTGCTTTCTCCGTATAATGACACGGTCATTAATTGGGAAGTGTTTACCTGCCACTTTTAGTGTCCAGAGTAGATCAGTTTTAGTAATTAGCAGCACCAGCAGTTTAAAAAAAATAAAATAAAATAAAATAAAATAAATAAAATATTAAAAAAAAAAAAAAAAATAAAATAAATTAAAAAATCCCCAGTTACAATGGAGGGACTAGAGAGCTGGCTCTGATTCTAAAAATCTGTTATCTCTTTTTTTTTTTTTTAATAATTTTTTATTATTATTATTTTTTATTTTTTTTTTTCTTTATTGGGACACTTTTTTTCTTTTTTTTCCAAATATGAGTGAGTGTGTGTTTATATAATTTTTTTAATGATTGTTTTTCATATTTTTTTTAAATAAATAAAATGTCTTGGTGGAAACAGTATTTGCCAGATATGTACATGACGCTGGGCCGTTAGGCAACGTCACTGTTGATGATAAGGGAAATGTAGACTATTACCCGACATAGAAGGTAACCGCCTAAATCCATGCATGTAGTCTTTTTCTTTTTTCTTTTTTCCCCCCTGTTTACCCATCTGTCCTTCCACTGTTGCTGTTGGTGCTTAGAAGATATGCTTTTTTTCTTTTTTTTCTTTCTTTTTTTTTAAAAAAAACACATCTCCGTTCTACCGTCAGTATTCAATTTCTTTGAATTTTTGAGATGAGGCTTGATAATTAGTATTATTTGGATTATTGTCCTCATTTTTATTGTTATCTGTACAACATTTCGTCCGATGTGCCCTCTGGCCTTCTCCAGGTATTTCTTGTCGGACTTGGGAACCTTCTTTTCAAACGGGAACCTTCTTGTTGTAATCGGAAGCCATCACGGAACTTTGAACCCGACCCTTTATTCAATCCACGAGGGTATCCTGTTCTCATTCCGCTAACTATAGCTGGGGTACAGGTGTTAAGCTGTATTAATTATTATTCTATGTTACTGTCGCCCTTGACCAGCCTTTGAGTTAAGACAGTTCTAAGTGATAGTTATCTCTAGGCTGCAGCTTCAGTCCTGGTCAGGGGCAGCAGTAACATAGAATAATAATTAACACAGCTTAACACCTGTACCCCAGCTATAGTTAGAGGAATGAGAACAGGATACCCCATGGATTGAATAAAGGATTAGGTTCAAAGTTCCGTGATGGCTCCTGATTATAACAAGAAGGTTCCCAAGTCCGACAAGAAATACCTGGAGAAGGCTGGAGGGCACATCAGCTGAAACATTGTACAGATAACAATAAAGATGAGGACAATAGTCTGAATAATCCAAATAATACTTGTCAGTATTCAAGTTTAAAAAGAGAACTGTTATACCAGACAATGAAAATACTGAAGAATTGATTAAAAATGATCGAGTATTTTGAAAAAAGACAAAAATTAATTTTTCACTGATAAAAAGAATCTAGAGGACTTCCTTTCTTTTTTTGTCCGTCAATATTTATCCTGTGTGTGTATGTGATATGTATATATATATGTATGAAAAGAAAAAAAATGGATATAAAATCCGACAGTGTAATAAAGTATAAAGTTTTGAAAGAAAAAAAAATTAAGTCAAAGATTGACTTACCGACAACTGACACTAAAGCATTTCAGTTTTAATAAAAACACAGGGTTAAATCCTACTTAACGGACATAAATTCCACCATCGTATGTCACCCTGCCGAAAGAGAAAAAATACTAAAAATCAAGGAATTAACAGAATTTAATGAAATTTTCAGTGTTGATACATTAATGAATAAAAGATATAATGCCCCAGTTATTTTATTTAAAAACATTTTTTCAGGTCAATTAACTTTGAATCACGTATGTTTGTGAATCTGTGTTACGCCTCAAAGATACGTGGTTCAAAGTTAACTGACCTGAAAAAATGTAAGAGTTTTCAAATAAAATAACTGGTGCATTATATTGTTTATTCATTAATATATCAACACTGAAAATTTCATTAAATTCGGTTAATTCCTTGATTTTTAGTATTTTTTTTTTCTTTTGGTGGGTTGACATACAATGATGGAATTTATGTTTGTTAAGTAGCATTTAACCAAACATAGTTAATAATTATGTTAAACCTCGTTGATGGTTTGATTAAAACTGAAACACTTTAGCATCAGCTATCTGTAAGCCAATCTTTGGCTTCATTTTTTTCCCCAAAAAACTTTATATTTATGTATATATGTATATGTGTCTATGTAGTAATTAAAGAATGATTTCATTTCTAAATGGATAACTAACGGCTCCTAAAAATGAAAAAAAAAAAAAGGTGAAGATGACACAAGGAATACAAAACAGCAGTAACAGCAGCAACAACCACAGTGTACGGGCGTTGGAAGTGAATTTCTGGAAATGGACACAACGTTGAGGGTCAGCATGGTACGGCCTGGCTGGTAACTGTGCTGATGTCTGTAAAAATTTGAGGGAGAGTGGGGGGTAGAGTGGCAGCATGGCACCCACACAGATGAGGAGAGTATTATTGTTGTTTGTTGTTCTTGAAGTGTCAGCAGCCAGAATACAAAGGAAATGGCAGCGTCTTTTGAGAAGAGGTAACGCCCATTTTCTAGGACTGCTTCACCCTTTTGCGAGGTGGGCCCAGCGGAGGAGACTGCTGACTGGCCAGTGCTCGGAAAGCGTCTGCAATTAAGTGCGGATGGCTCTGGATCAGAGTCTTCCAGCCAGTTGTCTCCATCACATCTGTTGCATGACTGAAAAAGAAGAGACGGAAAAAAAAATTATCAGTTGTAGAAAAGACAATTAATAGATTTATCTCAATTAGTTAAAAAAAAAAAAAAAAAAAGAAAAAAGAAAAAGAAAAGAAAATTATATATCATTAAAATGGAGATTATGTGTTGTCTGTCTGTAACAGAAACTATCTTTCTTTTTTTTGGAAGTCCATGGCAGACGATGATGACAAAAATTATCAATTGTAGAAAAGACAATTGGTAGATTTATTTCAATTAGTTAAAAAAAAAAAATATAAAATATGAGATATATATGATAAAAAATATATGATAAAAAACGGTTTTGGCCTTTGTGCCCTCTGAACTTCTTCAGGTGTTCCTTGTCTATTCGAGCATAGCAATGATTCAACCTGGGAAATCGTTTTGAACAGTTTGACTGTTGAGCAAACAAGACATTGAAGAACTCAAATATTTAAATTGACCTTGTGTCACATCCTGCTCGTGCAGAGGGGGTTTGGTGTGTGTGTGTGTGTGTGTGTGTGTGTGTATATATATATATATATATATAAGCATCACTGCACAATCAAGAAGAGGACAACAGTCCAAAAAATCAAAATAATACATGAAAATGATTTTCTTTCATTATATAGAATTCTCTGGTTGGTTGGTCTGTTTTTATGTATCTGCATTTTCTAAGGGGGGTCACCCATCTGAGTACTGAATGGGTTCATTGCTGCTTAACTTCAGTGATCTATCAGAAACAGTAAGTCATCTATTCTACAAGTTATTTACTTGTAAGCCAACATGGAACAAACTACCATCATCAATTGTGAATGGCCTCATCTCTGAATTCTTTTAAGGCAACGTTGGATGAACTGTGGAAAGAATATAATTATTCAGTTGAAATAAGATGAATGTTTTAAATACAAGGAACAGATGATAGGTCTTAGAGACCTAATATACTAACTGAAAAGATATTTTATTAAAAATAGAGATTAGGTCTCTATTTGTCTGTAACCAAAACTATGTTACTACTTACGTCACATTACTCAAAATTGTCATAACATAGAATAAATACTCAAAATTTAAGCGTGCAACCATAGACGGTCCTCATTGACTTTTAAAACTAGTTTTAATAAATGCTTGCCCGGTATTATATATTCATATATAGTTTGTTTTATTTTAATATGTATGTAAAGTTATCAGAACTAAGTTTCCATTTCAAATCGTTTTATTTTTTTTAATCCTTTAATAAATTTGATGATTTTACTTATGATACAAACCCTCTGACATTGAATTTTTAACTCCCACCTCCTCAGGCAATATCTTTCAAAAATCAATTTTTACATCGCCCGGTGTGCGTTCTTTTTTTTTTGCTAGTTATTATAACATTGATTCAAATTACCACAACATAAAATGGAAAATATTAAATACACTAGCAAATATATTCTTGCAAGTATTTCATTAAAAAGTTATCGTACAAGGGTGATAACTCACATACAAAATATTAAAATAACACTAGCAATATATGCACATGAAGTATTTATTAAAAATTAATAAAAAGCTATAACCAATACAAAAATATAAACTAATGCTAAAATATATTGTTCAACTCAATACAAAATATTAAAAGCGCTGCAAAGTATTGTTCATAAAAGTTATTACAAGATAACTCACATACAAAATATCAAATACACTAGCAAATATATGCACACCCCTGAAGTATCTAATTTTTATGTAATATATTATTCAAATTAGAAAGACTAATGAAACTAAATAAGAATGCAGATAAGAAGATTTGAAACAGAGTTGGTCTAATCGAAAAATAGAACAACTGAAACTTACTCTTCCATCACCCCCGTCTTTCATTGCTAAATTTTTCTAATTTAACTATTTAGCTCAAATAGGAAGGAAAGAATAAAATTAGTTATTTCTTCTTGTTAATGGATTTTTAAAAAGATTTATCACAGATTTTTGCTCATATTTATTAAGATAAAACCAAACAATTAGAAATCAATAATACTAAGCACATATTTATTAAAATCAAATTTTTAATATCAATATGCAAATTAGCCTTCCCATTCACACTGTAAACTGCTATTTTATTGTATATATAAATACAATTGCATGTTTTAGTATGTAGACATGGTTATCAGTATTAATAAGGTAAAACAATTTTATTAATAATTATGGTTTAAATAAAAATAAAATCATGGAGAATGCGACATAAATAACTAAGGGAATTAAGACTCGAGTAGTAATATAATTTTGGTTACAGATAGAAAAACACACAATCTCCATTATAATAAGATATTAAATATTCCTCCATTTCTTTTTAATGATATAAATTAATGGTTTTCAAACTGTATTTTTAGGACCACAACATCAACAGCTGTGGTCTGCAATCGCTGTTAGGACTTCTTGAAAATGTATATTATCTGATTACTGATAGAACCTCAAAGTTGTATTTCTAGTTACCAGTACACACCTATGAAAACCTAGTTTAAACAGCAACCACTCCCAAAAATGTTGGTTTTAGCATGTCTTCCAAGTATCCATTGTTATTTCAAAGGGCGGTCAAAATGCTGCTTCCTGTTGCAACAACATATTTATGCAAAACCGCATTTTCAGCACTTATGAATATGATGACCAAATACAAATCTAGACATGTTGTAAAAAATGAATTGCATCTTTGTCACCAAAAATTGACAATTTGTGCCAAACAAGGCGAGCCACATCCTTCTCACTAAGTTTCCAGTTTAAATCGTTTTATTTTTTTAATTCTTTTAATAAATACTCAAAATTTAAGTGTGCAACCATAGACGGTCCTCATTGACTTTTAAAACTAGTTTTAATAAATGCTTGCCCGGTATTATATATTCATATATAGTTTGTTTTATTTTAATATGTATGTAAAGTTACCAGAACTAAGTTTCCATTTCAAATCGTTTAATTTTTTTATTCCTTTAATAAATTTGATGATTTTACTTACTTATGATACAAACCCTCTGACATTGAATTTTTAACTCCAACCTCCTCAGGCAATATCTTTCAAAAATCAATTTTTACATCGCCCGGTGTGCGTTCTTTTTTTTGCTAGTTATTATAATATTGAACCAAATGAATTGGCGTCTACTTTGTTCATAAAAAGTGCACATAACACAGTGCAAATATTGGATGTGATTTTCATTAAATATTTGTTGATAAATTTCATATATCAGTTTGTAAATTTTTTCAATTAAAATAGGGTGCATATTCTTGCTAGTTTTTTAAAAAGTCTATAGTTGAGGATAGAATAGACACAGTAAATGGCCCTTGGTGTTCATCAGACAAAGTGGGTCCCCACATGGTAGGTATCCCTTAATATCTATTAAATTTAAATAGTTACAACCGGAGGAGGAAGCATATTGTTGCCAGTAAAAAAAATAAATAGAAATAAAAGCAAGAAGTTAAAAAGGATTAACATGTAATCTTTTTATATGCATTCTTATTTAATTTTGTTAATCTTTCTAATTTAATATATTTCATTACATTAAAACTTAAATACTTACGCTCTAAAGGTGCATATTCTTGCTAGTTTAAAATAATAATTGTTTAGCTTCCCAAATATTGTAACTGGCACCTAAAGATGCTTGTTGCAAGTCTTTTTATATACATTATTTAATTTTGTTAGTCATTCTAATTCAATACATTTCATTTCATTAGGATAGGGACTAGCAAACTGAGCCTAAAATGCGTTTTTGACAAAATGACTTTAGCCCCCTTACAGAAAATAATTTACCAAAAATCAGGGAATTATTGGATTTTAATGAAATTTTCAGTGTTTATTTATCAATGAATGATCTTTATAATGCATTATTTTTTTCAGGTCACTTAATTTTGACCCCCCTTATATTGGGGGCGTAAAATGTTTTGCAATTTGATCATTTTCGATACTAATTACAGTATAAATAATGAGATAAAAGACCGAACTTATGAATAGAAACAAAAAAAAATTGAGAAAATAAGTATCGAAAATCAAAAAAAAAGGTAAAAAAATAAATAATTTAGTTTTTGGAGATTTTTATTTTACTCATTTCGATAATTATTTAATTGGCTATTATTTTATAAAAGAAAAAATTATACATCAATGTTTTTTCTGCTTAAAAAGGGGAGAGGGTACATTTTCAATAGAGTTTTTCTTCAAAACTTATTACTTTTGGCGCCTAAAATAAGGTTTGCATTAAGTAGATATTTATTTTTAGAATCTAAAAATATAACATTTTAAACTTAACATCAGCTTTTCATATTTTAAATGAATTTTATATATTAATTTTTCATAGCAAAAATACTAAATTAAAGTTTTGAAATAAAATAACTGATGCATCATAAAATTCATTAATTGTTAAATCAATACTGAAAATTTCGTTAAAATCGGATAATTACCTGATTTTTGGTAAATTTTTTTTCCCTCCCAAATGTTACGTTAAAATTGTAAACAAGCGCCTAAAACCATTGGAAAAACAGCCAAAATGGCTGATCGCGTCGAAATTGACCAAAACAAATAGTTTTAAATCTTTTAAAAATAAACTGCAAATGTAATTATATTTTTCTTTTTTAATGATGGTTATTATGTTACTACTTATCGATTTAGACAAAGTTTAACCTGAAATAATAGATTTAATTATTCTTAATTCGCTTTTAAAACTCGTAGAAGCTGATTTTTTTGCTAGTCCCTACATTAGGGCACATATTGAGGAGAGTAAAAATAAATAGAAATAAAATCAAAAAGTTTAACATGTATATACCTGTTAATGAAATCAATGGCATGGGTTTTAAGTTGATCAGCACTGTGCAAATCAGCCAGGACAAGAATCTCACAGACATTCTCTATTGTAAGATTTGAACAAAGTGCTTCTTCACACATAACTTTCAATCGCTCAAGAGCATACTGAAAAAAACAAAAAAACAAAGGGTATATTCAAAATCATTCAAGAAATAGTTTTTAGCTGAAACAGATGAGAGTAAACAATATCCTGTCCTAATAAGAACAAAAAAAACATGCTGATTGAAAAGCAACTCTCTATTTTAACTCTTAACATCCTGTTGAGATTTTTCTAAGTCCAGAGCATTCCTACAAGGATATATAAAAAAATGACTAAAAATGACCTTTGCATCTAAAGTTACCTATTATTTCCCTTAAATCAAAGATTTCTACATATGTTTAATATTAAATTTAAATAAAGGCTATTGTTTGGGGCTGATTAGTTAAAACTAATGTGACTTCCAGCCGGGTGGAATGAGGTGGTATAGGACTTTAAGAGTTTTAAACTATTTATAATTTCTCCTATATGCAAGTTATATTTTTCTTAATTCTTTAATGTATGTTCCTTAATACAAATCATTTGTTTGCATGTTATATGATTTCAAATATTCCTATCTACAGGGTGATTGAAAAACTATAATACAATCACTCTTTTCATGATACCGATCTTTCACCTCATTCCATACCAACACCTGCATCAAACAGACTCTTAACTCTTTGCCTACCAAATTTCCTTCATAGCTGTACCAAATTTCTTGGTATTTTTTATTATTGCAATCAGAGTCCTTCTTCTCAATTATAATGAACTAACCATCAGTTTTTGTATTTTAGTTACGGTAGGATCACAGTGGAGGGAGAGTTGCAGTGAGTGGTTACAAGTAGGCAAAGAGTTAATTTACATATTCAGTAGTCTTTTTATCACTTCTTTTAAATTATAATTTTAGTAGTTCTGTAATATTGAAAAAGAATCCAAGTTGCTATAAATTTAGAAGCAATGATCAGAAAAAAATTTTTTTTTATAACCAACATTTAAGAGTAAAAAAAATAATAGTTACAATTCATTATACGGAAAATATAACTGCTGTAAGGTTTGGTTTGTTTTGTTTTATGGCATATCAACGCTCAGTGGACTTAGAAAATCTCAACAGGATGTTAGAGTTAATGTCGACAAGTATTGAAATAAATCAATTCTTAATGAATAATCAATTTTGTTTATAAACTCATGTTCTTCTATTTAACCCATAGATGGGACCCTAACAGGGTCAGAGTGGACCAAGGATGAAGGGGTGCTCCACATTCCCCAAACCTCCAGAACTGGAACCTCCCATCAGATAGAGTTTAACATCATTCCCAGGACAAGAAGACCCTCAGCCACCACCTTCTAACACCCATATGATAAACAGGGTTGTGGCTTGCCATAAAGGCAATAGGATTGGGGCAGTCATATAGGTGCCAGGGCTTGACGTAACCAACCGATTGATCGGAGGGGCCTCTCTGACCGCCTGTCTAGCCCAAGTAAGGATCAATGTGGAATATTGCAAGTCATGGAATACTCAACCACCTGGGTTCTATCATTAAGCATCACAGGTCACCACCCACAGCCAACAGGTGGCCCCTATGGGAGTCTTACCCCTCTGCAGAGGTGCAGTCAGTGCATTCTAAAGCCCCAGCTGACAGGGCATTTGTATTAAGAAAAACAAAGGAGTCCATTTCAAAAGTTGATAAAAAGGGATGGGGTTTGCCATAAGAGCAATAGGGTCGGGACAATCATATAGGTGTTAGGGCTTGACGTGACCAGCTGTCTAGCCTAAGTAAGGGCCAAAGTGGAGTACTGCAAATCATGGACTGCTCATCCACCTGGGCTCTATCCTTAAGCATCACAGGTCGCCACCACAGCCAACAGGTGGCCCCATTGGGAGTCTTACCCCTGTGCAGAGGTGCAGTTGGTGCATTCTAACGCCCCAGTCGACAGGGCAGAACACTGTAAGAGATGGCATTGTATTGCTTTATATGAGGTATGGCTGAAAAGTTCATAGACTGACCAAGATACTCTCATGGTTTATTTTTCAAGAAAGTCCTCCCTACTCCCTCACACACCTAAAAAAAAAAAAAAAAAAAAAAAATCTAAAAAAAATCTAAAAAAATAAATAAATAAAATTGAACATAGCATGCTGCATTAATAAAGCAGGTGGTTGTCCCTCATCCGAGTGCCTGAATTCACAGCTTCCAACACCCTGGTTCTTCACGCCATAATTCAGACCAACAGCCACCCACACAAAACTTCAACACAGAGCATACATCCAGGATATCTCGCACTAGAATCGAGAGAATGTCTATCATCACAAGACAATGAAAAAAAGAAGAAAGGGTGTCCCATCATGGTATAATGGTTAGTAAGATAATTTCCCATCAACAGCAAATATGATGTTAGCCTATGAACTTTTCAGCCTTGTATATTATTTGAAGAATTAAATTTATTAATTATTGTCTGTTGAAAATAAACTAAAAAATCTTGAAAGAATTGATAATGAATTACCTTGTCTGCTGCAGCTAAAAGATCATCAGCCATTTTCTCTAAATTTGGTGCTTTTCCAGTATAAATGAAACGTAACATTTCTCTCATCACTTCATGATCAACATCAGTGATTTCCACACGATTCTGAAATGGGAAAGGGACAACATTTACATAGAAGTTAAAGAGAGAAAGAAACAAAGAGAAAGAAAGGAAAGAAAAAGAGAAAAAAAAGGAAAAAGAAAAACAGAGAAAAAAAAAAAAAAAAAAAAAAAAGAGAGACATTTACATAAATTAAAAAAGAAAGAGAAAAAGAAACAAACAAAGAGAAATTAAAAGAGAAAGAAAAAAGGAAAAAAGAAGATAAAAGAAAAACAGAGAAAGAAAAAAGGAAAAAGAAGATAAAAGAAAAACAGAGAAAAGAAAAAAAAAAAAAAAGAGACATGTACATAAATTAAAAAGAGAAAGAAAAACAAAAAGAGAAAGAAAAGAAAAAGAGAAAAAAAAAGAAAAAAGAAAAAAAAGAAAAAGAAAAAAAGAAAAGAAAAAAAGAAAAAAGAAAAAAAAGAAAAAAAAAGAGAAAAGAAACGTGATTGATTGATTTTAACGACATGTCAACCCATCCAGGATTATCTTATGCCAAGCGGTAGATTGTGAGGGATGGTCAAATTTATTTTTATGTCTTTTTTTTCAAAGATTTTTCCTTTTTTTCATAGTAGATTGTTCGCAGTTATTTGTTGCTAAGTGGACTGGAAATTACTTTAAGGGATAAGTTTATAGGATAAAGTTAGTTTGTTATAAGCAATAGTTTGGTTGAAAGTTTTGTTTTAAACAATTTTTATAAACAATTTTTTTTCCTATTTAACCCATAGATGGGACCCTAACTGGTACTACCACTCCGGGCCAGAGTGGACCAGGAAGCAATGGTGATAAAGTGGTGTACCACATTCACAGACCTCTAGAACTGGAACCTCACTATCACAGAGTTTAACGTCACTCCCAGGACATTAAGACCCTCAGCCACCGCCTTCTTGCACATATATGATAAAAAGGGTTGGGGATTGCCATAAGTGCAATAGGGTTGGGGCAATCATATAGGTGCTAGGGCTTGACATGACCAGCCGATTGATCACAGGGGACCTCTCCAACTGTCAGTCTAGTCTAAGTAAGGACCAAAGTGGATTGTTGCATGTCATGGGCAGCTCAGCAACCAGGGTTCCCTCTTTAAGTATCACAGGTTGCCACCCAACGCCAACAGGTGGCCCCATAGAGAGGGGGTCTTACCCCTTTACAGAGGTGCAATCTGTGTATTCTAAAGCCCCAGCCGACAGGGCTGATAGGTTCATAGCCTTAAATGATAACTGAATACAATAATTAAAAAAGTCGTCAGGGTGGCCTAAAGTCGGTAGCAGCCAATCAGCGAGGGCATCTATCCCCTTTTCACTGTTTTTGTGTCTGAGGTAGAGTGCCACACCTACCATCAGCTCCTTACTTTATTACACAGATCCCCATGCTACTCATATGCTGAGTTGGTGAGGGTCGGTATCGAACTAGGAACCTCTACCGACTAAGAATAATTTGTTTCAAATATCTAAAAAAAAAAAAAAAAAAAAAAAAAAAAAAAAAATGTTTTTAAGTAGCCAAAAAACCTACCTGTTTCCTTTCTTCCATCTCATGCTCAAACATTGCATTAAATACAGGTGAACGAGCTGCAAAATAAAAATAAATATATAAATACATATCTCAAGAACAGGTAGGAAAATAGAAATATTTGAAACAAGAAAAGAAAGTTCACTTTTTAATCAGAATAAGCATAAGAATTGATATTTCAAATTAGGAATTTTGCACAAGAAATATTTTCTGTCTTTATTGTTTTCCTTTACTAAACTGTTCCAATCTTAATGGGATATATAGGTTAATTGGAGGTGTAGGGTCTAATGGTTAGAGTCATAGGAAATGGACTCGTCGACCTGAGTTCAATTCCTGAATGAAGCAGTTGCATTTCATATAGCACTAATACCCTTGGAAAGGTATATATCCAATTCTCCCTCCAGCTATGGGTAAATAGCAGGACAGACTGGGCTCTTTAACCATGGCTTGGTAACCAGTCAAGGAGAAGGAAAACTATGAATTCAAACCTATTAAATTCTGCTTAAGAAACTGACCTTGTGTTGCACCTTACACGTGCGGAGGGGTTGGTAAATATATATAGGTTAATTGGTTATTTTATTTAATGGCATATCAATCCTTGTGGGTTATTCAATGCCAAATCTGTTTTTTTCTTTTATGATTGGTTTTAATTTTAAAACCATTTCTCTATAAAGCATTTGGTTGGCTGAAGAGGTGAGTCTGGTTCAACAGAGACATCTCTTTGAAAATAAATGTGCAGTATACCCTGCCATAGTTCTATCAACCCTCCTGTACGGCGCAGAAGCCTGGATGATATACAAAGCGGATACCCATAGACTACATGGACTCGTCGCCCCGAGTTCAAATCCTAGATGTAGTAATTGCATTTCACTTAGCACTAATATCCTTGGGAAAGGTATGAATCCTAATCTCCCTCCAGCTATGGATAAATAGTGGGGCAGACTGGGCTCTTTAACCTTGGTTAGGCAACCAGTCTAGGAGAAGGAAAACTGAACAAACTTGTTGAATTCCGCGCTTAAGAAATCGACCTTGTGTCACATCCTGCTCATGCGGAGGGGTTGGTAAATAAATAATATATTGGAGGAAAATGATTCACATGGTGTCATCATCAGATACGGTGGACAGCAAGTAGTAGTAGTATATAGATAATGATTTTAATATTTAAATATATACTAATATTCGGTTGTAATTCAAATTGTTTTCAAATTGTGAACTATCTGTGAATATATACGATAGCTGACTTTTACAAACCTGAAATCCCACCTGTAAGGCAGGTTTTACAGGCAAGTTTTAATAAGGTAGAAATCAAGTTTCACTAGCAGGACCTGTGGATATACCACTGTATGATAATTTAATTATAACAACGTTTAATATGTTTACTAAAGAGCTATTGCTAAATACTTCAATATGTAAAAAGGATTATAATCTTGATTTAACTATCTTTTTTTTCTTTCTTTTCATCATATTCGATTGAAACATTGGTGTTATCACTTCCATGAGCTCACACACTATCTTTCTCTACTCTCTTTCTTTAGCATATTTTTCTGTGTAGTATGTCCTTTTTCTTCCCTTTCTTTAACTCATAATAAAAACAGAATGGTCTATTATTTAGCTGAGTAGATAACACTCACAATGAGAATTCAGCAGATAAGCAACATGGGATAATCAGAATATACATTTTTGCATTTTATCTTGGATGATTTGACAGTCTCATTTTAACCAGAGGGTATTGCAAGATAATAACGGTCGTACAAATAAGGAACACAAGTATTAATATATAGACTGCATTTTATCTTGGATGATTTGGACAGTCTCATTTTTAACTAACAGATATTGCAAGATGATAACATTCATTCAAACAAGTATTAATATATAGATTCTTTTAAGTCAAATCAATGCAAAAAGATTTGTTTACCTGCCAATATGGCTTTGTGTGCCTGGAATTCCCGGCCTCCAACGCATAACGTTACATCGCTGAATGATGAACGTTCAAACAAACCCCCAAGATCATCACTTAATCGACATTCAGGTACCTTCACAGGTGTACAATTGCTCTGTCCAGATACATTTACCGTATCTCCTACCACACTGACCTGAATGAGTAAAAAAAATGTTAAAAATTAGAATGAAAGAAAATTTTTTTTTACAAAATATTTTACAAATCAAAACAAAAAATTCATTGTTTCAATACAGTAAAAAAATAAAATAAAAAAAAAAAAAATAATATATATATAAATATATATATGGGGTAGAAATCGTGACCCATGCGGAAGTCCACTTCAGCGATGAGGACCAATTGACAGAAGTGGGGACTGGGTATACATTCTTTTGGAAAGGCAGGCTGATGGTAGCTGTGAGGATTTGAGGTAAGGCAGCTCGAGCACCCCTTCCTGAAGCAGACTCTACATGACGGATGGCATGGACACATTTCCTACATTTAAGACTGACCATATATGTGACCTGTGTGGCAGGGCCTCTCAGTTACGTACAGCCGCATGCGAGAGGAAGCCGAGAATGGAGTTTATGTGTGACAGGGAACATAAAAACAAATTTGGACCAGTGGGCCCTCTGCGTGCTCACAATCGAACTACTTGTAGAAATGGACTTCTGCAAAGAAGTAGCAATCACCATATATATATTATATATTATATATATATATATATATATATATATATATATATGTGTGTGTGTGTGTGTGTGTGTGTGTGTGTGGGGTAATACATATTTGGGATCATCCATCACAATGCATGCTCATGTTGTTGCACACAGATTTATACAAAGATTTTTACAAATCCATATATATATATATATATATATATATATATATATATATATATATATATATATATATATATATATAAGCCACATTCTACATTGAAATTAATAAGAAATATAAAGTAGTAGGCAGAGTAGGCTACTGTCAATATGATCCGGCCATCGAGGCAGTCTATTCCCTTTTCACTAGCACTAAACCAGGGAGATTGTTTTTGCATCAAGGTGGAGCACCCACACCTACCATCAGCTCCTCACTTTTATCGCACAACTCCATGCTATTTTAAGCTAAAGATGTTTTTGTTTTATTCATTCTTAATGGGTATTCAACATTTTTTTTAAACTCATTGTTTTCTATTTAACCTATAAAAGGGACCTTAACCACTCTGGGTCAGAGTGGACCTGGGAGTAATGCTGATGAGGGGGTACTCCACTCTCGAGAGAGCTCCAGAATTGGAATTTTATTTTAACATCATACCCAGGACACTAAGACCCTCAGCCACCACCTTTTAGCACAAATGATAAAAAGGGCTAGGAGGTTGCCATAAGGTCAGGACAATCATATAGGTGCTAGGGCTTGACATGACCAGCTGATTGATTGGTGGGGGCCTCTCCGACCACAATTATAAATGGTTTTATATTAACAAGCAGGACCTGTGGATATACCACAGTAGGATAATTTAATTATTACAATGTTTGATATGCTTACTTAAGAGCTATTGTATAATAGTTCAATATGTAAAAAAGTACAATAATCTTGATTAAACTCTCAATCTTTTTTTTCTTCTTTTCATTATGTTCGATTGAAACTGCTTCTGCGTACTCACCCTCTCTCTATCTTTCCCCCCATCTCTTTCTAATTTATATTCTTTCTATGTAGAAAGTCCTTTTTCTTCCCTTTGTTTCATTATAATAAAAACAGAATGGTCCATTATTTAGCTGAGGTGACAACACTCATAAGAAATAAGAAAATCCAAGGATAAGCAATACCAGATAATCAGCATTTAAATTTTTGCATTTCATCTTGGATGATTTGGACGGTCTCATTTTTAACCAGAGGGTGTTGCAAGATGATAACCATTGTACAAATACGAAACACAAGTATTAATATATAGATTATGAAATATCTATTATTGGAATCATTTTTTGATAAATATTTAAAAAAAAACAAAAAATAATAAAAAACAAAAAAAACAACAACAAAAAAAACAAAAAACAACAACAAAACAAACAAAAACAATACTAATAAAATGATGAAATAGTTTCATATTTAAAAAAAATGTATGAATTGGCCAAAAGGTCAAATTTTGACAAAATGTGTCATCTATATTTCGGTAAAAGGGCAGTTTGGCCAAATGTCCTTCAGAGAAATGTCCGTCAGCCATTTGTTTGGTGTGGTTTGTTGATTTTACAGCATGTCAACTATTGTGGGGTTATTTCATGCTGAAGACATTTTGTTTTATTCATTTTTGATGTGCATCGAAAAAAAAAATTTCTTTTAAACTCAATTTAAAAAAAACACTTTTTTCTATTTAACCCATAGATGGAACCCTAACAGGTACTACCACTCTGGGTAAGAGTGGACCTGGGAGTAATGCCAATGAATACTACCCAGAGCTCCAAAATTGGAACTTCATCAGATGCAGTTTATTATAGGCACCACCAACAGGACATTATTTGCCATAATGTTGGGATAAATTATCAATAAAATAAAACAATATCTTCAACCATTTTCTTTATTTCCTTCTCTAATATTTACGAGTCCTCCTTTTTGTTTTGATTTGTTAAGATAACTCTTGATACTCATATATATATATATATACTCATACAAATTTTAAAATTATCTCCCTTAATATTACGACAGTGTTGGGCTAAATAAAAGTTGTTGGGGTGGCCTAAAGTCGGTATTAGCCAATCAGCGAGGGAGTTTATCCCCTTTTTACTAGCGCTAGACCAAGGAGATTGTTTTTTTGCATCTGAGGTGGAGCGCCACACCTACCATCAGCTCCCCAGTTTACCGCACATATCCCTGTGGTACTCATACACTGAATTGGTGAGGTTCGGTATCGAACTAGGAACATTGTGGTTTCTAGCCAAATCTATTCTGTCCCCCATCCACACTGTACTAAACTGGTTGTCTTTTCTCAGCAAAAATCTCAAAATTACATTTTTAATTCATTTTTGGTGGATACCCAAAACTAAATATACTTGTTGCATAATCTATGGTAGCATAGATTATTGACAACACTGTGTAGCGTAAATGTAAATTTACAGACAGTTTGGGACCTTTTGACCCCAGAAGCGGAAAACCCACGAATGACGTTCTATTGAAACAGATCGAAACACTGCAGCGTAGGTGAAATAAACATCACTCGTTTAAGAACTTGTGTTTTTTTTTTATTTTTTCTTAATATTACATATATATACTATATAATTTTTTTCTCCCCTATCTTATTTCTCTCCATCTGTACTTAACCTCTTTACTCTGCAGATCCTTTCCAACTCTCTCTTTACTTTTGATCTTCTCTCTCTCTCCCCATCCACCAAAGATTTCCTTCTGACCAATCAAATCCTCACAAACACTATCCCATCCACCCAACTTCATCCCCAAATCCACCCCTTTCCCATCCACTTTCTCTTCTATAAAACACATGTATGTTGCTTTAATGATCATATAATATATATATATATATATATATATATATATATATTTTTTTTTTTTGAGGATATGTGCTTAATTGAAGTCATACCTAATTGTCAGCTAAAAGCCATATCAAATAAACACATTGTTTATTTACTTATTCTCATACTGTCATGTAGCAAGTCAATAAAAAGTGGAATATAAATAAGTTCAAAACATACAAAGAATCTGGAATGGCCAGCTGGTGTAGTGGTTAGAATCTCCGTCTGTCAGCTTGGCAGTCAAGGTTTCGAGTCACACACGGAGCAGTCTCCTATGTCTATAACCTTGCTGATGAGACCTAATAGGTCAAAATGTACATTCATGGATTGACATTTTCTCGATTTGTTTAGCCTTACATTTGAACATATATGCCCGCCTAAAATTCATTAATTATTAACTAATTAATTTTCAAAATTAGGTATGACTTCAATTAAGCACATATCCTCCAAAAATTGTCGGCTAAAAGCCATATCAAATAACACATTGTTTATTTACTCACTCATATATATATATATATATATACTAGCTAAAGTGCCCGGTCCATGACCAGACTAAAAAAAATTAGGAATGCCAGAGAGTGAATGAGAAGAGAGAAAATAAGAGGAAAATGATTTATCAAATTTAAAAAAAAAAAAAAAAACGCCTAGAATTTTTTTAGTAGAATGAATGTTTATTTTATGAAATTTTTTTTCCATTAAGATATTATTTTTAAAAATGCATTCCAAAATTTTATTAAAGATTTGACAATAAACAAAGCTAAGAATTAGTGTATTATAATATTCGTTTATTTTAAGAATTGTCTCTTTTTGTTTACATTTTTGAAACAATCTTAATTTTTTAAGCAAGCTTCCTTGCCTGTTATTTCCAGGGTAGAAATGTATCTGTTTAATTCCTTTTTAATTCTTAAAAATTAATCTTAATTTAATTTTTAATTAATGTATTTGTTTAATTCGCGTATTAAAATGTAACAATAAAACGCTAAGAATTAAATACTTACAATTGTCCGTATTACAATTCCTTCTTTTTTTTTTGGTTTATAGTGTTTTTTTTCTAAAAACTCTTTTTTACATATGACAAATTGGAGAAGTTTATCAGTTTAATTCATTTCCTTTTTCGACTCCTAAAAGTTACAAAGAAAGTAACAAAGAAGATAACTAAACATTACCTTATTTGTAGGTGGAATATAAACGTTTGAGTTATTCTGATTAAAAATGGATATATTTTATTCTAAAATGAAAGAATTAATAATAAAAAAAAGTTGAGTTATTATTAATCGTTAAATGTTTTCATTTATTATTGTTATTTAATTCGCTGTAAAAAAATTAATTCAATCGATAAAACAACATACAAATTACATATTTAGTAGGATTATTTTATTTTATTTCTAACCAAATACATATTTCTAAGATTGGACTGGGAATACGTGAAAAATTCCGAACTGAAACGATTGGGGCATGAATTTGTCTATTTCAAATTATCAGCAGGCGGCACTGTGCGGCCATTTTGTATCACAGCTGATATAGCCAGCAAATTTTTTTTTTATATTAGCAGCAGCAGCCATGTCACGATTATTGCAAATTTTTGTGTCATTAAACTAAACAGTAAAAAAGCCTTTAGGAGGCAAAAGTTGATTAAGTCAACTTTAGTATAATAATAATAATAATACACACACACACACAGAGGATTGTAAAGTAACTCCCTTCCCTATTTTAAAAATTTTATATTTTCGGAATTATTTTTTACAAAAAATGAATAGGAGAAGAACACACATAACATGGAGTTTTATTTTAAAATTCTATATGGTCACCAGCATTCAATCCAGCCTCTCAAGCCACTCGGAATCATATCAACTGATCTTCTCAGGAACTTTTGTGGAATAGCAGAAATAAATTCTCATATTCATCCTTGAAGTTATATATGAATACACACATAGTAGACTTGCTTCTTCAACCAACCTCAAAGAAAAAAAGTCACAGGGTGTTAAATCAGGGCTTCTGGCTGGCTACTCATGTAGACCATGTCTACCCAGCCATCGCCCAGGAAAATAGTGATTCAGTCATTCAACAAAAAGCAAAATAAAGTGGAGGAGCAGTATCTTGCCATATATTGAGAAAAATCTAATTGCATATAAAAGAATTATATAGTTTAAAATAGGGATTTTTTTTCAATCACCACACACATATATATATATATATATAACTAAAATTCATGTTTATATATATTTCATAGTTCATCTAGTTTTGGTTAGACAAAAATATGGGCTTTTGTAGTAATTACTAATATCCATAATATTTAAAATAATGCTTGTATACATAAACACATGGTTAATGATATATATATATATATATATATATATATATCCCTACTTAATGGAGGCTCGTGGGTTAGTGGTTAGAGTCGTGGACTTGTCGATTCGAGCTCAATTCCTTGACGGAGCTGTTGGCATTTCACATAGCGCTAATACCCTTGGGAAAGGTATGAATCCATATATATTCTCCCTCCAGCTATGGATTAAATAGTAGGGCAGACTGGGCCCTTCAGCCTTGGGTAGGTAACCAGTCTAGGAGAGAGATAACACTGAATTCAAAATTCCTGAGGTCGGTCGTTGACTGGGTTTGTGGCAACCGTTGATGCACCAATTCTTTCCTATCGACTGTACCAAAAAGTGTGGATGGTCCAACACAAGCCTTCACCACTATAAACAAATCACTGTGTGGACGTTCATTGTACGAACACTGATACAATGAAATCGACATGAGAGTCCATCACTTAATTTTTTAAAAAAGAAATACAGTAAATATTTTTTTTACTTACCTCACAAAATATTGTTAGCTTATCATCAGGTAAAAGTCCATTGGCTTCATCCATTAGAAAGTCCCGCCTAATAAACTTCTTGAAACCCCAGTCTTTTCCCTGCACAAACCTGTACGCTCTTTGACTCTCTACAAAAAAAAAAACAACAAAAAATACAATCAACCAAATTACTTGATATAAAAATGAAAGTCATTCAATAAATAAGAGGATTTTTTTTTTTTTTTTTTGAAAAAAGCAAAATAATTTTTTTCCATTAAATGTAAAGTCTGCATTGTTTGAAAGTGGTTTATAACAAAAATTATTTTGACCTCACAAAAATATTTATTTTGAGGCTATTCAAAATGGCAAGCAAATCAAACTAACAAATCCAGGCTTGAGCAGAGGAACATACCCTCCGTCTTTCTTCAGTAACCTTGTAGTTGAGAGTTCAATCCTTGAGTTGGGTAGCATATATACTCTTTTAAAAGAATATAAATACAATAGATATTACAGGCTGATTTACTCGGTGTCTTCATTTTGTTTGTTAGTCACAACATTATGGCTGTTATACTCTCCTGCCTTCTTCAGTAACCTTGTAGTTGAAAGTTCAATCCTTGTTTTGGTTTGGTTTGGTTTACGGCATATAAACCTCAGTGGGTTATTTAATGCCAATAAAATTTTGAAATAAAGTCATTCTTAATGGATACTCAATTTTTATAAATACATTTTTCTATTTAACCCATAAATGGGACCCTAACAGGTACTACCTAGTCTGGGTCAGAGTGGACCAGGGAGCAATGGTGATGAAGGGGTGCTCCACATTCCCCAAACCTCCAAAACTGGAACCTCACCATCAGATAGAGTTTAACGTCATTCCCAGGACATGTAGACCCTCAACCACCGCTTTCTAGCACCATATGATAAAAGGGGCTGGGGCTTGCCATAAGGGCAATAGGGTTGGGGCAATAATATAGGCGCTAGGGCTTGATGCAACCAGCTGATTGATCAGAGGGGGCCTCTCCGACCGCCCGTCTAGCCCAAGTAAGGACCAAAGTGGTGTATTGCAAGTCATAGACTGCTCAACCACCTGGGTTCTATCATTAAGCATCACGGGTCGGCACCAATCGCCAACAGGTGGCCCCATTGTGGGAGTCTTAGCCCTCTGCAGAGGTGCACTCTAACGCCCCAGCAGACAGGGTGCCCTTGTTTTGGGTAGCATATATACTCTTTTAAAAGAATATAAATACAATAGACATTACTGGCCGATTTACTTAGTGTTTTCATTTTAGTTGTTAGTCACAACATTATGGCTGTTATACTCTCCGGCCTTCTTCAGCAACCTCGTAGTTGAAAGTTCAATCCTTGAGTTGGGTAGCATATATACTCTGGTTCAGTGGAAGAAACACACATGGATAAATTAATGTGATATCCTCTTAAACTGGGTATCCATCATTATTGTGCAATGGAGGTGTGCTGGGCCGATAACCCAGGTAAGTAGATTGTAACTACACTCTTCTACTATGTGAAACAACACTTGAATAAGAACTAGTGTAGCTTTATAAGCTTAGATCAGGACCTGGTTGGCTTGCAGATGCAGCTTCTTAGGTTTTTTTTTTTTGAGGGGGGGGTTAATGGCATATCAACCACAGAGGATCATTTAATGCAGCAAGTTTTAAAAGATTTGTAGCGATAGTTTGGAACTCAATTTTTTTTTTGTAAATAAATTTTCTATTTAATCCATAGATGAGACCCTAAGAGGTACTATCACTCTGGGTCAGAATGAACCAGGGAGCAATGGTGATGTAATGGGTGCCCCACATTCCCCAGACTTCCAGAACTGGAACCTCAACATCAGAGTTTAACGTCATACCCAAGACATGAAGACCCTCAGCCACCGCCTTCAAACACCCATATGATAAAAAGGATTGGGGCTGGCCATAAGGGCAAAAGTGTTGTGACAATCATATAGGTGCTAGGGCTTGACGGGACCAGCCGATTGATAGGAGGGGGCTTCTCTGACAGCCCATCTAGGCTATGTCTAAGTAAGAGCCAAAGTGGGGCATTGCTTGTCATGGTCTGCTCCTTCACCACAATTCATTCCTTAATCATCACAGCTTGCCACCCATGGCCAACAGGTGGGCCCATGGGGGTATCTCCCTGCAGAGGTGCAGTCGGCATATTCTAAAGCCCCAGCCGACATGGCTTGCAGCATCTTATGTGATCACTTGTGGTTGGATGCAGGGGGACGAAGAAGGGCAGTGAATACATCTGATGCAGGAACCCTGAGCTAGTCTGAACAGCAAAGTTGCCCGTATGGAGTCACTCGGAGCAAAATCGTGTAGTGTAGACTCGGCCACTTTGTCTTGTCAGAATCGGCTGAGACTCATCCATCTCAAGCAGGTCTATCTTGACCAAGTCCATATACTATTTGTCTGAATTTTTGAGATGAGGCTTGATAATTTGGATTATTTGATTTTTCGGACTATTTCAGTTGTTTCCTGTCAAACTCAGGAACCTTCTCTTCAATCTCTGGAGCATTCATGTCGTAATCGGGATCCTTAATATAACTTCAAACTGAACCCTTTATTCAATCCACTGGGGTAGACCATTCTCATCCTGTTAACCATGACAGGGTATAAGTGTTAAGCTATGTTAAGTATTCTATGCTATTATTGCCCTTGGCCAGGATTGAACCTGCAAACTATAGATGACTGATGAGTTTGACAAGAAACACCTGAAGAAGGCCAGAGGGCACATCAGCCAAAATGTGGTCTTGATAAGAATAAACATGAGGACAATAGTCTGAATAATCAAGAGGGTTCCCAAGTTTGACAAGAAACACCTGAAGAAATTCCAGAGGGCATCATTACGATTCATGTGGCCATCTTTAGGCTGCAGGTAAGAGCACTTTACAGTGCAGATCTTTTGTGGCATCAAATTTTATTTGTGTTAATCAGAATCCTTGTCTGTTCGTCCCGTGTTAAGCACAAGCAACTGAACACCAGTTCACCAAGGCCTTTAAATAGTTAACCAACCATGTATTCGAGCATGTTGATTGGCCAATTCAGTCCACACAGCCTCGAAGAGTCTATAAATCTAAGTTGTGATCCACAGCACACCTTATATACAAAATATATTCCAACAGGCACATGGGCCAAAATGTTGTGTATATAACAATAAAGATGAGGACAATAGTTCGAAAAATCCAAGTCTGTATAGTTTGTTCCACTAAACCTGTCCTAGAAAATGAATGTGGTCAACTCCAAACTGCGCCAGCTCGTATTGTTAGACTACTTTACCCCAGATAGTGGCCATTTATACTCAAACAAGGGCACACAACTCCATATCAAGGGAGATAATAAACAAAATGGAGTCCTTATAGTTCATTCCACTAAACCTGCCCAAAAACAAAAATGAACATGGTCAACTCCAAACAGGGCCCCACCTTGTATTGTTACACTAGTTCACACAAAATAGTGGCCATTTATACTCAAACAAGGGCACACAACTCCATATCAAGGGAGATAATAAACAGTACGGACAGCAAAACAAGAACAATTCATCCTCATGGATTGAATAAAAGGTTCAGTTTGAAATTCTAGGAAGGTTACTGACCATCACAGGCAGTTGAAGACGACCAGAGTGTACAACAACCATAACGTTGTGACCAGCCTGGACATCCAAATTTCAAAGCCTTTTCTATAGCTGATCAAATTGAAAAAAAAAAAAAAAAATTATTACATTTCTTAAAATTAAAAAAAAAAAAAAAAAGAAAAGTTATTTGATAATTTTACTGAAACAACATAAAAGGAGGACTCTTCAGACCCCCCCCCCTTCAGGTTCTTGGTGTCACTGCGTGTGTGGAAAATTTGCAGGAAACAAGGGCATCCCCTGACCAGGTTATGCATGTGGGGTTTGGGGCTCACTTGTGAATTTTATATCCCCTCGTTAATCCTTCTATGAATACACCACAGGTGAATTTGTTGGTTGGAGCTGGGGGTATATTCGCAGAGTTCCGTCCTCCTGCCTCAAAAACCGGTGGCTGCTGAAAAAAAAAAAAAAAAAAAAAAAAAAAAAAAAAAAAACACCAGCTACGATTGAAGTCTGTAGCCGAAGCGGTGTCACTTGAAAAAAAAAAAAAAAAAAAAAAAAAAAGAGGTTGGGTGTTGGGGTTTAGGGTTAGTTTAATGGGAAAATAAATAAATAATTTGGGTTCTATTTTTTCTGGGTCACCCTATATACAGGGTGACCTAGAAAAAAAAACAGAACCCAAAAAAGTTGTAATAAAACTTAATTTTAACTAGGGGGGGTTTAGGTTTAAGGTTTAAGGTTAGGGGAAAAAATGCCCTAAGTTGGTTGTTTTTTTTTTTTTTTTTAGTGACACTGCTTTGGCTATGGACTTCAATCGTAACTGGTGTTTTTTTTCTTCAGCAGTCACCGGCAAGCGGATTTTGAGGCAGGAGGCCGGGACGGAACTCTGCAAATATTACCGGAGCTGGCTCAACCAAACGAGGGTGAATGCTGTAACAATAGTAAGCCCCCCCCCCCCAAGGACAACATTAATGTATGCATTTACTTAACCCCTCTGTATAAGTAAGCCCAATTTTTAAGCAGAATTCAAAAGATTGAATTCAGAGTTTTCTTGACCCAAACCGGCTGCCATACCAAAGTTAAAGAACCCATACTACCATACTTTTTGCCTATAGCTGAATCCCCCAAAGTTAAGCAGCAATGAGCCAGTTCAATACTTAATTGGCTGACTATTGGCTGTTTGGTTTTATGGGATATCAACTCTTTTCAGGTTATTTAATGCCGAATCAAGTCAAACAAAGGACTAAGGTTGCTTATTGTGATACTTAATTGGATGACCATTTAAGAAACAGCAGGTCATGTATGAAATAGAGTTCATGTGTTTTAATCTAGTTGGTGCCTTCTCTTCTGAAATGAGTAGACCAGTTCATATACATTGGTAGCAGTATCTCATCTACTAAAAGTGATGTCAACAAAAGCATAGGTAAGGCATGGACTTCTATTGAGATTTAAACAACCATTTAGAAATCTGACCTCTCTGATAAAATAAAATGTGAACTCGGTACCATTATAGTATGTGGCCTACGAAATCATGTATATCATAGTATGTGGCCTACGAAAATACGAAATCATGTATATCATAGTATGTGGCCTACGAAATCATGTATATCATAGTATCGAAATCATGTATATCATAGTATGTGGCCTATCATGTATCATAGTATGTGGCCTATCAAAATCGTGTATCTCATAGTATGTGGCCTACAAAATCGTGTATCTCATAGTATGTGGCCTACAAAATCGTGTATCTCATAGGTACGTGGCCTACAAAATCATGTATCTCATAGTATGTGGCCTACAAAATCATGCTTCTCTTATAGTATGTGGCCTACCATAAAAAGCATATTATAAGGTTATAATAATAACTCCTAACCCTATTTCAGAATATTTTAGAATTAAATAGATCTCTGATTCATGTAAATTATGGATAAATTCTTTTTTAATTATTCTTAATTATTATATACAGCTTATGACTGAATTGCATTTCTTGAAATTGAATATATGTGAAAAATAATTAGTTTCAATAAATTGCCTACTACTTATATCTATAAGTATAGATAAAAGGATATGAAAACACACAATGCTGTTAAAATGAAAATATTTTATATCATATTCATAGCTAATATTGAACAATATTTCGATTTATAAAAATCATCATCAGAGCTTGTTTTTAATCCAGACTCATCGAGAGAGAAGCAGAAAATGTCATATATATATACATATATATACTCTCACTGAGGTAGGACACATTCAATCCGGGTAGGCCACATACTATAACATAATCAAAAAGGTAGGCCACATACTATAATGGCACCGAGAATTCTTCCAACCTGGACAATCGTGGCTAAAATAGAATGAAGAGAGAGAGAGAAAAAAAAAGGGTGTGGGTAAAACTAAACCATTTAAAATGATTGACTTTGTATAAAGAAAACTAAATTGAGACAAATTATTTTTTTTTGGCAAGCAAAATATTTCTTCTAACTCAAGCGTTACTTTTTTTTTTTTTTTTTAATCTCGTAGGCTGTTTGTAACTATAACCACCAAACGCTAGTTGAAGTACGTCGGTGTATGATCTTATAATCATTTATCAACTGTCTGTCCATACAGTTAAAGCTCCAACATTTTTGGCTTGATTTCAAGCAAACTTTAGTGAAAACTAGAAAAGTTTTAAACTAGGCAGGGAAACCTGACTCATACAGGTTTTTTTAGGTGGGATCATTCTCTCACCCTCTATATCTTAGTGTAACCCATTCTCTTGGTAATTGTTGAGGTAGATGGCGCACTCTCTCTCTCTCATATATATATATATATATATATATATATATATATATATATATTGTAGGCAGGTGTTATTGAACAACACGGAACATTTCTTTTTCATTATTTGTATTTGTATTTTTTCCAGTCTTCTGGTGATTTTTCGAATTATGGGATCTAAGTTGGAATAGGATTCTCCCCATACTATCTGCCCGAGCGCTTTCAACTGCTTTTTCAGTCATCATTAGGGGGTATGTGATTTGGCATTAGTTCTGTTTTAGTTCTTTTATCTATTTTGTCTTTAAATTAGAAGAGTCCATTATTTTTAGAGGGTTGTGTGATTAGTGTATTAGTTATTAAAGATAGCTAATATGTTGACCGATATTGAATGCTATTTTATTAATGTTAAGTTGTTTTTTTTTTTAATACATATTGCCTCAAGAATTTGTTATTTTTATAGATGATTTTCGTATTTTCAGTTAGAATTTTCCTAATGTCGGAAAATCGCCAGAAGACTGGAAAAAATACAAATAATGAAAAAGAAATGTTCCGTGTTGTTCAATAACACCTGCCTACAAAATAACTTGTTGCCAAAATATATATATATATATATATATATATATATATAAAAAAGATGAATCTAATGAGTCAGACGAACCTACTATAGTTTCGCCTTTATTATTTGCTCTACTTAGGTATTGAGCACTTTTTACTTATTAGCTATTCTCCTGCCTTATATACATATATATATACATATAATTTGTTTTTTCTTTGGCCAAATACTGTACCAATAGATTATTTTTTGTTGGTACGACTATCTTGGTCTTTTCTTTTTTTCAAAAAAAATCCCCCCCCAGTTGATGTTTGGTAGTATATACAATCAAACTATATTTACCAACACGCTTCATGTATATATATATATATATATTTTTTTGCTATATTTATGTAAAGACTGCTCAATATCAGTGATTGAACATGTTAAGTTAAGCTGGTGAAGACACCAAATCAACAGCATTTATTAACTTGACAGTTTCTTGGCTATGCTACGTGCTTGGTTTGAAAATTGGAATTGAAAGGAACTATCAGTTGCCAAGCATCATTGATGGCATGGACATGGAATCAACTGCACTTGGTTGCTGATAGTTTTCCACCTATGCGATAAACCAGAAACTGTGAGCGGCTTAAAGTAGCCAAAGAGTTAAACATCAATAATTATTTTTGTAAGAAAAGAATTTGTTCATTTTTTTTTTTTTTTAAATTCCTAATTCCAGAAATTTAGACAAAAAAAAAAAAAATAAAATAAAAAAAAAATGGAGGGGCTTTTTTAAAAAAAATTGAACGAGATAAAAATTTTTTTTTTTTTTTTTTTTAAGTTATATATGAACTGATACTTACCCATTGCTTTTGTTTCTTCTCGTTTGGCATTCAAAATAGAAAATTTAAATTTGGCCCTTACTTCACTTTTGTTACAGGAAACTAATAATAAATATAAGGAAAGATAATCTTTACTTTCTTCATCCAATCCCTTTGGGTTGACCCGCAAACACCTACAAGAAAACAAAGAAAACTGAATTAAGAATCAGTAAAAAGAATAAAATTAAATATAAATTAAATACAAAAATAATGGGTCTGTTTTAGCTCAGTTGATAGAGCATTGGACTAGGAACCACAAGGTTTTGGGTCCGATACCAGGCCTCACCAACTCGTTCATAGTATTGGATCTGTATATTCTCATTGAGCCCTAGCACCTATATGATTATAGATTATGTGTGCATAATCAGTAGTACTGGATCTGTGATACTAGCTTACTAACCATTACATCAGGTTTGGTTTGGTTTGGTTTTACGGCATATCAACCTCAGTGGGTCATTTAATGCCTATAAAGTTTTGAAATAAATCAATTTCTTAATTGATAATACAATTTTTTTATAAATACATTTTTCTATTTAACCCATAGATAGGACCCTAACAGGTACTATCACTCCAGGTCAGAGTGGACCAGGGAACAATGGTGATGAAGGGGTGCTCCACATTCCCCAAACCTCGAGAACTGGAACCTCCCCATCAGATAGAGTTTAACGTCATTCCCAGGACATGTAGACCCTCAGTCACCACGTTCTAGCACCCATATGATAAAAAGGGGTTGGGGCTTGCCATAAGGGCAATAGGGTTGGGGCAATCTTATAGGTGCTAGGGCTTGACATGGCCAGCCGATTGATCGGAGGGGGCCTCTCGACCACCTGTCTAGCCCAAGATAGGGCCAAAGTGGAGTATTGCAAGTCATGAACTGCTCATCCACCTGGGTTATTTCATCAGGATGGGATGCTCTATTTACTCAATCCGTTTTCTACGGGTAGAATGGCTGCAACTCTAGGGCATCCAGTGAGGATAAAACTTGGTCAGCCTAGGAACCATAATGTTCCTTGTTCGATATCAGCCCTCGCCAACTCACTGTATGAGTAGCAGAGGGATCTGTACAATAAAATGAGGTGATGATGGTAGGTGTGGTGCACTGCCTCAGATGCCAAAAACATTCTTCGTGTCTAGCACTAGCGAAAAGGGGATAGACTTCCTCGCTGTCTGGCTGATACAGACTTTAAGCTACCCTGACGAATTTTTTTTACTTATAAAATATAAATATATAAACCAATATCTTAAAACAGGGGTCAAAAGATCAATGACAGTAAAGGACCTTAGAGAGGTGCAATAGGTCAAAAATTGATGTGGAGGTAGTTTGGTTGGGAGGATTTTATGGCATGTCAACCCTTGTTGGGTTATTTTATGACAAAATTTTTTTGTTCTATTCATACTTGATAGGTATTTTTAATTTTTTAAAAACTCCTTTTAAAACATAAATTGGTAATTTCTTCAAATATTGTGAGTGCAATACAGATTCATTTTCATTGTTGAGAAAACTTCACAGATCAACTAGTTAGGTTGTTGGATTTTATGGCATGTCAACCCTTGTTGGGTTAATTTATGCCGAAGATGTTTTGTTTCATTCTTTTTTGATGGGTATTTAAAATTGTTTTCATTTAAACTTTTTTTCTTAATTCTTTTAAAACTCATTTTTTTCTATTTAATCCATAGATGGGACCCTAACATGTACTACCTCTCCGGGTCAGAGAGTACCTGGGAGCAATGGTGATGAAGGGGTACTCCACATTCCCTAGAGCTTTAGAATTGGAACTTCACTATCAGATAGAGTTTAACATCATACCCAGGATATTAAGAACCTCAGTGTTGCATGTCATGGATGGTTCAGCCACCAGGATTCCATCCTTAAGCATCACAGGTCGCCAACCACGGCTAATAGGTGGCCTTTATTGGGAGAATTTTACCACTCTGCTGAGGGGCAGCTGGTGTATTCTACTGCCCCAGGTGACAGGGTGATGATAAACAAATGTTAGATACATGCAGGAGGGTGAAGATAGATTTGAACTTACCATTTTAATTTATCATTGGCTCCAGCAGAAAATGTTGAACTTTTTAATACTTCTCCCATTTCTTCTCGACAAAAACTAAAATTGTTTATTGTCCAGATATAGGAGAATTTTACTACTTTCACCTGAAAAAGAAAGAATAAATAAATAAATGAATAAAATAAAAATGAAATCAGAAGATTTTAAAAATCATGTTTTAATTTTTTATTCTTAAAACGTTACCTACTTTAAACCGCTTACAACAGCTCTCTCACCACTGCCCAAAAACTGATGGTTAATTCATAATTGAGTAGAAGGACTCAGATTACAATAATGATAGGACTTTATTTGAATACTGATGCTGATAGCCTTTCGATTTAGTGCATCCTGGGATGCACATATTTGCTTTGAATGAGTCCCTAGGAAAATCTATGGGTCCCAACTAAAACCATCTAAATCCTATCTTGTAACCTACCAGTTAATTGATCGGAGGGGGCCACTCCAACCGCCAGTCTAGCCCAAGTAAGGGTGAAAATTCCATGAGAAATATTCACCATTTTTCTTTTATTCTAGTGAGAATTTATATGAAAAAGAGCGTTACCATTTTTAACCTCCTACCAACCAATCCTAAATATAATGGCTTTCAGACATTGGTTCAAATAAAAATAAATATACCACAAACAATTTTTCTGTACCTGTCATCAAGGAAACTTGTATTATTCATAATTTAAAGTATCAGATTTAATGCTCTATCATACAAAGTATGGAGTTTGCTTTTCATCATATACACACCTAGTTATTATTGGGTTATATTTGACACCCTTCCATAAAATAGGTAATAGGTTAATCATAAGAATTCTTGTGAGAAGTATTGTAAGCAAATTATTTTAATTCTAAAGAGAATTCTTTGTGAGAAGGATTGTCACCAAAAATTGTGTATTAGTTTAATGAACGGTGAACCAAATGAACCAAACATTGACATTTCGCAACAAATGCCAAACCAATTAAATTCTACTTGTCTGAATTTTTTAGATGAGGCTTGATAATTTGTATTGGGACTATTGTCCTTATCTTTACTAGCAAATATATGCACCCTCCGGGTGCAAGCATTAAGTGTTAATATAATAAATATATTAAATTAGAAACTAATGAAACTGAATAAGAATGCAACAACTTTGAAACTAACTCATCCATCAAATGCTAAATTTTCCTAATTTAACTATATAGTTAAAATAGGAAGTAAAGAATAAAATTACAGTTATTTTTTCTTGTTAATGAATTTCTGAAGAGATGTTTGCTTATATTCAATAAGATACACCAAACAATTAGAAATCTAAGCATATATTTATTAAAATCAAATTTTTAATATCAATATGCAAATTAGCCTTCCTCTTCACACTGTAAACCGCTATTTTGTTGTCTATATAAATACAATTGCATGTTATTAGTATGTAGATATGGTCAACAGTCTTAATGATGTAAAACAATTTTATTAATGATTGAGGTTTAGATAAAAAATAAAATCATGGTGAATGTGATGTAAATAACAAAGGGAATTGTGACTTGTATAGTAATATAGTTTCGGTTACAGACAGACAAATACACAATCTCCATTATAATAAGATTGTTATATACACAAAGTTTCAGCCGATGTGCCCCCACTCCCGGCCTTCTTCAGGTATTTCTTGTCGGACTTGGGAACCTTCTTTCTAAACTCTGGAACCTTCATGGAACTTGTTAGAGTTACAGTTTGGGTTAGGTTTAGGGTTATAATTCTATGTTTTAACAATTGATAGTGGAAAATGCCATTTTTCCACTCTGGAAAAAAAATTAATGATGCTCAAATTTACCTTTATCATTTCCTTTAATTTTCTAAAAGATTTTGTAAAAATTCCCATGTTCGTTCACAAAGTATCAATATTTTTGGTATCTATATTTTTCATTTAGAAGAAATTTTGTATCTTTATCCTTCACAAAATATAAACGAATATAAATAAACTTTTGTGTTAAATGTGTTGTTATGTTTAACAGTACTAGCATTCATAATAAAAATAATTACAGGGCCGGTAAAATAAGCATAGAGGTAGGTTTGTCTATTTCACGAGGACCGGCTTATACCAGTTCACCCCCATGTTGCTGAGGAAGCTAATGCCTAAATCAAAACATTTAGTTAAGGTAATAAAGGTTTTTTATATAATTTTGTTTAGTATTTATAATATTTGTATATCAGATAAATACTTAAGGGTACTTAAAAAGTACCGTATATACTCATGAAATGTAGGACCCCGAATTTTTAGCCACAAAAAGGTGTTTTTATCGTATATTGCATGTAATGAATGACACCCTCCCCAACTTTTGCCAATGCTAGCCTACAAAAACATTTCTTAGACATAACAAAGAGAAAACATAAGTAAAATAGGTAGATATTCTAGCCAAATCAAGACATTAGGTTTATAAGTTCCCAAAATTCACACCCAATTGTCCAATTGGACACATGGCCGAGTGGATTAGGCAGTTAGGTTCTAAGTGACAGTTATCTCTGGTTCCCCGAGTTCAATCCTGAGTGAAAGCAGTTAGAAAAATAATTAATTAACATAACTCCTACCCCAGCTATGGTTAGCGGAATGAGAACCCCCGTGGAATAAATAAAGGGTTTTCAAAGTTCCATGATGGCTCCCGAATACGACAAGGAAGTTCCAGAGTTCGAAAAGAAGGTTCCCCGAGAAGGTTCCCGAGTCCAACAAGAAATACCTGAAGAAGGCCAGAGGGTATATTGGCCGAAACGTTGTACAAATAACAATGAATAGCTCTAATAATACTAATCTTCAAGCCTCATCTCAAACATTCAGAGAAAGAGAAAACATTCAAACACTTATTTATACTTTCAAAATTACTGTAATACAATCAAATACCATAAATAATGAATGTAGTCTAGACCTTGATGTAGCTTACCGTGTTTACTTAGATATTCCAAAACATACTAATACCCCGCACTGATAAACAATAGCATTGATAATTTAACTTTTTGCCTGCAAATTTTCAACAACGGCTGTACCAAATTTTCTTGGTATTTCTTATATTTTCTATGATGGGATATTTCAAAGTTCACTATTCATCTTAGAACAGGCAAGTGTGTTCACAAAATGATTTTTCAGTGTAACAAGTGATACATGTGAGAGTCATTGCCAGTGATTTACAGCAGGATTACTGTGGTGGGAGAGCGGCTGTTAGCGGCTTAAAGTAGGCAAAGAGTTAATGATTTTGAAGGTAATTGATTAAGTACGTTTAGGACGCATTATGACCATCTTGAAAGTTCTAAACAAAGGTTTTTAGTTAAGAGAAGAAGTGGCTACTCAGCATCACCTGGGTAGAGGGAGGGGCTGGGTAACCCTAGCATACTGATTTGTTTACTTTTGAGATTTACAAATGCTGGAAATTTTTAAGTAGATTCTCAATGCTATTTCTATGTATATTTTGATTTTTAAATATCTTTGAATATAAATCAAATATCTTCATAATTTTTGCTCAAAAAATATTCAATGTGTGTGTATATATATATATATATATATATATATATATATATATATATATATATATATATATATATACTTTGTTGTTAATTATTTTAATTTTGTAGTTTCATCCGGACAGACATACATACACACCAACTGCCCTTTATATATGTACTAGAAGCGGCTACCCAGTGTCGCCGGGGTAGAGTGGGGGTGAAGCCTTGATGTATTGATTTGTTTACTTTTGAGATTTACAAATGATGGACATTTCTACGTAGAATTTCAATGCTATTTCTATGTATATTTTAATTTTTAAATATCTTCAAATATGAATCAAATCTTCATAATTTTTGCCTAAAAAGCAAGAACCAGTGATATTTAATATGTATATACATTTACTTTGTCATCAATTGTTTTATTTTCATGGATTCATCTGGACATACACACACCAACTGCCATTTATATATGTATAGATAGACAAATGAAGTTTTTACATAACTTTGTTTACTGTTTATATTTATATACATTTTTAAGCACAGGTGTTACATAACCTGTTACGGTTTATAATATTTGTACATATAATATGCACAGGTGTTATAAATAACTTACATATTTACCCAACCACCTCAACACGAGTAGGATGAGATACAAGGTCAATTTTTTTAAGCATAGTCTTAACAGGTTTGAATTAAGAGTTGTCCTTCTCCTAGGTTAGTTGCCTAACCAAGTTAAAAGAGCCCAGTCCTCGCTACTATTTACTCATAGCTGGAGAGAGAATAGTTGGATTCATAACTTTCCCAAGACAACCTTTTTTATTGATATAACTCAACTATCCTCAAGGACTCTTCTCCTTTAGGACTTACACCTATCTTGTTTTGTATTGTTTTTGATGGACCTTGCTGAGACAATAAAGTCTGTTTTGTTATAACTATTTGTTGGAAATTTGTTTTATATAAATATATAAAGGTCCTGCATTCGGTAACTTGTCCCCCACCCCTCACCAACGACGGGGCTTATATGTGTGTCTTTGTATACTCTATCATTATAGAGGTTTGGGCTCATCAGCCCAGCATCTCAGCATAAGTACATGTGCCTGTTATATAAAAATGTAAATGTACTGCATTTGGTGACCTTCTGGGATCACCTAGCGCATTATGAGAAATTGGTGTTAGCTACAGAAGTTAAAACTACCTTAATTCTTATATTAGTAAAGAATACATGACGGATATGTATCTATCTATACGTATCTATCTATATGTATGTCCAGATGTCTACCTTCATAGAGATTTTGGCTCACCAGCCCCAGCATATCTGCATCAGCACATATGCCCCCCCCCCATCCTCATGGAGGTTAACCACACACATGGCCCCAGTTACGAAGTGACAAATTTTTGGTTTAGGATTTTCATCCATTCCATTTTCTATTCACTCTTTTAGGACAGTGTTCAGGCAATAAAGTCCATTTGTTATAACTCTTTGTTGGAATTTGTTATATAAAAATGTAAATGTCCTGTGTTTGGTGACCTTCTGGGATCACCTAGTGCATTATGAGAAATTGGTGTTAGCTACAGAAGTTAAAACTACCTTAATTCTTATAATGGCAACCAGTACACCACACGCCTCCGTTAAGAATACATGTAAACAGAAATGTGTAATGATATACGAGGTGTGTGTGTCAGCATTTGAGTCAAGTAAACTTTGCTTACACCAAGTCAAGTGGAACCTCCACTTTGTTTACAGTTTAAAACATTTGTACATATTATATAAGGGTCGGTTTAGCTCAGTCAATAGAGCGTCTGCCGGGGAACTACAAGGCTCCTGGTTCAATGCCAGCTCTCGACAACTCAGCGCATGAATAGCACAGGGATCTGTGCAGTAAAATGAGGAGCTGGTGGTAGGTGTGGCACTCCACCTCACACATTAAAAAAACATCTCCTTGGTCTAGTGCTAGTGAAAAGGGGATATAGCTCAGTCAGGAGAGCATCCATCTCAGAACCACATTCCAGTCCTTGCCAATTCAGCGCATGAGTAGCACAGCTTGAATCCGTATTGTAAATTAGAGAGCAGCTGGTAAGTGTGGCACTCCACCTCAGACAGAAAATCAATCTCCTTGATTTAGCGTTAGTAAAAGAGGATATACTCCCTCATAGTCCAATTGATACCAACACCATATGCACAGGTGTCATAAATAGTAATCTTAACTTATCTTAGCCTTTGTTCAGGTATAAGGGAAGCAGGGACACTTTACATAAAAGATTAGGCCGAGAAATAAGGGAAGCTTCAATGTTTCAAAAGCATATCCTGTATAGTAACAATTCCTTGTTTTTGAAGAGAAAAATTGACTTAAAAAAAAAAAAAATCATTCATTAATAATATATATATATATTCAATAAATGAAGGAAAAAAACTTTAAATTAGTTCCATTACAATAATTTATTTCAACCGCATTACTGCAGCATCTTCAGGTATGAGAAGTCATGGATATTACTGAAAAACTTCCCAAGAAACAATTCTTTAAATCTAACAAAATTTTTTTCCTTCATTTATTGAATATTTTGCTCTGTCTGTCCACTCACTGGCACTAGGTACATTGAGCTCTCACTACATTTTACCTGCATCATTTTGTTTAAACCACACCTGGAAAGATCCTAACTACCAGGAAATTTTTATATATATACATATATATATGTTTTTTTTTTTTAAATCGTGGAAACAGCACCCCACAAGGAAACAGCTGTACGGTCACCTGCCCCATCTCATAAACTATCCAAATGAGACAGACAAGGCATGCAGGACACTGCTGGAGAAGCAAGGATGAACTCATAAGTGACGTTCTCCTGTGGAAACCAACACATGGACATGCAAGTGTGGGGCGCCCAGCAAGGACCTACATTGACCAGTTATGTGAAGATGCTGGCTGCTCCGCAGAGGAGCTCCCAGGTGTAATGAATGATAGGGAAGGTTGGCGAAAGATTGTCATGGATACCCGTGCTGCATGCGCATGATGATGATGATGATGATATATATATATATATATATATATATATATATATATATATATACATACACACTTCATCTCGTTTCATTTTTAAAAGAATTCCAACACTATTCAGACAACACTAATGTCCTGATGAATGTTTTATGTGTAACAAACCAAAATGTTTTAATATTGACTTCACCATCTACAAATAAACTTTCTTCCGGAATATATATATATATATATATATATATATATATATATATGTGTGTGTGTGTGTGTGTGTGCGCGCCCACATACCAACATCTAGGTTCCTAAAGGTTAATTGATTGAAAAGTTTACCTGTGTGTAACACCAATTTTCTGCCACAGGGCATGACATCTCCGGAGGTGGAGGTGTCGGCACCCGTGAGACTGCCATCCTGGTATGGTCCGGGGCGGCAGGATCCTGGTCCAATGCTGGCGACGACAGTTTGAGAGATTATAGTAAAACCACAAAGAAAAGGAATTATGAGTAATCAGAGCAGACTGGAAGACACTGAAATAAAAAAAGAAATAAAAAATGGTTAATACAATAAACAATTTAATAGGTTCAATAATTAACAAAATATTGATTAGTATTATTAGCGTTATTCGGACTATTGTCCCCATCTTCATTGTTATTTGTACAACGTGTCGGCCGATATACCCTCCAGCCTTCTTCAGGTATTTCTTGTCGCACTCGGGAACCTTCTTTTCGAACTTGGGAACTTTCTTGTCGTATTCGGGAGCCAAGAAATACCTGAAGAAGGCCGGAGGGTATATCGGCTGAAACGTTGTACAAATAACAATGAAGATGGGGACAATAGTCCGAATAACACTAATAATACTAATCTTCAAGCCTCATCTCAAACATTCAGAGAAATAAAATATTGATTAATCAACATAATTTGTTGGTTGCTTGGATTTTACCACATGTCAACCCTTGTTGGGTTATTTTATGCCAAAGAAACTTTATTCATTCTTGACAGGTATTGAACAATTTTTGAAGACTTTTTTTTTTAAAAACTCATTTTTTTATTTAAACGATAGATGAGACCCTAATGGGTACTACGACTCCAGGTCAGAGTAGTCCTGGCAGTAATGGTGATGAAGGGGTGTTTAACAATTCCCAGGGCTCTTGAATTGGAACTTCCCATTAGATGTAGTTTAATGTCATACCCAGAACATTAAGACAGCCACCACGTTCTAGCAAACATGATAAAAAGGGTTAAAGGTTTGACATGATAGCAATAGAGCCAGGACAATCCTATAGGTGCTAGAGCTTCACGTAACCAACCAATTGATTGGAAGAGGCCTCTCCAACTGCCCATCTAGCCTAAGCAAGAGCTAAAGTGTGGTGTTGCATATCATGGATTGCTCATCCACTCATCACGGGCCTCATTGGGGGGATTTTAGCAGTGTGTTCTTCTGTTCCTAATTCTTACTTAATGAAATACAGGAATAAATGAATATCTAACTATGTAATAACATGGCTTATAACAAATCATTATTTGCTTTTCATTGCACCTACTGAGATATACTAGATGCATTGAAAAGTAAATGTATACCTAAATAAGCATATATACTTATATCAGGAAAGTGATTTCTAGTAAATCACTAATGTAAATCAAACAATTCCTTAGTTGGAACCAAACTGGGCATTGTATTATATATATATATATATATATATATATATTGTATACATTGTATTGTATATTATATATATGTAAAAAAAGGAATAGGAATTGAATCCGACAATATGAGGAAAAATGAGTAAAGAAAAGAAATGTAGATGGATAAAAAATGAATTTAAGTGATATCAATTAAAGTGATATTGATTAAATTCATTTTTTATTCATCTACATTTCTTTTCTTTACTCATTTTTCCTCATATATATATATATATAATATATATATATATATATATGGTGATTGCCCCTTCTTCACAGAAGAAGGCCATTGCTACAAGTAGTTTGGTTGTGAGTATGCAGAGGGCCCACTGGTCCAAATTTTTTAATTTTCTTTTTTATGTTCCTTGTCACACATAAACCACTTTGTCGGCTTCCTCTCACATGCGACTGTACGTGACTGAGAGACCCAGCCCTCGACAGGCCCTTCCACACAGGTCACATATATGGTCAGTCTTAAATGTGGAAATGTATACACACACATACACACACAAATATGCATATACATACACATTCTCATTAGACACACATGCATATACTCTCACTCACCCAAAGTTTTAAATATATATACATTTTAAAAGTGTCAGTTTCATATTTTCAAATACAATTAATTTTTTTTAAAGTTTTTATTTATTCCCAGTTTAGCATGAAAACATGAAACTGACAGTTACAATTTATGTTTAAATTTTAAAATTTAATATACAAATAATTCTATTTTGGATACTGAGTACTATCATAGGAAATACATCTAGATAACTAAGTTGTGTTTTATATTTTGATTCACTAAAATTTGCAATAAAGTAAAAAAAATCCATCTTATATAACCCAGCCATTAGCTGCTGAAAATTAACATACAAATAAAATGGGAAGTTCAATCCACCACTTAACTCCAAATAAAACAATGGTCGTTTAGCTAGAAGTCCATGATTTTCAATGTTTTTCTACAATAAAATTATAAAATATTATAAATAAAATAGACTTATTATTCTTGTGAGTAATGTTTACATTAATTGCTGACAACTGTCAAAAACGGATTTCTATAATAAAATAATTTGCAATGCATTTACATTATACATATTATACTCATGTTCCTTAATTGTATAACCATTATCATCTTGCAACATACTCTGGTTAAGAATGAGACCCTCCAAATCATCCAAGATGAAATGTAAAAATGTAAATCCTGATTATCTGGTGCTACTTATCCACCGAATTCTTATTTCTTATGAATGTCATTACCTCAGCTAAATAATGGACCATTCCGTTTTTATTAGAAATAAAGGAAAGAAAAAGGAGATGATATACAGAAAAATATAAGAATGAAAGAGTAAGGGAAAGAGAGAGAGGGGTGAGCATGTGGAAGCAACAATGCTAATCTGTTTCAATCAAACATAATGAAAAGAAGGAAAGAAAGAAAGAAAAAGTGTGAGAGAAAGTTAAAGCAATATTATACTTTGTACATATTGAACTATTTAGCAATTAAGTAAACATATCAAAACATTGTAATAATTAAATTATTATACTGTGGTATATCCATAGTACATATAATATTTATTAATAATGGAGATTCGCTTCTGTTTTTGTCTATAACAAAAACTACGTCACTGCTTACAGCACACTACCTAAAATCATCATAACATAGAATAAATACACTCAAAATTTGAGCATGCAATGTTAGACAGTCCTCATTGTGTTTTTAACTCTTAAAGTCCTATACCACCTCATTCCACCCGGCCGGAAGTCTCATTTGTTTTCCTAATCCACCCCAAATGATAGCCTTTGTTTAAATGTAATATTAACATATTTAGAAGTCTTTATTTATAACAGGTAACTTTAGATGTAAAGGTCATTTTTAGCCATTTTTTTATATATTCCTTATAGGAATGCTCTGGACTTTGAAAATTCTCAACAGGATGCTAAGAGTTAAACAAGTTTTAATAAATACATACTTGGTATTATCTATCTATCTATATATAGTTTGTTTTATTCTAATATATATTTAAAGTTATCAGAACCAAGTTTCCATTTCAATTTTTTTTTTTTTACTCCTTTAATAAATTTGATGATTTTACTTTACTTATGATACAAACTCTGATATTAAATTTTCAACTCCCATCCCCTTAGGCAATATTTATTTTACGTCGCCCAGAGGGCGTTTTTTTATTTTGCTAGTTCTATCAATAATACTTGTATTAATTCCTATCACCATCAATTTCTTTCTTTCTCATTTTCAATGCATTTCCATAGTAAATTCATTAATGTATTTACATTTTTACCTTTTACCAAGAACTATTTCATTTGTAAATATAAAAAATGTCAAAGTATAGGGGTTTTAGGGGTCAGTTTAGCACTCGTCAACTCAGTGCAGGAGTAGCACAGCTTGGATCTATGCAGTAAAATGGAGAGCTGATGGTAGGTTTGGTGCTCCACCTCAGATGTAAAAACAATCTCTCTGATCTAGCACTAGTGAAAAGGGGATAGACTCCCTTGCTGATATTGACAATAGGTCACTCTGCCAATTTACTTTATATGGTTTCAAGTATTCCTATCTAATACAAATAATTTTCAAAGAAATCTATTTGACTCATAAGACTTTAATAGATGGATTAAACCATGTCAACATAGGCTATATCACCCATACGCTCCAATTTTCTGAAATTTTGTCATAGTGTTGACTATGTTAAAGTAGGATAACCCCAAAATTTGAGTTTCTAATTCCAAAAAATGGCTGAATTAAGTTGACTTTTTATATTACTTGAATTATTTGGACTATCTTTATTATCTGTACAACATTTCGGTTGATATGCTACAAGGCCTTCTTCAGGCATTTTTTGTCGGACTCGGGAGCCTTCTCGAACTTGGAAACCTTTTTTTCGAACTCGGGAAACTTTGAGCGACAAGAAATACATAAAGAAGGCTGGAGGGCGCATCGACCAAAACATTGTACAGATAACATAAAGATAAGGACAATAGTCCAAATAATAAAATTATCAAGCCTCATCTCAAAAGTTCAGAGAAATAGTTGATTTTTTAGTTCTCCAAATTGGGGAAGGGACCACAAACTTTTGTGATCTATTTTTGCCAGTAAAGCGAGTTCTAGAGCTTCCATACTCCTAAAAATTAGCTTAGAAAAATTGGCCTGAAGAATGCTATAAAAAAAGGTGCAAAATACAAGGTACAATATTGTATTGCATTTCTAGACATTTTTGTAAACATCACAAAAAAAATCATGACACACCTTTTTCTTTCATATTTTCTCATCAACATACACAGATGTTTCTTTTATGTATTTTCTATTTATGTTTTTACCATGATAAAGATATATCGTATTAACAGAATCAGTGTTTTTTCAATTACAGGTATCACAATACGTATTGTATTGTAAACTGACTGTATCGTTACATGCCTAAAATATAATATCTGATAAAATACAACTAACATTGTTTAAGGTTTTCACCATAGCCCAAAAATTTGCCGTGACACTATATTTACTTGAGCAACTTATAAACAGACACTCATCTATTATAAATGCACACATAGAGGCAAACACATTCCTCTGAGTAAATGTATTTATTTCAACAAAATCTTTAAGGACTTCTCTAAAATATTTTCAAACAAAATTATCCTCGGTCCCCTGATACACATTGGACATTAACACATTTGACCCACACTCCAAATATCAAATTCTCTTCTAAGTCAACTGACTGACTTCATAAAAATAAAAGGGACCATATGACCTTTAGGCACCTCTTTAGCTTTGCTGATTCATAAGTACATTTTTTTCATTTACACCGTCAACATCCGGTTGTTTGTTAACAGACGATTTTTAGGGGTTTTTTTTGTTTTAATTATAAAACTAATACCTAACCCTAACAAACAAGCGGATGTTGACAGTGTAAATGAAAAAAATGTACTTATGAATCAGCAAAGCAAAAGGGGTGCCTAAAGGTCTATGGTCCAATAAAAGTATCATTCCCTACACACCAACCCCACCTAACTTTCTCTCACCCCTCACCCATTTACCTTTTCACTATAAAAGCACAATGTACAAGTACTTATGTCAATAAAGTTTTGAAAAAAGCTTCATACAATAACGAGTGAAATATCAATTGAATTTAGCTGTCTGTGTTGTTATATCCACACTTTCCTCTATTCTCAACCACATTTTGTCGGATATTTAAATCCTTCACTCCTCACACATGCCTACATATAGGCCTTATCTTGGTTTGGTTTGGTTTGTTTTGTGGCATATCAACCTCGGTGGGTCATTTAATGCCAACAAAGTTGTGAAATAAATTCATTCTTAATGCATAATACAATTTTGTTTATAAACTCATGTTTTTCTATTCAACCCATAGATGGGACCCTAACAGGTACTACTACTCCGGGTCAGAGTGGAACTGGGAGCAATGGTGATGAAGGGGTGCTCCACATTCCCCAAACCTCCAGAACTGGAACCTCACCATCAGATAGAGTTTAATGTCATTCCCAGGACATGTAGACCCTCAGCCACCACCTTCTAGTACCCATATGATAAGAAGGATTTGGGGTTGCCATAAGGGCAATAGGGTTGGGAAATCATATAGGTACTAGGGCTTGACGTGGCCAGCCGATTGATTGGAGGGGGCCTCTCCGACTGCCCGTCTAGCCCAAGGAAAGCCTAAAGTGGAACATTGCAAGTCATGGACTGCTCAGCCACCTGTGTTCTATCCTTAAGCACCACGGGTCGTCACCCACGGCCAACAGGTGGTCTCATTGGGGGAGTTTTACCCCTCTGCAGAGGTGCATTCTAATGCCCCAGCCAACACGACAGGGGTCTTATCTTGATTTTTCACCTACATCACTATACATACATACACGCATATACACAAATAGTATTTCTTTTTTCTTTTTTTTAGTTTGCACCTACACACACACACACACACACACACACACCATTGTGTCACAAAATTAAAGTTTTGAATTATTTAATAAATCCATAATAAAATAAAATAAGAATTGTAACAAAGTTATGTGAACTGAATTCTACAAGAATCAAATATTTTTGAAGCTCTTAAAAAAAAAAAAAATCTCAGATACAGTTAGGGTTCAATCCATGCTGATAGTATTTGGTAACAATATAACCTGTTGCATATGATTATGTGATGGACCATGCCAAGTAAAATCCACTATTGAGCTGAGAGTCGCTATGAAGGGAAATAATCAACATGGCATAATGCCAGGCATCTCAATGACCTAAGAGGGTTATATGACCCCACTCCTCCCCCTGTATCAGTGAGGGCATAGGTTACATAAACAGTGAGTAAAATAAGAAAGAAAGAAAAAGACATAATCTTGGTCTATTACAGTGAGTTTCATCAGAAAGCAATATCTATTTACCAATCCCTCCACACAGACCGGATGGGACGCAAAAAGTCATTTCCAATGCATTTTCATAGTATAAATCTTTCCAATGCATTTTCATAGTATAAATCATTTCAATGCATTTTCATAGTAAATCATTTCCAATGCATTTTCATAGTAAAAATCATTCCAATGCATTTTCATAGTAAAATCATTTCCAATGCATTTTCATAGTAAAATCTTTCCAATGCATTTTCATAGTATAAATTTTTCCAATGCATTTTCATAGTATAAATCATTTCCAATGCATTTTCATAGTATAAATCATTTCCAATGCATTTTCATAGTCAATGCATTTCCAATGCATTTCATAGTACAAATCATTTCCAATGCATTTTCATAGTACAAATCATTTCCAATGCATTTTCATAGTAAATCATTTCCAATGCATTTTCATAGTAAATCATTTCCAATGCATTTTCTAATCATTTCCAATGCATTTTCATAGTATAATCATTTCCAATGCATTTTCATAGTAATCATTTCAATGCATTTTCATAGTATAATCATTTCCAATGCATTTTCATAGTATTCATTTCCAATGCATTTTCATAATCATTTCCAATGCATTTTCATAGTATAAATCATTTCCATGCATTTTCATAGTATAAATCATTTCCATGCATTTTCATAGTATAAATCATTTCCAATATATTCTTATATTGTGACTTTGAAATTGCATATATATTTACCAACCCCTCCTTATGTACACAATATCAATTTCCCATACCTTGGTAAGGTATGCATCCAACTATTCTCTTTTCAGCTATGGGTAAATAGTAGGGCAGATTGGGCTTTTTAACCATGGCATAACAACTGGTCTAGGGGAAGGAAAAGTCTGAATTCAGATCTGTTATACTTTGCTTAAAAATTGACCTTGTGATGGAGGAGATTGGTAAATACATATGAGGTGTGTCAGAAAGATTCCAGATGTCAAAAAAATTATTTCAAATCCAAACTACAAACTACTAGTTTTCCCCTTCAAACCGATCAACCGCAGTATCTCTTACAAAGAGATACTGCAGTGTTTGCTTCATTCATTGTGCGAGAAGAGGCGAGAGATGTGGCAGGACAATTCATGGACGCTTCACCATGACAACGCACCTGCCACACGGCCCTGAGTATCCGAGAGATCCTGGCCCAGAAGAACATTATTGTGCTGAAGCAACGTCCCTACTAACCTGAACTGGTTCCATGTGATTTTTTCCCTCTTCCCCAAGCTCAGGGGAGGTCATCAAGGGAACCAGTTTTGAGGATGTGCATGACATCAAAATGGCCGTGATGACAGAACTACGGAGAATCCTAGAAGAATCCTTCCAGGAGTGCATGCAAGCGTGACAGAGAAGGCTGGGAAAATGCAGTAGACTAGGTTTGGTTTGGTTTTATGGCATATCAACCTCAGTGGGTCATTAAATGCCAATAAAGTTTTGAAATAAATAAATTCTTAATGGATAATACAATTTTTTTTATAAATACATTTTTCTATTCAACCCATAGATGGGACCCTAACAGGTACTACCATTCTGGTCAGAGTGGACAGGGAGCAATGGTGATGAAGGGGTGCTCCACATTCCCCAAACCTCCAAAACAAGAACCTTGCCATCAGATAGAGTTTAACGTCATTCCCAGGACATGTAGACCCTCAGTCACCGCCTTCTAGCACCCATATGATAAAAAGGGGTTGGGGCTTGCCATAAGGGTAATAGGGTTGGGAAAATCTTATAGGTGCAAAGGCTTGATGTGACCAGCGATTGATTGTAGGGGGCCTCATCCGACCGCCTGTCTAGCCCAAGATAGGGCCAAAGTGGAGTATTGCAAGTCACGAACTGCTCAGCCACCTGGGTTCTATCCTTAAGCATCACGGGTTGCCACCCACGGCCAACAGGTGGCCCCATTGGGGGAGTCTTACCCCTCTGCAGAGGTGCATTCTAACGCCCCAGCCGACAGGGCGTAGACTACAGGGGAATAACTTGTAGTTTGGATTTTAAATAATTTTTTTCTGATACCAGTTCTGGAGCTTTTTTGACATAACTCGTACACATTTTGTTTATAAACCATTAAATTCAACTCCTAGCTTGAAGCAAATTGATAACGCCAGACTCAAAACATGTCAAATTATCAAGGTATAAACAATGTATTATCAATTATGCTTCAACCTTTTATGATTTGATTGACAAGAATAAAAGGAATGCATATTTTGTACAAGGAAAAAAAAAAACTACTTATAGCATTTTAAAACAAATCTACCTAAAAAAAGGTGAAACACACCAGTTGTTTTACCATACTAAAAATTGGAACGCTACTACTGTCTGCCTAAAGGAAATGTGTGCTGCTTTTATGTGGGTTTTCATCCACTTTGTCTTGTCATATTGTCAAAAGCCTTGTTAATCAAGTGTAGGTTCCACTTGACCTGGTGTCAGCAAAGTTCACTCGACTCAATACACTGACTGAGACAGTTTTGGGCAATTCCACTGTAAAACTGCTCTCACCTACAGCCTAAAATGGTGACACAAATCATAACATGCATCCAACTATTCTCCTTCCAGTTATGAGTAAATAGTAGGGCAGATTGGGCTCTTTTACTGTGGCATGGCAATCAGTCTAGGAGAAGGAAAACTCTGAATTCAACTCAGAGTTTGAAAACAAATTTTAAAAACATGTCAAATTATCTGTATATGTATACTTTTTATGATTTCCCCATTCATTGAAGACCCGATATTCTATACCAATTATGAATCAGCATGTCTCAAAGATGATTTAGTGCAAAATAATAGTGCCTAGCAATGGTACCTGGTATTGCCCAGGTGCTAAATATGTTATTGTAGAGATTTGTGTAGACTGATTAATATTCAACTGTGTTGCAAGTTGAATCTGCTTCTGAGAATTCAGACTTGGTAAGTGGTTTAGATAGCAGCTTGGGCTATTCTACAATGTGGTATGGTCAAGTCTATTTCCAGGATTTTGATTGGCTTGTAGTTTTAGTGTGTATATTTTTATCCATATATACTGAACACTTAATGGTCTTCTCAATTGCTACAGAGTGTATTTGGTTACTGTCTTTTTTTTTGTCTGGTGACTGGACACTAGTCACAGCCTTCCTGTGAAGGTAAGTATGATGTTCATTCTACAGTTATAACATTTTTTTGTTGTTTTTTTTTTCTCTGAAAGGATTTATAGCAAATTTGTATGTAGTTCTTTTTGTATATAATCTATCAATACATATATAAAGGATAGTTGTATGTATGTATGTATGTATATGTGTCTGGATGAAACTACAAAAATACAATTAATGACAAATATATACATATATTAGATATCACCAGTTCTGCACTTTTGTGCAAAAATTATAAAGATTTGATTCATATTCACAGATATATCAAAAATTTAAAATATACATAATAATAAGGAATCTGTGAGATTAACTTGCTAACTATTACACCACAATTTTTTGTTCCCCCATCTACCCAGGTGATGCTGGGTAGCCACTTCTAGTTAAAATTATATATGAAAAATAGATGGAAATTAATCCGACAGTATGAAATTTAACATTTTGAAAAAACAAATGATGTTTGTTATGTAATTGCTGACAGAAATCTGTTTTGACCAAATTGATAAGCTGGTCTTCATCACGAGCAACATAGACGGGAAAAGAAAGATATCCGTTAAAAGACTGTTTACAAAAATGAACGCTATATTCAACCCCTGAAAATTTTTTAAAAATGCGGGTTCTGTTTTAAAAATAAAATAAATTTTATTTTTTATTTTTAAAAATCAGAAGCATTATAGTTTATAGTAAAAACTCAAAAGAGTTTGTTGTAAAGTTATATAAAAATGTAAAGTGGGTATCAAAGTTGTTTAGGATATATTTCAGTTGTTAAAATAATGTATGTGTATATATTTGTCATTAATTGTATTTTTGTAGTTTCATCCAGACACTTGTACATACATACAACTATCCTTTATGAAACAAACATTGATTCACTCAGCTTTAGTATAATAGATATTTACCAACCAATCTCTCTGTATAATTAGGATGTGACACAATGTCAATTTATGATATATGAGGGTAATCCCAAAAGTAAGGTCTTCACAGTGCTGGGGGGATGCAGGGAAACTGTTTGTGTGACTATTGGCAACACTGTTGTGTTTGTTGTACCAATTTTACTGTTAAGAAAACATATATACAAAAATCAATTCATGATATACGGGTGTAATCCCAAAAGTAAGGTCTCCAAAGTGCAGGGGGACGCAGAGAAATTTTATGTGGCTATTGTGTGGACATCCAACATCACTAAAAAAAAAGCTATCAAAGGTCAGATGAACTCTAGGGGAACCAATGGCCATCCACACCAATAGGAGTAGGATTAGGGTACTCACTACTCATATAAATTTCTAACGCAATCTTGCGCTAGGGTGCAAGCGCTGGGGCTTTTGGGAAGGCTTGCCCCTTGTGAAGTGACTCCATACTACCTGAGACACCACCTTGAAACAGCTCGGCAGTCCCAATCATCTCAGACTTTCCTCTGCCACTGGACCAGCTGCCAAGACAATGGACTGAGGTCTGTGCACCCTCTTTCCACCTAGAATATCCCATGCACAAGTTTCACTCCCTGGAGTGAGGTCATTGTTGTCTGTGACAGACTTCTTTAAGCTAAGCTATTGGCAACACTGTTGTGTTTGTTGTGCATTACTAGTGTCAATTTTACTGTTAGGAAAATATACATACAAAAATCAATTTGTTATGACATGAGGGTAATCCCAAAAGTAACGTTTACCTGACATAGTAACGTTAACACAAACCTATGAAATTGTTGGAAAATAAAGTTTTCTCCTGTAATCATATATCATTAGTATAGGTAACTGTATCAAATTCCAAGGATTGAATTACTTTCTTTACTTTACCTCAATTTCAGAGATGTATCTACTGAAAATAATGTGTATGTATGTGTGTATATATATATATATCAATGTTAGGTCTGTTTTTAGATGTAAATGTTTTTAATCCGGACTCATCGAGAGAGAAGCAGAAAATAATTTAAATTCAAACTGGAAACATAAATTAAGTCAATTGACTTAATTTAAATTTATTAACGGCCAAGATGTTGGCCGGTTTGGCTGTTTATGAAACTTAATATACAAATACGTTAGATGTTTCTTAGAAATCTTACAAAATGATTTTAAGGTTTTTTTTTTCTTTTATAAATTCTTATTTATTCTTTTTTAAATTAATTCACTTTGCAAATTCACTTTTCCCAATTCTTTAGCATCGACTGGTACTTTAGAATATACCGACTGCACCTCTGCAGAGGGATAACCCCCCCCCCCAAATGGGGCTACCTGTTGGCTGTGGGTGGTGACCCATGATGCTTAAGGTCGGAATCCTGGTGGATGAGCAGCCCATGACATGCAAAACCCCACTTTGGCCATTACTTAGGCTAGTCGGGCGGTCAGAGAGGCTTCCTCCTATCAATTAACTGGACACGCCAAGCCCTAGCACCTATATGATTGTCCCAACTCTATTGCCCTTATGGCAAGCCCCAACCCTTTTTATCATATATGGGCTAGAAGGCGATGGCTGAGGGTCTTCATGTTCTGGTATGATGTTAAATGATCTGATGGTGAGGTTCCAGTTCTGGAGATCTGGGAATGCAGAGCACCCCTAAATCACCATTGTTCCCAGGTCCATTCTGTCCTAGATTGGTAGTACCTGTTAGGGTCCCATCTATGGGTTAAACAAAAAATTTGTTTTAAAAAAAAAATTGAGTTCCTAACTATAGCAACAAATCTTTCAAAACTTTGCTGGCATTAAATTGTAGAATAAACATACTAATTTCCAATTACCATCGAATTGGTAAGACAAGGCAACAATGAAGCCATAACTTAATATGGATCTAACATTGTTGCAAACCTACTGCAGAATGCCAGAGTATTTATGAAGCAGCATAACATCATAGAAACCAAGCAGCTAATCAGGAGTCAAGGAATGGAATCACCCAAATACATGAATGGAGCATTCTCAAGTTCCATAAATACCAGCTGTTTTGGGCACCAGTCTCAGTAGTGCTCAGTTGCTGTTGTTCAAACCAACAGCATACTCAGCTCACACAGTTGGATGCTAATCACCCAACTAATTTCTACATAAATGACCCACCGTAGTTGATATGCCATAAAACAAATTCTTTAGCCAGAGCTCAATGGGTGACCAACAGGTCACGTTTTGTCTAGTATATATATATCATAACAAATTGATTTTTGTATGTATGTTTTCTTAACAGTAAAATTGGCCCAAGTAATCAATATAAAATAAAGAAGCAATATTATCTGTATAAAAATGCATTGAATCAACTTTACAAGGAGAGAGATATTTTCTCATACCTAACTGCATAATCAACTCCAATTTTTTTGTCAATCAATAAGACATGGTTGGCAAGAATTTTTTTTTTTTTTTTTTTACTACTACTTGCTGCAAATCATCCAATTTAAATATGTATGTTATAAGCAAGTAAAGTTGTCGGAGTGGCTTAAAGTCAGTATCAGCGCAACACCTATCATCAGCTTCTTACTTTACCACACAGTTCCCTGTGCTACTCATATGGTGAGTTGGGAAGGGCCAGTATCAAACCCAGGACCTTGTGGTTCCTAGTTGAATGCTCTTCCGACTGAGTTAAACTGGCCCTATGACTACAAATAGGATATTTAGGAATAGTTTATGGAATAAGAACAGATAGCTAATACCACTGATATCATCACAGTAAATACACCAAAAAAAAAAAAAAAAAAAAAGGTCAGAGGGCACATGACTAAATAATTTCGGTAATTTATGAGGAAGACCGTCCCGGTCTCCTGCCTCAAAACTTGCTAACGGTGAGTGGTGAAAAACCAACCTCAGCTACGATTGAAGTCTGTAGCCGAAGCAATAGATAGATATGAAGACGACTAGATAGATAGTTTTTTTTTATTTTATTAAAATATAAAAGAATATCTAAATACTCAGATTTTCTTTTATTCATGTTTGTTTAATGTCTTGTTTTTAGTTTAAATAAGCAAGAATATCTAAATATTTTGATTTTTTTACTTGTAATTGATTGTTGGAAATAAATATATTAAAATAAAATGAAAATACCGAAAAAAATAAACGTTTTGGATTTTTTTATATGTAAGTGAATGTCAAAAAAAACAAAACGCCCTAAGTTGGTTGTTTACTTTCAAGTGACACTGCCTCGGCTACGGACTTCAATAGTAGCTGGGTTGGTTTTTCAACAATCACCGGTAGCAAGTTTTGAGACAGGAGACCGGGACGCACTTCCTCATAAATTACCTTTTTTTTTAAACAATTAAAAGTTTTACATGTTTGTGCAGAAATAATTAATTACATAATTGGTTGCAAAAAAAAACAAAAAAACTGCAAGGTGGACTGGGGTATATAGGGAATGGGTCCATAATAGGTCAATCAAATTTTTGTAGGCGTCTACAGAATTAAAAGTTTGAGAGTCCAGGTTGAAATGCAAAAATGTAAATCCTGATTATCTGGTGTTGCTTATCTGCTGAATTCTTATGAGTATCATTACCTCAACTAAATAATAGACCATTCCATGTTTATTACAAAGAAAGGGAAGAAAAAGGACATTCTACACAGAAACATAATAAAGATAGAGAGTGGGTGAATGCATGGAAACAATAATGCTAATCCAGATATTATCCTTGTACCCCACTTATACAAAGTCAGGCACAAGGCCCTATTAACGTGGGACCACTTACAAGCCGAGACTCATTGGTGGCGGGTTAAAAAATTGCGTCGATCCCCCTCATGGGGGGCGCCTCAGGCACTGGGCAATAAACCCAATCCTGCCCCTTTAAATCTGGGCGGATGGCCCCCTGGGATCAACGCTCATTATTTTACCCACTTGGTTAAAGAACCAGTGTTCTTCTTGCTAATCCATTTCAATCGAACATAATGAAAAGGAAAGAAAGAAAAAAATAAAAGTGAAAGAATGTTAAATCAAAATTATACTTTTTACATATTGAACTATTTTTCAATAGCTCTTAAGTAAACATCAAATGTTGTAATAATTGAATTATTATACAGTGGTCCCGCTAAATACACACAGTAAACACAGTAGATACACCAGAAAGTGAGAGGGCACATGGCTAAATAACAACATAGGTAAGGAAAATAGTTAATACAAAATAATTATAATAAATCTCATCCAATAAAATTGAGACCCTTAACTCTTATCATATATATATATATATATATATATATATATATATATATATATATATATATATATATGTGTGTGTGTGTGTGTGTGTGTATATTTAGGCAGCATGTTTTCTTGTAGGCATATATTGTTAAATAATGCAGCCATTTTCTGTCTGCAAGTTTTGTCCTTTGTTTTTTCGTATTGCCGGATTATTTTTTTAAATATCTGGCGAAAATTGGCTGATGTATTTGCCATATGTCATAGACATTTCTGCCCTATCGTGGACCATCTTCAAGGTATTTTGAAACCGTACAACAATGGGCTTTTCCATTTTCTATTTATATAGGTTGCGTTCATTATTGTTGTTGTTATTGTCATTATTATTACTACTTTTGCTATTATAATTTTATAGTAATTATAGGCATTTTAGAATGTTGGTGCTATTATTAAAGTTTATTTTGTTAATAAATAAACTTTGATAATAGCACAAAACTTGCAGACAGAAAATGGCTGCATTATTTAACAATATATATATATATATATATATTACACACACACACACTGATAGCTTTTGTCCTGGGATGCATATCCTGTGTAATTCATTTCTAAGAAACTATTGAAATGTATTTGCAGTTTGCTTGAAATGGTGAGGGAAGAAAAAAGAAAAACACTGGGACACATGGGTAGGATTTTACTGCGTCCTTTTAGATTTTTATGTGTTAGGGATGCAGGACGCGTACATATCAGCATCTCTGTATACACTCACACACACACACACACACACACACCATCAAACTCTCATCTACGGACCTCTATCAACAGACTTCGGATGGACAAAATCTACAGACCCCCCCCCCCCAAAAAAAAAAAACAACAAAAAACACTTTCATTTATTTTGAAATACATGAATTGCTATATTATATAAACTAAATGTACTTGAACCTTTTAAAAACAATTTCTATAGAAATAAAATTGTAAATATATATGCTATTGAAATTAATGCAATCTGAAAATTATTACAAGGAGATTTAATGCTAAGCAGTTAAATTGGTGTGTCTTATTAAAATACTTCTATTACTCCTCCAATATCACCCTTTATTTCATGCAGCCCCCCCCCCCCAATATGACATAACCAATTGGTAGGGTGGGGGGGGGGATTATTTGACCTCTAGTTAAAAACAAATTATTTAGAGAATCTTACTCATGAAATTAAAAACTACTTCATCACAAAAAGATATTCTTTAACAGTCTACTAAAAATGAATAAATACTCAACAGGTCAAAAACCAGGTAAAAAAAAAAAAATCAAAAAATTAATTAAAAAATCAAAAAATAATCAATGAACATTTTTGGTATATACAGAGATGCTGATAGGTATGCGTCCTGCGTCCGTGATGCACAAAAATCTAAAAGAACACAGTAAAATCTTATCCATGCATCCCAGTGTGTTTCTTTTTTTTCTTCCTTCACCATTTCAAGCTAACTGTAAATACATGTCAATAGTTTCTTAGAAATGAATTACATAGGATAGGTTACAAGGTAGAGTTAGATGGCTTTAGTTAGGACCCATAAATTTTCCCCGGGGACCCATTCAAAGCAAATATGTGCATCCCAGGACACACTAAATCAAAAAGCTATCAGCATCATTGTATATGTATTTACTAACCCATCCAAGCAGGATGTGACACAAGGTCAATTTATTTAGTGGAGTTTAACTCTTAACATCCAGTTGAGAATTTTTTGAAGTCCAGAGTCCTATAAGGATCTGCTAAAAAGCCTTTTCATTTAAAGTTACCTGTTATTTTCGGCCAGGTGGAATGAGGCACTTTAGGATGTTAAAAGTTAACAGGTTTGAATTCCGAGTTTTCCTTCTTCTAGACTGGTTGCTATACCAAGTTTAAGAGCTCAGTCTGTCCTACTATTTGATTTGTACTGCATGTTTATTACGATATAAATAAAACATATGTTTGTAGTTACCATTCCCCCCTCCCACACAATCAATGAGCTGTTACCCACAATGTCACCCTTGACAGAGTCAACTGGAACAAAGTTATATGTTAGTCAATTTGTACTACATGTTTATTACAATACAAATAAAACATATGCATGTATTTACCAACCCTTGCACACAAAAAGCTGTTACCCACAATGTCAACCTTGACGGAGACCAACTGGAATAAAAATGTTATGTTAATTTTAGTTGATTTGTACTACATGCTTATTACTATACAAATAAAACATGTATTTACCAACCCCTTCACATGAGTAGGATGTGACACAAAGGCAATTTCTTAAACAGAGCTTAACAGGTTTGAATTCAGAATTTTTCTTCTCCTAGACTGGTTGCCATACCTAGGTTAAAGAGCTCAGTCAGCCCTACTATTTACCCATAGTTGGAGAGAAAATATGTGGGTGTATACCTTTCCCAGGGATATTACCACTATGTGAAATGCAAACAGCCTCATCCAGGATTTGAACTCATGTTATTGTGTCTATATTCCTGTGATGATAACCATTACACCACAGGCAACTCTTTAAGAAATAAAACATTGTGCATGTGTTACCAGCACTACTATGCTCCTTTTCCATGTGGTCACTATCAAGATTGATTTACCCTATTATTTACCCACAGCTGGAGGGAGTGTAGTTGGATGCATACCTTTCCCAAGGGTATTAGCACTGTGTGAAATGCAAACAGCCCCATCCAGTCCATTTCTTATGACTAACCATTATGCCTCCTATATGAATATTCTCAGTATAAACCTCAAATAAATTGTTTCAATCCTTTAAAGTCCTGAATAAAATAGAGGAAGAAAGGGAGAAGAAAAAAAAAAGAAAAAAAAGAAAAGGTAAATGTTACTTGATAGATTTGTATTATTAGGACTAGCAAATATATGCACCCTCCGGGTGCAAGTATTTTAGTTAAATTTTATAATAAAATATCATATTAAATTAGAAAGGCTAATGAAACTGAATAAGAATGCAGATAAAAAGATTTCGAACAGAGGGGGTGTAATCGAAAAATAGAACAACTTTGAAACCAGCTCTTCCATCATTTTCCATTACTCCCGTCTTTCATTGGTAAATTTTCCTAATTTAACTATTTAGTTAAAATAGGAAGTAAAGAATAAATTTACAATTATTTTTTCTTGTTAATGGATTTCTTTTAAGATTTATCTCTGAGATTTTTGCTCATATTCAATAAGATAAAACCAAAAAATTAGAAATCAATAATACTAAGCATATATTTATTAAAATCAAATTTTTAAGATCAATATGTAAATTAGCCTTCCCGTTCACACTGTAAACCGCTATTTTGTTGTGTATATAAATACAATTGCATATTATTAGTATGTAGGTATGGTCAACAGTCTTAATGATGTATAACAATTTTATTAATAATTGAAGTTTAAATTAAAAATAAAATCATGGAGAATGTGATGTAAATAACTAAAGGGAATTGTGACTTGTATAGTAATATAGTTTCGGTTACAGACAGACAAACCCACAATCTCCATTACAATAAGATTATTCGGGCTATTGTCCTCATCTTCATTGTTATCCCCACAAAGTTTCAGCCAATGTGCCCTCCGTCCTTCTTCAAGTATTTCTTGGACTCGGGAGCTCCTGATTACAAGAAGGTTCCAGAGTTCGAAAAAGAAGGTTCCAGAATCTGACAAGAAATACCTGAAGAAGGCCAGAGGGCACATTGGCTGAAATGTTGTACAGATAACAAAAGAAGATGAGGACAATAGTATAAATAATCCTAATAATACAAATTATCAAGCCTCATCTAAAAAGTTCAGAGAAATATTACTTGATAGAAATAGGAATTAGTTAATAATCATTACTATAACTTATATACTTACTACTAGAAAAATATCTGCCCTCTGTGCGTAAATATTCACGTTGTAATGTAACGAGATAAATTAGAAAGACTAACAAAATTAAATAAGAATACATAAAAAGATTACACTTTGATTGGTTTCTATATAGAATCATTCATATGATTGGAGAATATAATAATAATAATATTAGAGATCAATAACATCAAGTAATTATTAATTAAACCCGGTTTTGTTAAAACCAGTATGCAAATTACCCACACCATATATTATGTAAACCTCTATTTCTTAATGGTATATAATATACATTGCAAGATTTTAAAAGCACTAATAACATGTGCTGTTTTGAGGTAAATCTAACTGATAGAGACATCATTAATAGATAAGATCTATTCTATGTATTAATGATTTTAACTAAATTAAGCATTCATTGATAAACTTACAGTTACAGATAAACGCCAAATCTCCATTATAATAAGACTAGCACAAAAAAAAAAAAAAAAAAAAAAAAGAAGGACAGAACGTCCTCCGGGCATTATAAAAATTAAATTTGTCTGAGTGAAGTAGGAGTTAAAATTCAATGTCAGAGGGTTTGTTTGGTTTGGTTTGTTTTACAGCATATCAACCTCAGTGGGTCATTTAATGCCGATAAAGTTTTGAAATCAATCAATTCTTAATGGATAATACAATTTTTTTATAAATACATTTTTCTATTTAACCCATAGATAGGACCCTAACAGGTACTACCACTCTGGTCAGAGTGGACCAGGGAGCAATGGTGATGAAGGTGTGCTCCACATTCCCCAAACCTCCAAAACTGGAACCTCACCATCAGATAGAGTTTTAACATCATTCCCAGGACATGTAGACCCTCAGCCACCGCCTTCTAGCACCCATATGATAAAAAGTGTTGGGCTTGCTATAAGGGGTTGGGGCAATCATATAGGTGCCAGGGTTTGACGTGACCAGCCGATTGATTGGAGGAGGCCTCTCCGACTGCCTGTCTAGCCTAAGTAAGGTTCTAAGTGGAGTGTTGCAGGTCATGGACTGCTCATCCACCAAGACTCCGTCCTTAAGCATCATAGGTCAGAGGGTTTTGTATCATAAGTAAAAATCAAACTTATTAAAGAAAAATTAAAAAAATTTGAAATGTAACTTAGTTCTGTCCTCCCTCAAATAAAACGCTGCATGCATTTATTGATTATTAATTAAATAATTATTTTGAACATTTACACATAAATTTTTACACAAAATAATAGGTATTCATGTTAACTCTTAACATCCTGTTAAGAATTTTCTAAGTCCAGAGCATTCCTAATAAGTATATATTTTTTTAAAAATGGCTAAAAATGGCCTTTTCATTTAAAGTTACCTGTTATTTCCCTTAAATCAAAGACTTCTAAATATGTTTAATATTATATTTAAACAAAGGCTATCGTTTGGGCAGAATAGGAAGACGAAGGAGACTTCTGGCCAGGTGGAATAAGGCGGTATAGGACTTTAAGAGTTAAATTCATAAAATTTTGGTTTGGTTGTTGGTTTTGAAGGCTACCACAATGCAAGTGTAAAGAATAATAAGCAACTATGATGTTGTAAGTTAACCCTTGTTTATTCTTAATATTTTGAGATAAAGATCTCCTCCTCAGAAAATTTCTGAAGCTCTGGAGGGCGCTGCTAGGTATAATCCATTTAATTTTGTGTCTCATATCTTCCAAAAATAAATTTTTAGTTAACTTACTGATAGTGAAACAATGACTAATCCTTGTTAGTAGAGTATTTTTCTCATAAAACTCTATACAACAGATAACTTTAAATATATATTAAAATAAAACTATATATAAATATATAATGCCGGGCATGTATTCATTCTAAACTTTAAAAAAACAAAAACAATAAGGACCGTCTAAGACGACATACTCAAATTTTGAGTAAATATAATATAAGGTTGTTATTTATTCTATATATAGACGATTTTGGGTAATGTGATTTAAGCAGAGACATAGTTTCGGTTACAGACAAATTGATACCAAATCTCTATTATTAATAGATTATTATTATATGATACATTGCAGGATTGTAAATGTACTAATAACATAGGCTGTTTTGAGGCAAATCTTTTCATAGAGATATTGTTAATAAATAAGATTTATCCTATGTATTAATGATTTTGACTAAATTAAATATTCATTAATAAACTTATGCAATTCCTGAGAATATTGTGACATAAGCAGTTATGTAATTTCGGTTACAAACAGACAAACACCAAATCTCCATTATAATATGATAAACGCACTAATTGCACAGACTGTTTTGGGGCAAATCTGACTCGCATTTTCATACAGACATCGTTAATAAGGTTTAAAAAATAAATAAAAAGTAAAAAATTTCATTTTCATAGAGACATCGTCATTAAATAAGATTTATTCTATGTATTAAGGATTTTGACTAAATTGAATATTCATTGATAAACTTACATAAATCCTGATAGTATTATGATGTAAGCAGTAATGTAATTTCAGTTACAGACACACACAGAATCTCCTTTATAATAAAATATACTATATGTAAAGCATTAAATTGCACACTCCACACAAATGAAGGTTTGCTTGCGTTGAATAAAGTTTATCCTTATATGTACTATCATGTTGCACATGTTTATTAAACATGCAGATATTTTAGATGGAATTTTGTCAAAAAAAAAAAAAAAAAAAAAAAAAAAAAAAAAAAAGGAAAAAGTTAAAAATGTAAAATGAAAAAAGAAAAAAAAGAAAAAAGAAAAAAGAAAACAAACAAAAAGTCCTGACACATTTTTATCATACCATTTAGTAAAATATCTCAAACATGAACACAGCTTGCACATAATATTAAAATAAAAAATAAAAAAAAATTTCAGAGTATTCACAAACAATCAGCATTTTAGTAAGAGAACGAACCTTAAGCTAAAATAAAATACAGGAAACAGACAATTCTAATCTTAAATTACTGCAGACCATAACGTAATATCTGACCTGATTCTTCATCAATTCACTTTTCATGTAAAAAAAAGCTTCATATAAAATATACATATTTACCAACCCTCCGCACGAGTAAGATGTGACACAAGGTTAATTTCTGGTAAAACTTGCAAATCATACTCAAAATCCCATGATATTACAGGGTGACCCAGAAAAAACAGAACCCAAATTATTTATTTTCCCATTAAACTAACCCTAAACACCCTAGTTAAAATTAACAGTTTTATTACAAAATTTGCAAGTTTTACCCAATTTCTTTAGCGGTGTTTGAATTCAGAGTTTTCCTTCTCCTAGACTGATTGCCTAACCAGGATTAAAGAGCCGAGACTGCCCTACTATTTACCCATAGCTGGAAGGAAAATAGTTTGATTCATGTCTTTCCCAAGGGTATTAGTACTATTTGAAATGCCAACAGCCCCATCCAGAATTTGAACTCACCTTGCCGTGTTCATTTCCTTTGACGTTAACCATAATACCACACACCTCCATATAAAATATATCTCACCTTGAAGAATACCTTGGAATAAAATATATGATTGATTTTGATGGCATAATATTTGGATGTATACTTTCCCAAGGATATTAGTGCTATGTGAAATGCAAACAGCCCCATCCAGGATTTGAAATCGTGTCACTGTCTATATTCCTATGATGATAACCATAATATGATTTTGATGGTATGTCAACCAGGGCTCGACATTAACGCCGTCCCGTCGACGATAAAGATTACATCCGGGATGATCAATACATCATCCGGGACAGTTTGCCGGGGATGTTAAAAATTTTTCCTAAAAGTTAGTACTACATTCCAATATTGGCCGTCCAGTGATTGCCCGAATGCTGACCTCAAAATGAGGCTACGGCGCCGCAGGTCTATTCTCAAAGCCATGTAATGAATAATGGTGGAGGGATATAGTTTAAAAGGACCGAATTATATACTACTAACCCTACTCAGGGTAACTTAAAGTAAAAAAGTTTTTTTTTTTTTTTTTTAGCTCAAAATACACTAGGAAATGAATTTTTTGTCAAATATCCAGAATTATCACTGCTTCAGCTTTTCTTAATGTTTTATTACATATTATTATGCTACTGATGACTGGCAAGTATAGATGATGCTAATGAATTAAACAAAAATATTTTGGTTTCGGGACGGTCCAAACCCCATTTGGGATGGTTGATAATTTTTGTCGGGGCCTGATATCACCCTGTTTAGAGTTATCTTATGCTTAGGGGTAAGGGAGCAATCAGCAATACTATTTACCCATAAATAAAAAAAAAACACTAGATGACACTATAATTGAGCAAAAAGACTCAGATTACAATAATAATAGAACTCTATTTGAATAGAACGAGTTCTCAGGTGAATAGATAGTGAACTTTGAAATATCCAATCCTACAGGTAAGAAATACCAAGAAAATTTGTTACAGCCGCCAAATGGGGAGGTACTCCACACAAATTTATGGGAGCCTATAGATGTCAATTGCATACAGCAAAGTTACACTGCTAGTCAAATTCACTATTGTTACGTAATAGGTGTGATGTGTGGATTAGAATGGAAAAGTTTAAGTGATGATTTGGCATGGACACATGGCGTGGTTTGATTGGACAAATAAATCATATGTGGCAAAGGGGAGAAAGGAGGGGTGAAAGGTCAGAGTGTAGATTGAGTCTGGGAGAATACGTTAATGGAGGAAGACATGAAATTTCTACACTTGGCAGTTGTAATCTGGGGGAAATAAAATAGTCATGAGTGCAAAGAAGTGGCCTTGTGTTATTTGATCTTTCTAGAAAAGTGAAAATTATAGACCGGAAAATTTTTTTTAATCAAATGAGCAAATATTGAACACCACCCACGATCTTAACATTTCTTTTCAAGTATTTTTTTAAACAATATAACCTATTCATTATAAAATTAAGTCATTAATGAATTAAGTGCTGAAAATTTCATTAAAATTGAACAATTCCTTGATTTTTAGTAATTGTTTTAAAATCTAAAAGGCTGGGTTAGCTCAGTCGATAGAGTGTTCGACTAGAAACCACAAGGTTCCTAGTTCGATACCGGCCCTCGCCAAATCTGCATATGAGTAGCACAGGGATCTGTGTGGTCAAGTAAGGAGCTGATGGTAGGTGTGGCGCTCCACCTCAGACGCAAAAAAATATCCTTTCTAGCGCTAGTGAAAAGGGGATAGACTCCATCGCTGCTACCAACTTTAGGCCACCCCGATGATTTTACTTACTTAAAAAAAAAAATTTTTTTTTTAAATCTATTACCTTCCTTGAGTAAAATTGCACATAACTACTAATCATTCTTACACAAGAAAATGAATGGCTTCCTTAAAAAGAAAAAAAATACTGAATTAAAAACCAAAACCAAACCAGAAAAAATGCTGTATCAAGCCGTTTGGGATTTTGTCAACTTTTCCAAAATGGTTCATTGAATGACATATGAAATGCTAATAAAAAAAAGTTAAAAATATTTTGAAATCAAAGATTTTCCTAACTTTTTGAAAAACTTGTACAATACTTCAGAACATTAAACCTACCATTGGAGAATGGAACTTAAAATACAACAAAAATAGAAGAGAACAGTTTGTGCTGACCCACCTTCACATAGGCCACACCTACATCTCTCATCATCATTTACAAGAGGGCACAGAATCCTCAATATGCACTACATGCCAAGGGAGATTTAGAGTGAAACATATACTGCTAGAGTGTGTAGACTTTGATCTAGTGTGAACAAAATACTACCAAGCAAGTAATTTGAAAAAAACTTTTCATGAAAATAAGACCATCAAGGATTTTACATTTCCTAAAAGAAGTGGGATTGTACTAAAAAATATGAGTAATGAATAATAGTTAAAATATATACATTTTTTTCTTCTCTACCAAACTACCGCTACAAATCCAAAACTTAGTTGGCATTAACTGACCCACTGAGGTTAATATGCCGTAAAACAAAACAAAACCAAATAATACTAAGCTTTGTATAAATATTTTGTCTAATCTATTGATAATGGAGATTCACTTCCGGTTTTTGTCTGTAACAAAAACTACGTCACTGCTTAAGTCACTCTACCTAAAATCGTCATAACATAGAATAAATACACTCAAAATTTGAGCATGCAATGTTAGACAGTCCTCATTGGTTTTTTAAAACAAGTTTTAATAAATACATACCTGGTATTATCTATCTATATATAGTTTGTTTTATTTTAATATATATTTAAAGTTATCAGAACTAAGTTTCCATTTCAAATTTTTTATTTTTTACTCCTTTAATAAATTTGATGATTTTATTTATGATACAAACTCTCTGATATTAAATTTTCAAGTCCCTGAGAGGATCTCAGGTAATATTTATTTTACGTCACCCAGAGGGCGTTTTTTTTTATTTTGTCTAATCTATATTATAGAATACTAAGTCAATTTACCGTCAAATTGGCAAGACAAGACAGCAAACAGTCGTAACTGAATACGATTCTGAGATGCCGTAAAGACCACTGAAAAGTGGTAGGATTTGTTGACTGTCTAACTGACTTACTTCAATATATATAACTAATATAAGCTAAAGAAAATGTTTTTGTTTTTCAGGTTATAGATTCTGTGAGCAGAATATACTGACTACACCCGTTGCAGTAAGACACCCCACAAAAAGGGTGTACTGATGGTCCTTCATTTCTGAACCTTTAGGGATTGTAGAGTATCCTTTTTTGGTGCCATTACACCCCAGATTATGACATTTTGCACAACATTACAAAATGAATCATCATGTTGCACAATTAGCACGGATATCCATGACAATCTCTCGCCAACCCCCCCTATTATTCATTGTCCCAGGGAGGTCCTCTGCGCAGCATCCAGCATCCTCGCAGAGTTGGTCAATGTAGATCCTTGGTGGGCGGCCCACATTAGCATGTCCATGTGTTGGTTTCCACAGGAGGACATCGCTTATGAGCTTGAGCTTGCTTCTCCAACAGTGTCCAGCATGCCTTGCCCATCTCACTCTGATGGTTTGTGAGATGGGGGGAGGGTCATACAGCTGCTTCCTTGTGGGGTGCTGTTTCCACGACTTGTTCAAGACCGCACGTGGCATTCTTGTGCAGCTCCCATTTAGCTTATTCTCAAGGCGCCTCATTAGGGTCCAAGTGGTGCAGCCTTACAGCAGTACTAATATAACCACAGCTGGAAGAATCGTCATTTTAACTTGTCAGTGAGATCGGATTTCCATATGACTGATAATCTGTTTGTGATCGATGCTATACTATTATAAAACAAAAACTGATCGAGAGTTTGTTAACTTTTCTGTTAGAGGAGATAATTCTCCCCTAACGAATGTTTGACTCTTCACTGAAAATAAAGTGTAGTATGAGACAACAACATGACTACACAACTTGTTGACAGTTAATTATTCATCCAACCCACCCTGCTGTAATCCTGGTTGGTGAGAAAACAAAAACAAATATTGTTGTATTTTAAAGACATATTTAACTGTTTTGTTAAATTTTGTTATTCCCAACATCTTGGGATATATTTTCAAAAAGGGTTCATTGAACAGCTTGTGATATGAAATGAAATGCTATTAAAAAAAAAACACAAAAAAAACAAATAAAAGGTTTTAAAATTAAAAGTTCATAACAAGCTAGTTTGAAAGGCTTGTACAATACTGACTTTTGTATAAATATTTTGTCCAATCTGCATGACTAATATAAGTTTCAAAAGAAAGTAACTAAAATCTTTTTAAAATATCAAAGTAATGAGTGATTCTGTTGGTGTAGAATAATCATACTAGTTCCAATTACCTTCGAATTGGTAAGACAAGGCAACAAGTAGTTGTAACTGAATATGAATATCTTGCTGCAATACTACTGCAAAATGCCAGGTTATTTATGAAGCCTCATAACATCATAGAAACCAAGCAGCCAATCAGGACTCAAGGAATAGAATCACCCAAATGCATGAGTGGACTATTCTTGATTTCCATAAGTACCAATTGTCTTGGCACTCGTTCAGTTGTGCTTAGCTAGTTGCTATTGTTCAAACCAACAGTACACTAACTCACTTCAACAGTTGGCAGGTCTCAACACCCATTGCAATAAGACATACCACAAAAAGGGGGTCCTTCATTTCTGGACCTCTAGGGATTGTGGAGTACCTTATTGGTGCCATTACTCCCCAGATTATGATATTTTACACTACATTACAAAATGAATAGGCTGCCCTATTATGAAACAAAAACTGTTCAGGATTTTGTCAACTTTTCAAAAATGGCTCACTGAATGGCTTGTGACATGAAATGCTAATAAAAAAATTTTTTAAATGTTTTGAAATGAAAGCTTTTCATAAGCTTTATGCAAGGCTTATATACAATACTGACCTTTATATAAACTAGTACAAAAAAAAAAAACGCCCTCTGGGCGATGTAAAAATAGATTTTTGAAACATATTGCCTAAGGGGTGGGAGTTAAAAATTCAATGTCAGCTAAGTAAAATCATCAAATTCATTAAAGGATTAAAAAATAAAACAATTTGAAATGTAAACTTTAAATATGTATTAAAATAAAACAAACTATATATAGATATATAATACCAGTTATGTATTTATTAAAACTTGTTTTAAAAAACAATGAGGACTGTCTAATGTTGCATGTTCAAATTTTGAGTGTATTTATTGAATAAATACACTCAAAATTTGAACATGCCAAAAATCGTCATAACATAGAATAAATTTTATTCTATGTTATGACGATTTTGGGTAATGTGATGTAAGCAGTGAGGTAATTTTTGTTACAGACAAAAACCGGAAGCGAATCTCGATTATTAATAGATATTTTGTCTAATCTACATAACTTATATATATATTTACCAACCCCTCCGCACGAGCAGGATGCGACACAGGGTCAATTTCTTAAGCGGAGTTAACAAGTTTGAATTCAGAGTTTTCCTTCTCCTAGACCGGTTGCCTAACCAAGGTTAAAGAACCCAGTCTGCCCTACTATTTGCCCATAGATGGAGGGAGAGTAGGATTCATACCTTTCCCAAGGGTATTAGCGCTAAGTGAAATGCAATTACCCCGTCCAGGATTTGAACTCAGAGCGACGAGTCCATTTCCCATGACTTTAACCATTACACCACGTGCTTTCTACATAACTAATATAAGCTTAAAAAAGATGCTGATCTCAGTTGTAGTTGGAATGGTTGAGAGATTTGACATTTCAAATGCCAAATTGATTCTATTATTAACATGCACATGCACTCAAGGAAGATGAAAACGAACCAGATTACAAACTTTGCCAGAACAATTTCAAACTTTAGTGGCAAAATTGATATATACTTAGTAAGTATTAAAAGTACAGCAATACTTTGAATAGTGTAGTTTTGATTTAGTATGCTCTAGTAATTCAACATAGGTATTTAAAAATATATATTTTTAAGTTCAAGGTGATGTTATTTATTTAAATTAATACTATATATATGTATGTATACTTGCAGTATTAAAATGAAAATCTTGTGGTAAACATTAAAAAAAAAAAAAAATTACAAAACCCTGCAATCTGAACTTCTTATTCTGTAAATAATTGGTTACAGCATAGAGATACATACAATTTGAGTGCAGAATCAGAAAGAACATACAATTTTACATAAGAATTCCAAGTTTTATCAAAATTGCTCCAAAAATAAAGAAATGGTAAAAAAATTACTAAATTTCTAGTTTTGAATTGGTGCATGGTTTGAAATATTTTTTTAACAAAATCATGTCCAATTTTGTACCCCCAATTTCGGGGCTTTAAATTCTCATAACTTTTGAGTCACTGAGGATATTTGCATAATTCAAACAGTTTTGAACTCCATTTATAGAGCTCTATATAACTAATGTAATTAAATAACAATAACCTAAAATTATAAAAATCAACTGGGAATGCTATGTAAAGTTATATTAGTGATCCAAGTAATTTAAAAAAAAAACAATTTGTCTAGTCTTCATATTCTCACACAAGAGTTGTCGGTAAGTTGCCACAGACAACCAGTTCTCCTAGCAAAGAACAGTAATTCGCACCCTGAGTGAAACTGCCTCAGCTTTTATGCCTCCTCACAGGCCAAACCACTCCAACCAACAGGGGTGACAGGAGGCTTACCAAGAGTCACCACTTGCAACCTGGAGGCTGCAAGTTCAATCTGTAGCCTTGTGAGCAATTCACTTTATCTCCCACCACACAGTGCATACACCTTGGGAATAGATTATAAAAAAAAACAAAAAAAACATGGTTTTATATTTATTTGTAGACCATAATCACTTAATTACATAGAGAGGATTCGGAGTTGGGGTGCCAAAAATAGAGGAGTCAGAGTCAAAGGTTTTGTGTTCCGACGCCACAGCCCACCTTTGCACTAATACCCTTTTGGGGAAGAAAAAAAAAGTATGAATCCACCTCACCCCTCCCACATTTATTTATATTGGAATAAATTAACCGAACTATTTAAGGTATTGCTGTATTCACCTGTAATAAAAACTACTGTTTAAGGAGACAGGTAATCAATAACTGAGTGAACAGAAGAGAGAGAGAGAGAGAGAGAGAGAGAGAGAGAGAGAGAGAGAGAGAGAGAGAGAGAGAGAATATAAAGTGATGTTCCAAGTCTCAAATCAGTTACAATTGTTTCTGTAAACAGAGAAAGAAAAAGAAAACCAACAGTAAACCAGAATAACTAGATATTCACTTGCATTATCAATCCAGGTTATTGAAAACTATCCAATTTTGCGGTGATAAAACAAGCTTAGTTTTTACACAAATCAGATATAAAAATAGTTTAAAAAGAAAAAAAGAGCTACCTTTAAAAAGCATTTAAAAAATGATTTGTTTAAAGGCCATTACACAGTCATTAAGCAATATGGAGTCATTATTTACATATTACACATATCTCTATCTATATACCAACATCCATCTCTATATATATACCAATATCTATCTATATACCAATATCTCTAATAGTATCATACTTTATTAATTTTGATCAACTATTAAACATAAAAATGGGGATTAAAGGAGACGAAAAAAGAAAACATAAGAAAAAAGGAAACTTAAGGGCCCTTTTGACTGGTGCTTTGTCAAAAATTCACAACCAGTAAATTGTTTGAAAGTCAATGTGTATAAATCCCCCTCTTTCTTGCTACTCCAATCACAACATTATTTTACGCTTTTACCCAATTTATATAGATGCTGGGATCGTTTACATTAGCTGGAAAAGTTGAATTCAACAAATAATTACACATGAGTAGCACAGCTTTGATCTGTGCGGTAGAGTGGGAAGCTGATGGTAGATGTGGTGCACCACATCAGACACAAAAACAATCTCTTGACTAGCACTACTGAAAAGGGGATAGACTCCCCTGCTGTCTGGCTGATACTGACAATAGACGACTCAACTGACTTTACTTTTACTATATAATCTATCTATACAATATAAATCAAATCTTCATTATTTTTGCTCAAAGATAATGGTGATAGTGAATGTGTATATATATTTACTTGGTTATTGTTTTATTTTCATAGTTTCCTCCAGACATATACACAAACTCCCCTTTATCTATGTATAGATACATCTACAGTTGTATAGATAGATAGATAGATATATATATATATATAAACCCCGAAAACAAATCCAGAGCCGAGTCCCTAAGATGGCGTAATGCAGAACTTCAACGTTACACAGCAACTCCTGCGGCACTGTGTTGAGAATTTGGGACATATAAGGTGTGTGTTAATTGCCCACTCCTACTTATAGACTCGGCCAGAATTATGTGATCTAACTCTTGGCCAATCACTGGCAGTACTCTGAGGTTGATACTATACTTAACCCCGACCCTACTGGTCATAATTACATTGACACTCTTTGACAACGGACATAGGATTAAATCACTGGACCTTTACCAATACACAGGATAGGACTTATACGCTTACCAAAGGATTCCATAACACAGGATTTTCTTTAAGCCCTTTTCAACTGGCCAAGGATGGCATTTAAAAACTTTACACACTACCGTTGCCAAACTGCATTGGTTTCTTACCTTTCCTTTGGACCAGAGCGGCACTGTCGAGACAGGGGATCTGCTGCTTGAGCAACAGCACATCTTCTGTATCAACCCACCCAAGCTATGTAATTACAAAAAAAAAAAAAAAACCAACACTTTTGGACACTATTCCATTGTCTTTCGACGACAGAAGGATGCCAACCAACAGATGTATGTATAGATAGATAGATAGATTAATATCTGGATATACAACATGTGATAGACATATCATGGCTGTGTTTTCCTTCTTGTTTAACCTTTTGGGTGAGGATTCCCAATCCCTCAGGACTTCCAACTCTGCTCATGGATACAAAGACTTGTCCATTTATTTGACAGTACTAAAACAAATACAAATCAATCGCCAAAAGGGAACAATTTGATACTGGTTGGTTGGTTGGTTGCATTTTACGGCATGTCAACCCTTGTTGGGTTATTTTATGCCAAAGACATTTTGCACTATTCATTTTTGTTGGGTATTCAATTGTTTTTTTCAAAATTTGTTCTCTTGCCGCAAGAATTCATAAACATATGAATCTAGCATATCTGCTTGAATGAATTAACCCTAACCCCCTAACCCTAACCAGTGTACAGCAGAGTGTACTGAAATTTGCCAACATAAATTGGTAAAAAAAATAAATTAAAAAAAATCTTAATGATATAGTTGCCTCACTATAAACCATTGTTCAAACTTATCTATCACTTAGTGATCTTATTTTTTAAGGTATAAGAATTTACTGAACACCGCTCCTACAATCAAGAAAATTCAAGAGTACCATTTAAAAAATTTATTTTTTCTTAAAGATATATATATATCTATTAATAATGGAGATTCGCTTCTGTTTTTTGTCTGTAACAAAAATTACGTCACATTACCCAAAATCGTCATAACATAGAATAAATACACTCAAATTTGAACATGCAACATTAGACAGTCCTCATTGTTTTTTAAAACAAGTTTTAATGAATACATGACTGGTATTATATATTTACATATAGTTTGTTTTATTTTAAGACATATTTAAAGTTTACATTTCAAATTGTTTTATTTTTTAATCCTTTAATGAATTTGATGATTTTACTTACTTAGGGTACAAACTCGCTGACATTGAATTTTTTACTCCCACCCCTTAGGCAATATGTTTCAAAAATCTATTTTTACATCGGCTGGAGGGTGTTTTTTATTTTGTACTAGTATCTTATAATAGAGATTATCAATTTTTTATAAACTAATGTTTTTCTATTTAACCCATAGATGGGACCTTAACAGGTACTACCCCTCTAAGCCAGAGTGGACCAGGGAGCAATATGATAAAGGGCACTCCACAATCCCCAAACCTCCTAAACTGGAACCTAACCATCAGATAGAGTTTAATGTCATTCCCAGGACATGAAGACCCTCAGCCACCGCCTTCCAGCATATATATGATAAAAAGGGTTGGGGTTTGCCATAAGGGCAATAGGGTTGGGGCAATCTAATAGGTGCTAGGGCTTAACATGACCAGCTGATACATTGGAGAGGGCCTCTCAACTGCCCGTCTAGCCCAAGTAAGGGCCAAATTGAAATGTTGCATGTCATGGACTGCTTAGCCACCTGGGTTCCATCCTTAAGCATTGCCATCCACAGCTAACAAGTGGCCCCATTAGGGAAGTCTTACTCCTCTGCGGAGGTGAGGGGTGCAGTCGGTGTATTCTAAAGCCCCAACTGACAGGGCGGCATATACATGAGGTAGACCAATAAAAGTGTATGAGAATAAACACACAATTTATCATAGACATGATATTTTACCAAAGCTTGAAAGAAAATACCAGATAAGATAAACAACACTAATACATTCCATCTTATCAGGACTCAACAACAACATATTTTAAAATGGCACAATATTTTCAGTTGGATAGCAATATATTATGATAATTACATGCTTACAAAAAGAAGAAGAAAAATATTTGGACATATTCCCAAGTTTGGTTTGGTTTTTGTTTTGTTTTACGGCATATCAACCTCAGTGGGTCATTTAATGCCGACAAAGTTTTGAAATAAATTCATTCTTAATGGATACTAAATTTTTTTTTATAAACTCATGTTTTTCTATTCAACCCATAGATGGGACCCTAACAGGTACTACCATTCCGGGTCAGAGTGGAACAGAGAGCAATGGTGATGAAGGGGTGCTTCACATTCCCCAAACCTCCAGAACTGGAACCTCACCATCAGATAGAGTTTAATGTCATTCCCAGGACATGTAGACCCTCAGTCACCGCCTTCTAGTACCCATATAATAAGGATTGGGGGTTGCCATAAGGGCAATACGGTTAGGAAATCATATAGGTGCTTGACGTGGCCAACCGATTGATCAGAGGGGGCCTCTCCGACTGCCCGTCTAGCTCAAGAAAAGCCTAAAGTGGAATAGTGCAAGTCATGGACCGCTCAACCACCTGGGTTCTATCCTTAAGCATCACGGGTTGTCACCCACGGCCAACAGGTGGCCCCATTGGGGGAGTCTTACCCCTCTGCAGAGGTGCAGTCGGTGCATTCTAACGCCCCAGCCGACAGGGCGTACATATTCCCAGGTTTAGAAAGATAAAAGGAAAAACAATATAGTTGGTTGGTTTGATTTATGGCATATCAACCTCGGTGGTTCATTTAGTGCCAACAAAGTTTTGAAATAAACTCATTCTTGATAGGTACTCAATGTTTTTTTTATTTACACATTTTTATCTATTTGATATGCTCTTAGTGAATAAAATGATTTACAGCTTTTTTTTGCAATCGAATAATTTTGTGGGGTCTGCATACTCACTATGATCTTTTTAGTGTAACGCTTATCGTTGTAGGAAATGCAATCAGTGACCCGAATTCAAATCCTGGACGAAGCTGTTAGTGTTTCACTTTGTTCTAATACCTTTGGGGAAAGGCATGAATCCATTTCTTCTCCCTCCATCGATGGGTAAATAGGAGGGTAGACCGAGTTCTTTAGCCTTGGTTAGGCAATCAGGAAAACTGAATTTTAAGGTGGTTTGGCCTATTGTCAGTATCAACTGGACAGCGAGGGAGTCTATCCCCTTTGCATTAGCGCCAAACCAGGAAGATAATTTTGCATCTGAAGTAGAGCACCAGACCTACCACCAAGATCCTAACAGGTACTACAACTCCAGGTTAGAATAGACCTGGGAGTAATAGTAATGAAAGAGGAGGGGTACCCCACAATCCCCAGATCTCCAAACCTGGAGCCTCACCATCAGATGCAGTTTGTTTAATAGCATTTGTAGCATTGTTAAAAGTTTAAAGAAGGAATACATCTATTCATGCTATGGTGCTATACAGCCATTTTATTTTATAGGATCATCATCTCAGGGTCATGGAGTCAGAAGCAATTAAGGGGTCACTGGAGTCAGATTCAGTAAAAGTATCCTGTCTCTGACTCCAGTTGAATTTGCACTCCCTAGTGACCGGATAAATGAAAAGACCTTCTGCTAACTACTTATTTAAATATACATATTTTGTATCACCAAACATCATTATATATATATATATATATATATATATATATATATATATATATATATACACAGTGATACTGATAGATTTTGATTTAGTGCTTCCTGGGATGCACATATTTGCTTTGAAGGAGTCCCCAGAAAAATTTATGGGTCCTAACTAAAGCCATCTAACCTTGTAACCTATCCTGTGTAATTATTTTGTAAGAAACTATTGAAATGTATTTACAGTTAGCTTGAAATGGTGAGGAAAGAAAAAAGAAAAACACTAGGACGCATGGCAATGATTTTACTGTATCCTTTTAGATTTTTGTGTGTCAGGGATGCAAGACGCGTACCTATCAGCACCTCTGTGTATGTGTGTGTATATATATATATATATATATATATATATATAGTTACATATTTATATATTGTTCTAGCAAACATCAGTGATATTGGAAGCATAGGAAATATATAAATAAAAACAAAAAAAGTTCTAATAGATAACTGTTGTTTTGCCCTTGGTCCGTTTTATTTTTTCAAATATTTCGGGTGACTTTATCAAGGAGATGCAGGACACATACCTAACAGCATCTCTCTCTCTCTATATATATATAAGTCGACGGGGCGGCTTAAAGTCGGTACCAGCCAGTCAGTGAGGGAGTCTATCTCCTTTTCAATAGCGCTAGACCAAGGAGATTGTTTTTTAGCATCTGAGGTGGAGCACCACACTTACCATCAGCTCCTTACTTTACCACACAGATCCTTGTGCTACTCATATGCTGAGTTGGCGAGGACTGGTATCGAACTAGGAACCTTGTGGTTTCTAGCCGAACGCTCTACCGACTGAGCTAATCCGGCCCATAGAGAGAGAGAGAGATGTTGTTAGGTATGTGTCCTGCATCACCGATACATAAAAATATAAAAGGACGCAGAAAAATCGTATCATTTGCAGCTAACTGTAAATACATTTCAATATTTTCTTAGAAATGAATTACACTGTATGCGGTACAAGGTAGGGGTTAGATGGCTTTACTTGTTCATAGATAAAAACTCTGCAATTCATCAAGAAACTTTAATTGGGACCCATCAAATTTCCCAGGGACTCATTCAAATCAAATCCGTGTGTACCAGGACGCATTAAATTAAAAAACTATCAGCATCATTTTATATATATATATATATATATAATATATATATATATGTAAGGTATCCAAAAACTGGTAGTAAGTGATGATTCTACATGGGATTTTCAAGATCACACTGTATAATTATTGAATGTTTAGTAGGTGCAAATACAGGGATTTTTATAAATCCCGAAAGAGAGCTCAATGTATAATAATCTTTTTTAGATTAAGTACAGAGCAATATTTACCTTTGAAAGGAAGGAAAAACTAAAAAAAAACATTCTGTAATAAATTTATTTGGACCAAAACTTAAAAGGCTTTTAGAAATTGAAATAAATTTCTAAAAGCCTTTTAAGTTTTGGTCGAAATAAATTTATTACAGAATGACGTTTTTTTAAGTTTTTCCTTCCTTTCAAAGGTATATATATATATATAATATATATATATATATATATGAGCGTATATGTATATACTTACAAATAAAGACATTTTGTGACCTTAGTTATACAGTGTACACTCCTTATAAATAGATTTTTAAAAATTCATGGTTTTTCTATCTATTATGAATTGTAATCTCTTAATTACATAAAGAGGTTTTGTGTTTTGACTGTATGACTCTGTATTATCTAGTGCAGAAAGGTTATAATGACTTTTATATTGCTTGATGCAATACACCAAAAATATTAAGTTAAAAAAAAAACAAAAAAAACTTTAGTTATCTAATATCAATATTAAAAACTTCTAATTCTGTCAGCTAATGCCACCTAGGAAACACAAGGTTCCAGGTTCGATACTGGCCCTCGCCAATTCAGCGCATGTGTAGCACAGCTTGGATTTGTGCAGTGAAGTGGGGAGCTGATGGTAGGTGTGTCACCCCATCGCAGACCCAAAAACAATCTCCCAGGTGTAGCATGTCTAGTGCTAGTGAAAAGGAGATACTGGCCCTCGCCAACTCATCGCATGAGTAGCATAGCTTGGATGCTAATGGTAGGTGGTGCACCCTATCTCAGGCGCAAAAACAATCTCCCTGGTCTAGTGTTAATGAAAAGGAGATAGACTCCCTCACTGTTCAGCCGATACCAATAATACGCCATTCTGACAACTTTATAAAACTTGGCATGTTGTACCTTGTGTCCAGTGGTTTCGGCCATTGGACCATATGACCCTAAGACACCCCTTTTGCCATCTCGTTTCATAAGGACAGTTTTTTCATTTACACCGTCAAAATCCGGTTGTTTGTTAACAGATGATTTTTAGAGTTTTTTTTTAAATTATAAAACTAACCCCTAACCCTAACTCCTAACAAACAACCGGATTTTGATGGTGTAAATGAAAAAAATGTCCTTATGAAACGAGATTGCAAAAAGGGTTCTTAATGGTCATATGGTCCAGATATCTAATAATTAGCGGGATCCAGCACCTACCGCCTCATCCAAAAGGGACAGGGTTAGGTTTATTACCCCATGCCTGAGGCCCCTCAAAAGAGGCACGACGAGGGAATTCACACAATTTTTAGTCAGCTACACATGAGCTTCGGTTTGTGTGTGGTTCCCTACTATAATGATCCTTGTGTTCGACTGACATGGTGGGATATCAGTAAATACTTACTATACAAAACACAGACTAAATATACCATTTCTCCAAACTTTTGAGATGAGGCTTGATAATTTGTATTCAGATTTCCCTGAAGGGTCCCAATTACGAAGAGAAGGTTCCCGAGTCAGACAAGAAATATCTGAAGAAGGCCGGAGGGCACATCGTCCGAAACATTGTACAGATAACAATAAAAATGTGGACAATAGTCTGAATAATCCAAATAATACAGACTAAATAATAATTTACAAGGTCAGAAATATGGGGCGCCCAGTGAGAATCAAACTCATTAAAACTGGCCTGCTAGCCTAGTTTTCTAACCATTACACAACTGAAGGCAGCCAGAAACTAAGTATAATAGAGAAGATAGTTAAGAAGAGATAATAAGCAATTTTTTGTAATGGTTTTTGATATCAGACACCAATTCAACATTTTTAAAGTTTACAAGGCAACCCGAGAACCTGTCGGGTTACTCTTGTAACAAAAGTCAACTATTATATTGATGCCTCTATTTTAGTTGGTTTTTATGGCATGTCAACCCTTGTTGGGTTATTTTATGCCAAAGACATTTTGTTTTATTCATTATTGATGGGTACAAAATTTTTTTTTTTTTTACACTCAATTTTTTTCTATCTAACCCATAGATGGGACCCTAACAGGTACTAACTCCAGGTCAGAGTGGACCTTAGAGCAATGATGCTGATAGCTATTTACTGCGTCCTGGGACGCACATATTTGCTTTGAATGGGTCCCCGGGGAAAATTTAAGAGTCCCAACTAAAGGCATCTAACTCCTACCTTTTAACCTATCCTGTGTAATTCATTTCTAAGAAACTATAGAAATATATTTAGTTAGCTTGAAATGGTGAGAGAAGAAAAAAGAAAATCACTGGGATGCATGGATATGATTTTACTGCGTTCTTTTAGATTTTTGTGCGTCAGGGACACAGGACGCGTACCTATCAGCATCTCTGTTAGAGTAATGGTGACAAAAGCGTACTCCACATTCCCCAGAGCTCCAGAATTGGAACATCACCATCAGATAGAGTAATGTCAAAACCAGGGCATGAAGACCCTCAGTCACTGCCTTCTAGCACATACACGATAAAAAGGGTCGGGTCTTGCTATAAGGGCAATAGGGTTGGCACGATCATATATGTGCTAGGGCTTGATGTGACCAGCCAATTATCAGAGGGGGCTTCTCCAATCGCCTGTCTAGCCTAAGTAAGGGCCAAAGTGGAGTGTTGCATGTCATGGACTGCTCAGCCATCAGGATTTCTATTTCAGGAAGAAATTAAGGATTCTAACTATTGTATCAAAACTTAGGATGATGAAAAAAAAAAAAAAAGTTTTTACCCAACCCTTCCACCACATGCAGGGTATGACACAAGGTCGATCTTGTACTGTAGAATAAACATCACACTGGTAGAAGAGTTCCAATTACCATCAAATTGGTAAGACAAGGCAACAAGGAAGCCGTAACTTAATATTACCTTGTTGCAAGCCTACTGCAGAATACCAGAGTATTTATGAAGCATCATAACATCATAGAAACCAAGCAGCCAATCAAGACTCAAGGAATGGAATCACCCATTTGTACCAGTTTAGCTCTGTCTGTAGACAGTCACCTTGGAATCACAAGGTTCCAGGTTTGATACCGGCCACACATTAGTAGCTCAGCTTGGATCTGTGTGGCAAAGTGAGGAGCTGGTGGTAGGTCTGGTGCTCCACTTCAGATGCAAAATTATCTTCCTGGTTTGGCGCTAATGCAAAGGGGATAGACTCCCTCGCTGTCTAGTTGATACTGACAATAGGCCAAACCACCTTAAAATTCAGTTTTCCTTCTCCTTGACTGCCTAACCAAGGCTAAAGAACTCAGTCTACCCTCCTATTTACCCATAGATGGAGGGAGAAGAGATGGATTCAAACCTTTCCCAAAGGTATTAGAACAAAGTGAAACACTAACAGCTTCGTCCAGGATTTGAATTCAGGTCACTGATTGCATTTCTTACAACGATAAGCGTTACACTAAAAAAATCATAGTGAGTATGCAGACCCCACTAAATTATTCAATTGCAAAAAAAGGCTGTAAATCATTTTATTCTCTAAGAGCATTTCAAGTGTATTTATTAGTTTGTTAGGCCTCCTTTTTACTCTCTTTGCATATCAACCTATATATATATATAATAATAATAATAATAAAAAAGAAAGAAAGAAAAAAATCTTTATACATAACATATATGATACTAACATAATAATACTCATATTCCTAATAGATATTTCATTAAATTGTTCTAATAATCATTATATTAATACTCATATTCCTAAAAAGTACGGCCGTTATCATTTTGCAACACCCATTGGTTAAAATAAGACCGTCCAAATTATCCAAGATGGATCATAAACATGTAAATCCTGATTATCTGGTTTTGCTTATCTGCTAAATTATTTCTTACATCATTACAGACTTCTTGATGGCCTCAATGGGTTCCTTGATGAGCCCCTTCAGCTTAGGAAGTGCACGGGAAGGGACAATAGTTGTGGCAAGATAAATTGTGACTTTTTCTTTTTCCCAAGAAGGGGCTCATCAAGGGGATCCATTTTGAAGGCATTAAGGCCATCAAGATGTCCGTAACAACGGAGCTGAGAGACATACAAGAAGAATCCTTCCAGCAGGGTAG
>CM042173.1:52384285-52406785 GCA_023376005.1 Doryteuthis pealeii
TGTAAAAAATAATTTGAACTGAGTTTCAAGACAAGTTAAAATAAAAATCTGCAATGTGAACTATAATTGTATATCTTATTAAATCACTTACATATGGAAGAAAGCAAGATGAAACGATCTTTTCTTTTGTTTTTTAAGATCATTTTATAACTTTAAAATATATCTATATTGTGATTTATAAATCCAATGTACATACATACCAGTAAAATTCCAGTGAAAGTTTAAATGTTTTTTTTTTTTTTTTTTTTTGTTTTTTCGCATGAGTAGCACAGGAATCTGTACAGTAAAATGGGGAGCTGATGGTAGGTGTAGCGATCCACCTTAGACACAAAAAATCAATCTCCCACGTCTAGCACTAGTGAAAAGGGGATAGACTCCCTCGCTGTCTGGTCGATAGGCCACTCCGTCGACCTTACTTAGTATTTTGTAATACGTTTCGTTTTTCTACCCTACAACCAAATTTAGACAATCATCTTGACCGTGTAATTCTACCGGATTATTGTTCATGATTTTAAAATATGGTAACGTTTCTTTAAAATAAAACGTGAAAATATTTAACCTAATCAGCAAAATTAACTAAAAAAATTGTAGTTAGTTGCATTCAACCACAATGAATAATTAAAAGTATGGATGGGCGGAATGAAACTAAAAAAAAAAAAAAAGTTTAAAAAGCAAAAGTTTTAACCGTTAATTCTGAACCTGTTACAGTAAAATGATTTTACTGGTTTGTATGTTGATCAAGTATTTATATAGTATATAAATACCTGATAGAATATTAAATATATCTATATCTATACATATATAAAGGGCAATTGGTGTGTATGTATGTCCTGTAGAAACTACGAAAATACAACAATTAACAACGAAATAAATATATATATTTACTTCGTTGTTAATAACGTGTATATATCACCGGTTCTTGCTTCTTGTGCAAAACTTACGAAGATTTGATTTATAAAGATATTTAAAACTTAAAATATACATAATAATAATGGATCTGCGAGACTAACTTGCTAACTATTACACTATGTTTTTTTGGTACACTCTCCACCCAGGTGATGCAGGGTAGCTGTTTTTAGTATAAGAGAAAGAAGATATATACCAGTACCAAAATTTCATTGACTAAAAACGAATATTCGCATTAAGCCCACCCGCCCAATTTTTAACTAGTTTTTAAAAGTAAAATATCTTTATTTTTTCTCATAATAAAAAGAAGTTTAGTTAATTTTTTCTCTCCATTTCTAAGGGGGGGGGTGTCGATTCGATAGCAGGTTTTTCAACACGTGTGTGTGTGTGTCTTGTCTGTCTATAAATAGAAATTAAGACTATTACTAAACAATCAAAAATAATACATTTCACAGACAGACACCCAACAAAAAGCTTCGGATAGAGATTAAAGTAGAGCTAGTGATGCTGATAGCTTTTTGATTTAGTGCGTCCTGGGACGCACATATTTGCTTTGAATGGGTCCTTGGGAAAATTTATGGGTTCCAACTAAAGCCGGCTAACTCCTACCTTGTAATCTATCCTGTATAATTCGTTTCTAAGAAACTATTGAAACGTATTTACAGTTAGTTTGAAATGGTGGGGAAGAAAAAAAATACTGGGACGCATGGATACGATTTTACTGCGTCCTTTTAGATTTTTGTGCGTCATGACGCAGGATTCGTACCTTTCAGCATCTCTCTCTCTCTCATAATAATAGTACTTAAAATGTTTCTCGTATTAACCAACACATGTTTAAAGCTATTAAGACATTTTAAGACAACTAAATGAGGGAAAAAAACATTGCTTTTTATCGCTATATTCACAAAACGAAAAATTAAATAAATAAATAAAAATTATCACCTGATTTTAAAGTTTTAAACCAAAAACGTAGAATAATTAAAAATAAATAAGTAAATACTTTCTTTTTTTTTATTATTATACTGTAATTAGTTTCGAATTTATATAAAACCCCACCGATATTTTGCGCCCCAAAAATAAGGGGTGGTAAAGTTAAGTGACCTGAAAAAAAAAATCAGAAAGTTTTGAAATAAAATAACTAATGCATTATAAAATTCATTAATTGATAAATTAACACTGAAAAATTCATTTAAATCGGATAATTCCCTGATTTTTGGTAATTTTTTTTCAAAACGGGGGGGAGGGGTAAATTTGTTTTGAAAAAAAAAAAAAAAAAAGGATTTTTCGACAAATTGGGTATGCTTAGTAAAAAGTGTTAAATTTTGAACATAAAGGCATTATTTGTTTGTTTTTTTAGAGGGGAGAGATTTTTTTTCTCCTTTACTTTTCCGTGAAAAAATGAAACCGGAACGTGGGGGTAGAGAAATGTAGTAGAAAGAGGAAATCGACAAATAGTAGTCTTCTTTTTTGTTGTTTTATTTTTTGTTATTTTTGTCTATTCTTTTGTACCCCAGCTGTAAAAGTATAGTTTGTTTTTGTTTTTTTCTCTTTCTTCTTCCTCTCTGTACTCTTACATACTACTCGTGGCTAGAAACGTGAAAAAGTACAAGCCAAGCCAGAAACAATCATTTTTCTTTACAGCTCTTGTTAAAACTGAAACCAAACAACAAAAAAACACATACACCTTTTGTTTTAAGTTAGGTATACCCAATTTTTCGTCTGCTTTTCATTTTAAAAACGAATTAAAAATTAATTAAATCGATTATTTTAGGTCAATTTTTTGTCTAAGTCAAAAAGTAGTAAATAATGAATATCAGTAAAAAAGCGAAATATTACACATGTAATTTATTTTTAATACATTTAAAACTATTTTTTCAGTAAATTTTGCTCAAATATAGCTTAACATGGCCGCCATAGTTGCCATAAGATCCCTGTTTACAAAATGAATTTAACACTCGCGATTGAAAAAAAATACCAAAAATCAGGGAATTATCCAATTTTAATGAAATCTTCAGTGTTGATTTAGCAATGAATGAATTTTATAATGCATCAGTTATTTTATTTCAAAACTTTCTGATTTAATTAGGTATTTCTGCTATGATAAATTAATATATAAAATTCATTTAAAATATAAATATCATGTTAAGTTTAAAATCATTTTAGATTACAAAAACATTCATTTAATAAATATTTTAATTTGTTATCGAATTCTAATAATTTTTTGTCGAAAACTCTATACCATCAACAAAACAAAATAACCTAATTTTTTTTAACTCAGTAGTTTGTGCATTTAATTTTTTTTTTTAATTAGCAATAAATATGAGACGTCAATTTGCCCTAAAAAAGAATTTTAAGAAAAATTTTTTTTTTTATCAGGGCAGATAATGTTGATTAATTAAATTATCAGGTCGATATTGTGATATTATTTTAACCTCGTATTTTATATTTTATTAGTGTTACTTAAAGTTTAAACTCAACAAAAAATAAATAAATAAATAAAAAATTAGTAGACTTAATCCAGGGAGATAAATTTTTGTCAGTCTACCGGATAGATATTAGTGGAATATGAAATGAATTCCAATGTATATATCTTCAATTTCTCACCAGGGATTAATACTTTTAATAACAATGAAACACTAAGGAAAAGTGTATCTGAATCACTACGCAACAACTTTAAATCTAATGGTGTCTGATTTTTTTAAAAAACTTATAAATGAATTAACGTATTAAATTGTCTTCCTTAGTTTTATTAAAATTATTAATCCCAGTTGATAAATTAAAAATATACACATTGGACTTCATTTCATATTTCACTAACACCTGTCCAGTAGACTATAGTAAAGCATTTACGCCCCTGAATTCACAGTCTACCAACAACAATTTTTTTTTTTTTTTTTTTTTGGGGGGGGGTTAAACTTCAAGTAATGCTAATAAATAAAATATGGGGTTAAAATAATACCACAATATTAATTTAAAATTTAATTAATCAACGTTATCTGCCCTGATAAAAAAAAATTCTTAAAATTATTTTTGGGGCAAATTGACATCTCATATTTATTACTGTTTAAAACAAAATCAAATCCTCCAGCTGTTAATAAGAAATGAGTTTTCTACCTAACAATAAAGGCAAAAATAAATAATATATTTGGCTGTTAGTGTGTAATAAAATATGTAACAGCAGAAGATTGTGTTTAACTTGTGTAAGAATAAAAATAAATAAATAAATGAAAAAATAATACTACTACTAATAATAATAATATCAATTTAATACTTCAATCGATAAACAATAACAAAAATATGTGGATAAAAAAAAGTATTTTTTTTCAGACGATAAAAAAAAATGTACACTATTTTAAGGAGCAAAAACCCCGAAGGTTAGAGCCCATTTAATCAAATTATTCTCATTATCTATAGTCTATGTAAGTAAAACCATCAGTATTATATGGTTTTATATATAAAATCAAGATAATAAATATTCAACTCTAAAATATACAACACTATATTTTCAACAAAATATCTTTGAAATAAAAAAAAATAAAAAATAAAAAAAACGTATCAGTGATGCTGATAGCTTTTTGATTAGTGCGTCCTGGGACGTACATATTTGCTTTGAATGAGTCCTCGGGAAAATCTATGGGTCCCAACTAAAGCCATCTACCTTGTAACCCATCCTGTGTAATTATTTTCTAAGAAACTATTGAAATGTATTATTTACAGTTCAAATCGCGAGGGAAGAAAAAAGAAAAACACTGGGACGCATGGATATGATTTTACTGCGTCCTTTAAGATTTTTGTGCGTCAGGGACGCAGGATGCGTATCTATCAGCATCTCTGCGTATATAATTGTAAATTAGCAAAAAATGGTACATTAGAATGTTTGAAGAATAAAGCAATTTACTGTCCATTTTGCAACTGAATGATAGATAATTTCATGAGGTTAGCATCCCAAATACTGGATATGAAATACTGATTAATTTAATTATAATTATTCACTCCTTCTTAAAAAGAAGCACCAATATAATCATGGACCGCTGTTACAACCGTAATCCAACGGGTTATTCGATTGTCACGTAAACAAGTAATAACAAGAAAGTGTGGACAAAAACTTAGTTCTTAAGTATTACTATAACACTAACATACATAGTGTTTCTGATTGCTTTTTAATTTAATGCGTCCTGGGACGCAAGGCTTTTATTTGGATGAGTCCCCCGCGAAATTTTATGCGTCCCAACTAAAGTGTCTTAATAAATTGCAGAGTTTTTAACTATGAACAACTAAAGCCGTCTAACCCCTACCTTGTACCCCATACAGTAATTCGTTTCCAAGAAAATGTTGAAATGTATTTATTTACAGTTAGCTGCAAATGGTGGGGAAATAAAAAAAAAAAATACAGGGACGCATAGATACGATTTTTCTGCGTCCTTTTAGATTTTTATGTGTCAGTGACGCAGGACTCGTACTTATTACCATCTCTCTCATATATATATATATATATACATATACATACATACATACATACACACACATACTCAGACATAACAAAGGATAGAAAAAGAGATACGGTTATTGGCCTCCTTATCTATTTATTTTTACTGTTTCTAAGAAAATAAACAAATATTAACGTATTAACGAAAAGAGTAACTTAAATACATGTTGGTCAGATATATATATATATATATATATATATATATAAATAAACCGAACATTTTATCATATAGTATCCACTTGATGAAGATAGTAGATACATTGTTACAAACACACACACACACACACACAAGGCAATGATCAAATTTAATAGCTTTCTAGTTATAAAGACATCGACAGAGCCAAATAATGATACAGCATTAGTGTAGGCATTTTTAGATTTTTACTTTAAACTGCGACAAAAATAAAAGGATTTTTTTTTTGCACTTTTAACAATAAAATAAGAATAGATGCACCAGGTTTTAAGGTCCTTGTTTCACGAAATTAAGGACCCATTTTTTTAAAGAGAATTTTAGTCATTAATAATAAACATTAAAATCCCACCATATGCATTACTATATTTCACAGGATGTAAGCATTTTGGTAGGGAGAAAAACTCTACTTCGACATCGTCTGGGAGAGGGGAAAAGCAAATAGACAAACAAACATATATATATATATATATATATATATATATATATAAGTAATAGTAGTAGGTGAAAAGAGTTAAGGGTCTACTATGGTTTTAATCCAAATAATTTCTTTAGGACCCTACTTTGTAGGCTATACTTAACTAAGTCTATGTAATTCTTTAGTTAAAATCTTTGTTACGATAATTATATATATATATATATATATATATATATATATATATAAATTATACACACTAGGGTCAAGACGGGACAAGTCATTTTAAAAAAATGTTAATTATGTAGAAATAATTTAGCTTGCTTATAAATATAAAAGTGGAATTAACAATATTATCATAAAACCGGTATATCATTAGTTCCAACATTAGGATTAATTGATTTAAAAGAAAAGGTGAGATAATAATAGATATTTAAATTGATTAACTAAGATTATTCCTTTAAGCTTATGACTTTAATGATTAATTTATACCTAAAAATAAACATTTGTTTTTAAAAGATTTAGAAAAATCCAAGGATACTAAAACTTATTTTCTATGGGAAGTTAAAAAAGAAAGAGATGTGTGTGTGCTCGCGCATGTGTTAGAATTGTATACGAAAATTTAAAAACTTTATATTTAACTAAAACTTTTACTATTTTAAGTAGGTTTATTTTTTTTTTTATTTAATACTAAAACAATTTATTTACTTATATTACCCCGCCTACCAACTTCCATATTCGTTAAAAGAAAACTTTTGTTGAACATTTTTTAGGTAATAGAAATATACATATATAAAATAAATATAAATAAATCTGAAAAAAAATCTCTAGTAAATTTAAATAACTAAAATAATTTTTTAAATAAATATTCTAAAATACAAAGGCCATCACTAAAGTACATAAATCTTCTTCACCATAGTGAAGAAAAGCGCGTTTAGTCATGTGACCAACTTGTCGTAATCAGCACTGAATACAAGTACGGGAAATGCCTTATTTTCACGATTTTTTCAATGGGGTTTTTCCGCACTTATTAAAAAAATTCGTTTATTTTATTATATTATTTTTTTCAAAGGTGAAAGTACTTAAATCAAAAACTTTCATGTAGTATCTAAGTTCAGACAAAAATAATAATAACACACACACACACAGATAGATAGATAGAGAAATATACAAATATACATTTATATTATATATACTAAATTTCTTCTTTTTTTTTTAAAGACAAAATGAAAGAAAAAAACTGCTAGAATCTATAATAAAAATACTTTCATGTAGTATTTAAGTTCAGACATAAAATAATAATAATAATAATAATAATAATAATAATAATAATAATAATAATAATAGACACACACACAGTTATAGATACACTGAATTTCTTTTTTAAAAAATTTAAAAAAGAAAAAACTGCTAGAATTTATAATAAAAATACTAAAGAAAGAATAAAGAATTTTAAAATATTATAAATTAATTTTTTTTATAAAAGATTTAAAAATAAGTTTGAACAAAAACAAAATTTCTGATCACAATGAATGCGGATGTGTTGCTGTAAAAAGGACAATAAAATCATATGAGTAAATCTTTCATTATTTAAAAGAAAATTTTTAATTAAAAAAATTCAATCAATAATTTGATTTAAAGAAAATAGATAATGAAAACGAATTCTAAAAAAAGATTTATACAGATTTATGTGAAAAAATAAAATAAAAATACGTATTGGAGTAAAGGGTTTTGTTTGACTAACTACATAATTATATATATATATATATATATATATATATATATTATATATACACACACACACACACACACACACACACAGATTCATCTAAAATGATTTAAATAAAATTTCAAAATTATTAACAATATTTGAAATAAAAAATAATTTATCTAGTATAAAAGAAAAATGAAAACTACAGATATGTCTAAGTTTATATAACCAATAATAAAACATGTTTACTTTTCAAAAATAAATTCAAATGTTGATTTCTTCTTTAATCATATATATATATATATATATATATATATATATATATATATATATATTTACTTTAAATTCATATATAACAAATTTATTTACTAGAAGTATATCCATCCAAACACTTTTGTCTGTTAGATATATAATATATTTCTTATATATACAACACACAAAAGTGTTTGGATAGATTTTTTTTAGTAAATAAATTCATATCATATGAATTTATATATCTTATAATATATATATATATCAATTTAAGGTAAATAAATAAATACTTAAAAAATGGTGTTTTATATTATTATATCGTCCAGTGTAAATAAGTACTAAAAATACAGGTGTTTTTTTTTTCTCTTCCTCTAAAATTTAAACAAGAATACCGATTGTTGTTTTTTTTAATTACTTAGTTACTAAACTGGACCATAAAAGAAACATTTTAAACATTTTTTCTTATATATATATATATATATATATATATTATTACCTTCATAAACGTACTTATACCTTGTCCTCCTGATGTTAATAAAATATAAAAAAATACATCCAAAAATTTCCCTATCATAAGTAGACGACAGACATCTCGACCTGAGTACTGTATATTTTAATTTATTTATGCAGTTATATATATTATACGTATGTATATATTTAGATAGATATATTATATATGTATATATTTATCTGTCTGTCTTTTAATTCTTTCTTCCGACCACTTTCTCTCTTTTTCTTTCTTTCAAATAATACTTCACTTCAGACATTCACTCTATGACATAGAGAAACACTAATACTACTCCTTTAAAAATCAAACACACAATAGCGAAAAAAAACTATAAAAAAAAGTAATGACTCAATATTTCTTTTTTCCAGTAATCCAACGTCTTATTATCCGAATGGTGTAAAATCCAGGCATTAGACGAACAAAAATGAACAGTTGGATGGTAAATTAATGTCTCCATTCGCACACAAAAGATAAAAACCCTAACCTGCTCAACACAGTGGCGTCCATGAACTTAACCTACTTTTGTACGCATGCGCACCTAGAGTGTCGCTAGGTGCTTTGAGCATGGCGCGCAAGTCCACTAGGTACCTCCAATTTGCCTTGTGAAATTTACCCCCCTATGTTTAACATAATTAAAACTTGCATAAAGGTTAATATTATCTTAAAAGTATTTTGTCCATTCAAAAGTAGAAACATTAAACAAACTCCTGATGATTTTTGTAAAAATTAGCTTAGAGAAATAATGAAAATTATGAATGAAAACAATATTTACATTTTCGCACCGTTAAATCAATTGAAATTTAACGTAGTTAAAAACAAGTTACGACCAGAGGCTTTTAAAAAAATCTATGAAAAATCAATTAATTGTCCGATTTTTACGAAAATTTCCATAATCACTTACCTTTTGATGTAAATATGTCTGAAATAGGTTTTTCCTAAAATATATTAAGGGAAATATTTTTTTACAAGGTCTACCCCCCTTATTTTATTTTATTAAATATGAAAGAATTGTCCGACAAAAAAACATTTTTACTTTTTTTCTATAAAGATAAGAGTCTGAATAATTATATCAGAAGATTTTTATAAGTTTCTATACGGGAGTTTTTAGTAAAAGAACTATGAATATAGAATTCTACTAATAAATATCAATAAAGAAACTGACCCTGTCGTAAAAAAAACGAACTTTTTAACATATTTTTCAAGATAACGGTGCGTAATTTTTCCCCAGTCGGATAATTTGATCTTTAAATTAACTGTTTTTCTTTGTAGCAACTCTTTATGATCGTTATTTTCTTTTTGCGAGATTTTTTTTTTTTAAGTTAAAAAATATTTACGTTTCTTCTTCAATATTGCCTAAACTGATCACGTGATGTATTTTGGTGGTACCTAAAGTCCAGCAAGGGAGAGAAAAAAAGAGAGAGAGACGGGTACCTAGCAAGGGTATAAAAGAAAGAGAGAGAAAAAAAGAGAAAAATCGACTTTATTCGCTTCATTATTCTCAAGTTTATTTTTGGTGCAAATACGAAAAACCACGCTACCAGTTTTAAGGTTTATCATTAAAAATCACAAATAAATTTATTTAACTTCAGAGCTATATTCATCACGTGATTTATTTTTTTTTAATCTGTCTCTCTCTTTTTCTTTCTCTAGAATTGAAATGAATTATTATTCAGATTGATTTTATTAAAATATTGTCTTTTCATTCAAAGACCAAAAAAAAAAAAAAAGGAAAAACAAAAAAAACTTAACTAACTTTTCGGTTTAATCTATGCATTTTTTTAACAGTTAATTCATCGAAAAATGAATTCTATAATCCTGTATAAGCTTCCCCCCCTTCCTTCAGCTTACTCTCTCTCTTTCTTTCTCCTTTTCCCCTCTTCCTCCGCTGTCCCAGCTCTCTCTCTCTCTCTCTCTCTCTCTCTCTCTCTCTCTCTCTCTCTCTCTCTCTCTCAGAAACCGGCGATAAACAAGAAGATTGTGGAGGGTAATTTTCAATAAATGAAAAAAAAAAGATCGATTTAAAATTTTAAAAAGTTGAAACTACAAATTCTATTTAGTAAAAATTGAATATAATTTAATAGTAAAATAAACCCGATAGAGAAATATAGCAAGTATCAGTATTTTTCATTTCATTCATTTTTTATATATTTATTTATTGTAAAAAACAAACTCTTTCAGGTATTTCCTAAATTAACTGGAGAGAGAGAGAGAGGGGGGTAAGTAAAAATACAGCTTGGTCGTCAGGAAAATTAATTTAATCATTCATTGAATCCTTCCAATTAAAATATACTTAACTATTTCATCAAACTTAATGTGCGTGGCATGTGTGTGTATGAGAGACAGACAGACAGAAAGACAGACATAAATAAATAAAGCGAGAGAACATATAATAATTGGAAAGGTATGAACCCAACTACTCTCCCTTCAGCCATGGGTAAATAGTAGAGCACGCTGGGCTCTTTAACCTTGGTTAGGAAATCAGTCTAGGAGAAGGAAAACTCTGAATTCAAACCTGTTAAATCCGCTTGGGGTGGCCACTAGTAGAATAGACTCAGTCTTAGTGAATTTATGAAATAGATCACAGTTATCTATTTCATAAATTTGAAGAAAAAACAAAACAAAACAAAAGAACACGTGTGTATGATAGGTATTGTATGGGTATGTATGTTCATGTACTTGTGTGTGTAATACTCTGACATATATGTATGTGTGGAGAGAGAGAGAGAGAGAGAGAGAGAGAGAGAGAGAGAGAGAGAGAGAGAGAGAGAGAGAGAGTCGGACAGATAGACAGAGAGATGGAGGACAGAAACAGAGAAACAAAGTATTCAAAACAAGATGAATTCATTCTTGATGGTGAATGCGACGTTAAAACGTTTCGGTTTTTATTAAACCTTCATCAGGACATTAGGATGGAAAAAGTGTGTGTGTGTGTGTGTTATGTTAACCACTGCTTAATATGTCCTTTTTAATTTTTAGTTTAAACTCTATTCAAACCGAAATTTACAAACAAACAAAAACAAACAATATCTATGTTTTATCTATTCATCCATTCATAATTCATAGGTACCACCAATTTTACCCTGTGAAATTTACCCGCCCCCCCCCCTATATTTAACACAATGAAACTTGCAGAAAAATTAATATTTTCTTAAACAAAATTTTTTCAATCGAAAGAAAAAACATTAAATAAACTCCTAATGATTTTTTAAAAAAGTTCAGCTTACGGAAATATATTAGAGGAAATATTTTTTACGAGGTCTGTCACCCCCCCCCCTATTTTATTTTATAAGATAAATAAAAAATGACGTTTCAGAAAAATTTTGTACTTTTTTTTCTATAAAGAGTCTGAATCTGTATATTAATGAAATTGTATAACATACCGAGCTGTAGTTTTTTTTTAGGAAAAATTAATGAAATCGGAAATAAAAAGTGCAAAAAAATGTCATAATATTAATATTTGAAAACTTTTTTTTCTTTTGTAATTGGTATGTACTATATTCTATTAAATTGTAAAAAAAAAATTTTTAAGAAATTAATTCTTAAGAGATTTTCAATTTTTTGTGTGCTTAAATATTTTTATTTTCTGCGTGAAATAAATAAAAAGAAAAAATTTTTCCGCGTCAAAAAATCGAATTTTTGACGGATATTTAAATATATGAATTTTAGAATTCAGGTGAACTAAAAATTGGTCCGATCCGAGCTCGATTAATATTTTTAAAAGAATTTGTAATTTTTATTGTTGAATAGGGTACGATCTTTAATTGTTTTTTACGAGATTTTTGATAAACAAAGTTCGGAAATATTTATTTCGATTTTATTCAAGATGGCCTAAACTGATCAATTGGTGGTCCCTAATAGTTCAAGATGAGGGGGGAGGAGGAGGAGGAGGAGAGGGAGAGGAAAAGGAGGAGAACGAGACGAGGAAAAGGAAAAGGAGAACGAGGAGGAGAACAAGGAAGAGGAGAACGAGAACGAGGAAAAGGAGGACGAGGAGGAAAAGGAGGAGACGAGGAGGAGAACGAGGAGGAGGAGAAGAAGGAGAATGAGAACGAGAAAGAGGGGATGGAGGAGTGAGAGAAGGAGGGGAGAAAGGAGGGGGAGATGAGACGAGACTGAAGTTATTTTTACGTTTTAGTTACTAAAATTTAATCTAACTTTTCCTCATTTTTTTTTCAACAGATGTTGAAACATATGGACAAATTATTTCATTATTCTTTCAATTCAATTGTGCGAGTGAACAAGATGTCTATAACTTCGTGTGATTCGTTTTCATGACTAAAAACTTTTAATAGGTAAAGTATATTTACCACTACCCCACGTGTACGGGTTAGGCACAAGGCCCTATTAATGTAGGACCACCCACGAACCGAAGCTCATGGGAGGCGGGTGTAAAAAATGCTTTGACCCCGTCGGCAAACCCCACAGGGAGCGCCTCAGGCACCGGCAATAAACCCAGCCCTGCCCCTTTAAATCGAGGGGGCAGGTGTTGCCTGGGGGATGGCCCCTGGGATTAACGATGTTAATTTATGCAGTCCAAGGTCGAAGCCACCGGACACTCCGGTCGAAACCAGAGTTTGTTTAATAGGTAAAGTCAGTTGAATGATTTGGTACTAATGCAGAATAGCGCGCAAGAGATAATATCATTAGAATCGCATTTTACGAATAAATAGCATTAGATAACGGAAACTCCCAAATAACCTAATACTAACCATAATCCTAACGCTTACCCTATCTCTATCCCTATCCCTAACCCCAACCCTACCCCTAAGTCTAAAATCTCAAAGGTTTCAGGTATTTCCGTGAAATTGATTAAATTATTATTAGTGAAATAGATCACTAATTAGGACTGAACGTATTCTAGTAATGATCACCCATCGCCTTCTAATACATGATGTATTGGATCACCCCAAGCGGATTTAACAGGTTTGAATTCAGAGTTTTCCTTTTCTTAGACTGGTTGCCTAACCAAAGTTAAAGAGCTCAGTCTTCCCTACTATTTACGCATAGCTGGAAGGAGAGTAGTTGGGTTTATACCTTTCCCAAGGATATTATTTTTTATGCGTAATCTAATCTCTTGCGCGCTATTCTGCCTTTGTACTTTTTTTTTTAACTTATCGAAAGTGTTGAAAAATATAAACTTTTGATTAAAAAGCACGATTTAAAAGAAAAACAATATAAGTGCAAAAAATTTAAATATAAAATAATGCTTACAATATATATCAACAAAAATTAAGATATATTTTAGATGTTATTAAAATGAAAACAAAAAAAAAAAAGGTTTCGGGTATTTCCGTGAAATGTAATGCTTACGTAATCTAATATTATCTCTTGCGCGCTATTGTACATTAGTACCAATGGTTTAATTATTCTAATTATATTATTTAATTTAAAAGTTCATTGAAAACTTTTATTCTTAACTTCTTGTTTTTTCGTTAGTTAATTTTTTTCTATTTAAATGTAATTCTTTATTTTAACTAACAATTTTTTGATTTAAAAAAATCAAGAAAATTACACGAAAATCATTAAGAGAAAAAAAGAATATTTTAATTTTTGGATTATATCCGGCAGTTGTAATTTTTTTTCTCGAAACTTATTCGTATAAACGAAACCTTTTTAAAAAATGTTTAAACTTTAATTTAATTCCATATTTTAACTAACAATCTTTTAATTAAAAAAAAAAATTAAGAAAATTATACCAAAATCGAAAAAGAATATTCTTATTTTTATCGGATTATTTCCGGCAGTAGTAATTTGTTTTTTCCAAAACTTATTCCAATAAACATTTTTTTAAAGTTTTTAAAACTTAAACTTAGATATTATGTTTGTCTATCATTAAAAAGCCGGTAGTATCCCCCTCTCCCTCTTTCTTCCTCTCTCTTTCTTTCTTTCTTATGTTTCTTGTTTGTGGTGTTTTTTTTACTAAGTTACTTTTTCTCTCACTTTCTTTTTTTCTTTTATCCTCTCTCTCTCTCTCTCTCTCTCTCTCTCTCTCTCTCTCTCTCTCTCTCTCTCTCTATCTACCCTCTCTCTCTCTCTATTTCTTATTTTTCTTTTTTTCTTTCTCTCTCTCTCTCTCCCTCTCTCTCCCTCTCTCTCTCTCGTTCTCTCTCTTTCTTATTTTTTCTTTTTATCTTTTCTTTTTCTTTTATCTTTTTCTTTCTCTTTCTTTCTTATTTTTTTTCTTTCTTTTGTTGTTTTACTTAGTACCTTTTCTTTTTTTCTTTTTCTTTTTTATTCTATCCACCCTTTCTTTCTTTCTCTTTCTTTCTTTTTTTCTTTCTTTTGTTGTTTTACTTATATGTCTTTTTATTTTTATTTCATCCGCCCTTTCCTTTTCCCTTTCCTTTCTTTCTTTCTTTTTTCTTTCTTTTTTTCTTTCTTTCTTTTTCTTTCGATATTTAGTTCTTGTTTTTTCTTTCTTTTTCTTTTTCTATCTTTCTTTGTTTCTTTCTTCTTTCTTCCTTTTTTCTCTTTTGATATTCTAGTTAGTTCTTTTTTCTTTTTTTTCTTTCTCTTTCTTTTTCTGTTTATCTATCTTATTTTCTTTCTATCTTTCTTCCTTCTTCTTTCTTTCATTGTTTTACTTATTTGTCTTTTTATTTTTATTTCGTCCACCTTTTCCTCTTCTCTTTCTTTTTCTCTTTCTTTCTTTCTTTCTTTTTTCTTTCTTTCTTCTTTCATTTTTCTTACTTTCGATATTTTACTGTTTCTTCTTTTTTTCCCTTATGTTCTTCTATCTTTATTTTTCTTTCTTTCCTCCTTTCTTTCTTTCTTTTTTTCTTTTCTTTCTTTCTTTTCACTCCCACCAACTTTTTACCGAGGAGAAGCCTATTATTTAATTTCACCATCCTTTCAAGAATTACGTAATTTCTCTCAAAATTATTTGTTCGAATTTATTTTATTTTATTTTATTTTATTTATTTATTTTTTTCTGGTTTTGTAAATGTTGTTTGTTTTTTCTTCTTTTTCTTTTTTTTTTTTTATCAACCACCCTGTGATAATACGGAACAAAAAAGGTGAACATCTGATTGGTTGTCAGATGCTGGACTTGATTAGAGCTTTTCTGACGTCATATCCGGTTTCAAGTTACTCGAACTGCACTCCCACTTTGTTGCTGTTTGGAGCAGAAATTTATTTACTTTGTAACTTGCATTAAAGAATTTTTTTTTAAATCATAAATATGCATATTTTTGCCCAAAACGCAAGCAGACATTCCTTAAGAGAGTAATTCGCACGATTTTAGTTAATAATAATTTTAAAAAATGAAAATAAACTTTTACCTTCACCCCCCCTCACCGGCAACAACCCCCGCACCTCCCACCAACAAAAAAAAACTATCTATCAGCTATGTCGTTGCAGGCTTAACACGTGTGTAACGGTTATCGTCATTGAAAATTAGTTTGGTTTGGTTTTACGGCACATCAACCTCAGTGGGTCATTTAATGCTGATAAAGTTTTGAAATAAATTCATTCTAAATGGAGACTCAATCGTAACCCATAGATGGGACCCTAACAGGTATTACCACTCCGGGTCAGAGTGGACCTGGAAACAATGGTGATGAAGGGGTGCTCCGCATTCCCCAGACTCCAGAACTGGAACCTCACCACCAGACAGCCTTTAACGTCATTCCCAGGACATGAAGACCCCCAGTCACCGCCTAACACATATATGATAAAAAGGGTTTGGGCTTGCTATAAGGGCAACAGGGTTGGGGCAATCATATAAGTGCTAGGGCTTAACATGGCCAGCCGATTGATATGAGGGGACCTCTCCGAGCGCGAATGTTGCATGTCATGGATGCTCAGCCACCTGGGTTCCGTCCTTAAGCATCACGGTTCGCCACCCACGGCCAACAGGTGGTCCCATTGGGGAAGTCTTACCCCTCTGCAGAGGTGCAGTCGGTGTACTCTAATTGAAAATTATATTTGGCCATCCAAGTTCAAATCCTGGACAAAGTTATGAATCCAGCTCTTTCCTTCTTCACCCCACCCCAGGTAAATAGCGCAGACTGGGCCCATAAACCTTGGACGGCAACCTGTCTAGGAGAATGAAAAGTTTGAAATCAAACAAGTAATAAGTAAGTAAATTTGGCAGAGTGGCCTGTTGTTGGCATCAGCCGGACAGCGAAGGAGTCTATCCTCTTTTCGCTAGCGCTAACCAGGGAGATTGTTTTGCTGAGGTGAGGCGCTCCCCACTTTACCGCACAGATCAGATTACCCAATCTGTACCACTCATACGCTGAGTTGGCGGATTGGTATCGAACTCAGAACCTTGCGATTCCAAGGCGGCTGTTCTACTGGTCGAGAGTGCCAGATTTACATATGTACTAGAATGGGCTGCAGCCCTGGGCCCTGAGACATTAAGGCGGTCCCCAATGACCCTTTAGTCTTGCGCCCTTGATAAAAATTTAAATGAATAAATAAAGACATAAGAAAAAGAAAATTTGTTTACTTTCAGAATAAATGTGTCCTTTTAGTTTACTTTAGATTTTTTTCGGACTATTGTCCTTATCTTTATATACACAATGTTTCAGGCAATGTGCTTTAAAACCTTCTTCAGGTGTTTCTTGTCGAACTTCTGTAAAAAGTTTTCCAACTGGAGTCTGTTCAAATGACACTTTCGTTTCTGCAAACTTCTCTACTAACTGAGCTCGTTCCTCTTCATTCTTCCTTGTTCACCCAAAACACAATAGTAGTCGTCGAATTTCACTTCTCTTGCAGACACTTGCTTTGTTGCTCACTGACAGTATCAGCCACTGTCCGTTTTTATCATCGTTCGGCCACCCCTCATGCAAATTCCGTCTCGTCACATCCGGGTGTCTGGTGCATGGCACAAGCGATTCTTTGCCGTTTTTGTCGGGGGGATTGGCCATGCCCATTACAACTTCTTATTGAATACGGGAGCCTTCTCAGAACTTCGAGCCGAACCCTTTATTTTATTTGTGGGGTGGTAAGTGGTTTAATGTTTTAGATTTAAAAGGTAGCTGGTTATTCATGGTACGTGTTCCTATGGTTTGCTTTTAACCCCATCTTATTTGGTGGTTACGCTGAAAAAGGAATTCAAGGAAAGAAAAAGGAAGAGACAAAGACAAAAAGTAGTTTTTGGATTTAGACTTTATTCTCAGGTCATAGCTACCAAGTCTTTCCTGATCAATAGTCGTGTCTCGCCCCAGTCAAAGCCTAAGTCTGAATGGCCGAGAGATTATCTTGGGGGTAGGAAGTGGGTCCTATTTCTGCACATGCCCAAAGGTTTCTTCCGGTGTGAAGGCTCATGGGAGTTTGTTATTTTTTAATTTTAATTTTATTTTAATCCCCAGAAATCCATTGGTATAGATGGTTCTCATTCTGTTAACTATGACGGGTACAAGTATTAAGCTATGTTAAGTATTCTATATTATCTTCGCCTGTATTCAGGATTGAACCTGCAGCCTTTAGATGATTGTCACTTAGAACTCGATAATTCAACCCGTATATCCGCTGCCCAATATGCCCAACTGGACAAATTAATGGGGCTCTTTTGAACTAATGTGAAACAATTTAGAGTATTTGAGCTCATCTAGTTAGAGTTTGGCTGGTCACGTCAAGCCCTAGCACCTATATGATATTCCCAACCCTATTGCCCTTATGGCATGCCCCAACCCCTTTTTATCATATGGGTGATAGAAGGCGGTGACTGAGGGTCTACATGTCCTGGGAATGACGTTAAACTCTATCTGATGGTGAGGTTCCAGTTTTGGAGGTTTGGGGAATGTGGAGCACCCCTTCATCACCATTGCTCCCTGGTCCACTCTGACCCGTTAGGGTCCCATCTATGGGTTAAATAGAAAAACGTGAGTTGATAAACAAAATTGTATTATGCATTAAGAATGAATTTATTTCACAACTTTGTCGGCATTAAATGACCCACCGAGGTTGATATGCCGTAAAACAAAACAAAACAAAACAAAACACACTAGTTAGAGTGGGTTTTTGAATTCGATGTCTTTTTTTACTTTCGCCTTATTGCATTTTATACTACCGATCGCAACGACACATAGTGCCTAACGGAAGAACCGTGGCATGGGGTGTGGGACATATGCAATGAAGGGGTCCCTCGTTCTATTAGCCTAGAGGCCTAAATCTGGTTGCCCTGTTCTTATCGCATCCTGCTTGTGGCTTATCTCTTGTCTTATAATTCTTAGGGTGTGGTTCAATAATGATAATTCTTCTTTCTTTTTAAAGTGTCTAGTTATAAGTTAAGGCGTCAATACGTATATGAATTTATAGCGTACATCACATGACTAAACCCTCTCCTTCCTTGCGACCTGTGTGGGTCACGTTTTGTCTAGTATATATATATATATATATATATATATAAGTCGGGGTGGCCTAAAGTCGGTATCAGCCAATCAGCGAGGGAGTATATCCCCTTTTCACTAGCACTAGACGAAGGAGATTGTTTTTTTTGCGTTTGGGGTGGAGCGCCCCACCAACCATCAGCTCCTTACTTTACGGCACTTCCTGTGCTACTCATACGCTGAGTTGGCGAGGGCCGGTATCGAACTACGAACCTTGTGGTTTCTAGCCGAACGCTCTACCGACTGAGCTAACCCGGCCCTAATAATATTTGTCAGAAGTGGTATATATATATATATATATATATGTATGTGTGTGTGTTGTGTGTGTGTGTGTGTGTGTGTGTGGCTAGCCACACTTAAGAGTCGTCGAAACACGGTATCTGTGGATGACAAAACATATGCTCCCAACTCTCAAGGGTAAAAATGTAATTGTTGGTCGTAAATTAAACTTAAAATGGCAAAACTCTCCTATAAACAGGATGTGAGCTCTCTAACTGATATAACATACATACATATGTATGTATTTATCAGTTAAAATCAACCCCTTCCCTGCCGGTGCCTGATGGCCAAGTGACTAAGACGCCGAACTGACGAAAAATCAGTCGGGTTACTCTCCTAGCCGGGGGTAGCTTGCAGTGTCTAGCCACACTGAGGAGACGTGATACGTCGAAACACGGTGTCTGTGGAGGACAATATATATATATATATATATATATATATATATATATCATAAACCGAATAGGCTAATGTAAGACCAGTCAATAAAATATAATTGTTTCCTTTTGGGATTGTAGGCGTGGCTCCCCATGTCACGTGTCCGTTGGTCATGTGAAATTCCAAGCCTTGATTCTTCCTTAACAGTGTAGGGACGCAGAATATGATTATCTTCCTTTAGGGTTGTAGGCGTGGCTACCCACGTCACAATCCAAGCCTTTAACTCTTCCTCAACGGTGTAGGGAGACAAAATAGGATTGTCTCCCTTTGGGATTGTAGGCGTAGCTTCCCACGTCACATGTCCGTTGGTCACGTGACAATCCTTAACTCTTCCTTTTTTTAGTGGCGCGACTCTGAACGAAGAAGACGTAGGTCTTTCTCTCGCTTCTTGAGTGAATAAGCAAAAGTGTTCTCGCTCTGTCCCAGAGCAACCAAACCAAAGGAAAATCAGTAAGCACATTCGACCTTTTCTCATTACACTTCGTTGTGTTCCTTAGAACAGCACCGTGTCTTTTATTTTTGGTTTGGAACGTGTACCATGTTTGGTAATCCTTAACTATTTCCTCGTAAATTCCTTAATTTTAAAGTGGGGGCTCGTTTTACAATTTAGGCATAAATTGGATCCTCCTTTTATGACCGTAATTTTGTTTTTTCGTCGACGATGATTAAAATCTGACGTTTTTATTTTAGACTACCAAAGCCAAAAAAAAAAAAGAAAAGAAATACAACAACAAAAGGATCCCCCACTTTAAAACTAAGCATTCTCACAAAATAAAATCTTTTAGGATATACACATTGAAGTGAATATTAAAATAAATAAAGAAAATATATTTAGTATTGTAAAATAACGGGTGCAAGAAAAATAAAATGGTAGGATTTACGAGGAAATAGTTAAGGATTACCGCATGTTTTGTCTGTATGTACAATCTCATTTGGACCCTAACGAGGCGCCTGGAGAATAAGCTAGATGCGAGCTGCGTGCGATCTTGAACAAGTAGTAGAAACAACACTCCACAAGGATGCAGCTGTACGGCCACTTGCCCCTTATCTCACAAACGCTCCGAGTGAGACGAATAAGACATGCTGGACACTGCTGGAGAAATAAGGACGAACTCATAAGCGAAGTTATCCTGTGGAAACCAGCACATGGAAATATCAGTGTGGGCTGCCCAGCAGGACCTACATTGACTAGCTCTGCGCGGTTACTGGATGCTGTGCAGAGGATCTCTCGAGGGCAAGTAATGATAGAGAAGGTTGGCGAGAGATTGTCATGGATATCCGTGCTAATTGCGTTACACGATAAAGATGATTATCATGATCTGTTGTAAATCGACTTTGTCTTTTTCTTGTTGAAATATTCAGTGTTAGGTTTGTAAAACTACGCTCTCTTTTCGGACTGGAGAGATGTGTTAAAATGTTAGTTTACTTGACCCACTCCTAGTCGGAATGGCTGAGATGATGATGTGTCTACGTCTCGCACTCATTTTACATGTTCACATTCATATCATACGGCTCTTCTTCTCATAAAGGAATGTATGTGTCTAGAGAAATATTCAATATACTTATCTCTGATGGAGGCGCGTGGTCTAATGGTTAGAGTCGTGGGAAATGGACTCGTCAACCCGAGTTCAATTCCTGGACGAAGCTGTTGGCTTTTCACATGGCGCTAATACCCTTGGGAAAGGTATGAATCCAATTCTCCCTCCAGTTATAGGTAAATAGCAGGGTAGACTGGGCTCTTTAACCATGGCTAGGTAACCAGTCTAGGAGAAGGAAAACTCTGAATTGAAACCTGTTAAACCCCGCTTAATAAATTGACATTGTGTCGCATCCTGCTCGTGCGGAGGGGTTGGTAAATAATATATATATACTTATCTCTGTACCGGAGAAGGTGGAATCCTAGTTATTGCAGCTGTGCAGTTGTTGGCAGTTCTGTGATGTCATGGAGTCTGGAATCAACCTGGGGTCTGAGGGACATCTTGCCTTGTGCCATTAAGAGTTTTTAGTAACTAATAACACAAAGTCGTTTCTTTTTTCTTATGAGTATTTTATTTCCTCCAGATTATAACTGCCGAGAGTAAGATATTTCATGTCTTTCTGCGATCACGCATTCTGCCAGACTCAATTTTCACTCTGACCTCTCACTCCTCCTTTCTCCCCTTTGCCACGTACCATTCGATCGTCCAACCAAAACACGCCATCTCATCACTTAAACTTTTCCGTTCTAATCCACACATCATCATTTAAACTTTTCCGTTCTAATCATGCCACGCAGACCATCATCACGGTCTACGTCATGCCCATTAGGTAACAGGTTATCATTGCGATAGTCCAATGCATTATAAGGATACTGATATTAGCTTCCAACTAATATCTATTAATAATGGAGATTCGCTTCCGGTTTTTGTCTGTAACAAAAACTACGTCACTGCTTACGTCACATTACCCAAAATCGTCATAACATAGAATAAATACACTCAAAATTTGAACATGCAACATTAGACAGTCCTCATTGTTTTTTAAAACAAGTTTTAATAAATACATGACTGGTATTATATATCTATATATAGTTTGTTTTATTTTAATATATATTTAAAGTTTACATTTCAAATTGTTTTATTTTTTAATCCTTTAACGAATTTGATGATTTTACTTACTTAGGGTACAAACTCGCTGACATTGAATTTTTTACTCCCACCCCTCAGGCAATATGTTTCAAAATCTATTTTTACATCGCCCGGAGAGCGTTTTTTTTATTTTGCTTGTTAATTTAATTATATTTATGAATAATAGCTAGCTCTATTAATTCTTATAGTGGTATAAAGATAAAACAATTCTCTATGAAAGTAATAACAAGTAGACTTCATTGCCCGAGCAAAACTTAATAGAAGAAATACAAAACAGAATAGATACAAGGAATACACTAGTGTATAAGAAAGAATGTCCTATAGTCAAATAGCCTTTTATATGTAAATTCTTGA
>CM042173.1:52409285-52425147 GCA_023376005.1 Doryteuthis pealeii
CGTTTAAAGGATGTTTACTAAAAGCAATATGTAAAAATAATAATAATAATAATAATAATAATAATAATAATAATAATCTTGATTTAACTCTCACTCTTTTTTTCTTTCTTCACAGTATCTCTCTCTCTTNAAGAGAGGAGATGGAACTTCAACATCAGAATAGAGTTTAATATCATCCCAGGACATGTAGACTCTAAGCCACTGCCTTCTAGTACACATATGATAAAAAGGGTTGGGGTTATTCATAAAAAGGGTTGGGACAATCATATAGGTGCTAGGGCTGGAACTTCACCATCAGATAGAGTTTAATATCATTCCCAGGACATGTAGACTCTAAGCCACTGCCTTCTAGTACACATATGATAAAAAGGGTTGGGGTTATTCATAAAAAGGGTTGGACAATCATATAGGTGCTAGGGCTGGAACTTCACCATCAGATAGAGTTTAAATCATTCCCAGGACATGTAGACTCTAAGCCACTGCCTTCTAGTACATATGATAAAAAGGGTTGGGGTTATTCAAAAAGGGTTGGACAATCATATAGGTGCTAGGGCTGGAACTTCACCATCAGATAGAGTTTAATATCATTCCCAGGACATGTAGACTCTAAGCCACTGCCTTCTAGTACACATATGATAAAAAGGGTTGGGGTTATTCATAAAAAGGGTTGGGACAATCATATAGGTGCTAGGGCTGGAACTTCACCATCAGATAGAGTTTAATATCATTCCCAGGACATGTAGACTCTAAGCCACTGCTTTCTAGTACACATATGATAAAAAGGGTTGGGTTATTCATAAAAGGGTTGGACAATCATATAGGTGCTAGGGCTGGAACTTCACCATCAGATAGAGTTTAATATCATTCCCAGGACATGTAGACTCTAAGCCACTGCCTTCTAGTACACATATGATAAAAAGGGTTGGGGTTATTCATAAAAAGGGTTGGGACAATCATATAGGTGCTAGGGCTGGAACTTCACCATCAGATAGAGTTTAATATCATTCCAGGACATGTAGACTCTAAGCCACTGCTTTCTAGTACACATATGATAAAAAGGGTTGGGGTTATTCATAAAAAGGGTTGGGACAATCATATAGGTGCTAGGGCTGGAACTTCACCATCAGATAGAGTTTAATATCATTCCCAGGACATGTAGACTCTAAGCCACTGCCTTCTAGTACACATATGATAAAAAGGGTTGGGGGTTATTCATAAAAAGGGTTGGGACAATCATATAGGTGCTAGGGCTGGAACTTCACCATCAGATAGAGTTTAATATCATTCCCAGGACATGTAGACTCTAAGCCACTGCCTTCTAGTACACATATGATAAAAAGGGTTGGGGTTATTCATAAAAAGGGTTGGGACAATCATATAGGTGCTAGGGCTGGAACTTCACCATCAGATAGAGTTTAATATCATTCCCAGGACATGTAGACTCTAAGCCACTGCCTTCTAGTACACATATGATAAAAAGGGTTGGGGTTATTCATAAAAAGGGTTGGGACAATCATATAGGTGCTAGGGCTGGAACTTCACCATCAGATAGAGTTTAATATCATTCCCAGGACATGTAGACTCTAAGCCACTGCTTTCTAGTACACATATGATAAAAGGGTTGGGGTTATTCATAAAAAGGGTTGGGACAATCATATAGGTGCTAGGGCTGGAACTTCACCATCAGATAGAGTTTAATATCATTCCCAGGACATGTAGACTCTCAGCCACTGCCTTCTAGTACACATATGATAAAAAGGGTTGGGGTTATTCATAAAAAGGGTTGGGACAATCATATAGGTGCTAGGGCTGGAACTTCACCATCAGATAGAGTTTAATATCATTCCCAGGACATGTAGACTCTCAAGCCACTGCCTTCTAGTACACATATGATAAAAAGGGTTGGGGTTATTCATAAAAAGGGTTGGGACAATCATATAGGTGCTAGGGCTGGAACTTCACCATCAGATAGAGTTTAATATCATTCCCAGGACATGTAGACTCTAAGCCACTGCCTTCTAGTACACATATGATAAAAAGGGTTGGGGTTATTCATAAAAAGGGTTGGGACAATCATATAGGTGCTAGGGCTGGAACTTCACCATCAGATAGAGTTTAATATCATTCCCAGGACATGTAGACTCTAAGCCACTGCTTTCTAGTACACATATGATAAAAAGGGTTGGGGGTTATTCATAAAAAGGGTTGGGACAATCATATAGGTGCTAGGGCTGGAACTTCACCATCAGATAGAGTTTAATATCATTCCCAGGACATGTAGACTCTAGCCACTGCCTTCTAGTACACATATGATAAAAAGGGTTGGGGTTATTCATAAAAAGGGTTGGGACAATCATATAGGTGCTAGGGCTGGAACTTCACCATCAGATAGAGTTTAATATCATTCCCAGGACATGTAGACTCTCAGCCACTGCCTTCTAGTACACTGATAAAAAGGGTTGGGGTTATTCATAAAAAGGGTTGGGACAATCATATAGGTGCTAGGGCTGGAACTTCACCATCAGATAGAGTTTAATATCATTCCCAGGACATGTAGACTCTCAGCCACTGCCTTCTAGTACACATATGATAAAAAGGGTTGGGGTTATTCATAAAAAGGGTTGGGACAATCATATAGGTGCTAGGGCTGGAACTTCACCATCAGATAGAGTTTAATATCATTCCCAGGACATGTAGACTCTCAGCCACTGCTTCTAGTACATATCTGATAAAAAGGGTTGGGGTTATTCATAAAAAGGGTTGGGACAATCATATAGGTGCTAGGGCTGGAACTTCACCATCAGATAGAGTTTAATATCATTCCCAGGACATGTAGACTCTAAGCCACTGCCTTCTAGTACACATATGATAAAAAGGGTTGGGGTTATTCATAAAAAGGGTTGGGACAATCATATAGGTGCTAGGGATGGAACTTCACCATCAGATAGAGTTTAATATCATTCCCAGGACATGTAGACTCTCAGCCACTGCTTTCTAGTACACATATGATAAAAAGGGTTGGGGTTATTCATAAAAAGGTTTGGGACAATCATATAGGTGCTAGGGCTTGACATGATCAGATGATTGAGTATGCAAGGTTGACTGAAGGTTAGAGTTTTATAACTTTTATCATGACAGGGTGCGGCAGAAATACCACCCAAATTTGAAACTGTCATCTGTCTGGTGCAAGTGAACTAAGGCAAGTCGTAATGTAATCTACATCATGTCTTACCATATATATTTTTTTCAGATATGATCATTTGTATTATTTAGATTTTTTGGACTGTTGTCTGCATGTTTATTGTTATATGCACAATGTTTTGGCCGATGTGACCTCTGACCTTCTTTAGATATTTCTTGTCAGACTTGGGAGCCTTCATGTCATAATTAGGAATCTTCACAGATTAATAAAAAGTTTTTTAAAAAGTTAATTAGTGATAAAGAATATTACCCCTGTCGCATAATAGTTGATACATTTAATGTATGAAATATATAGGCATATGTAACAATCATTATGGGACAGAAGTTGTAGTATTTTCTTTTATGGTTAATAAAAGGTTAAAGAAGTTTATTAGAGAAAGAATACTACCAATGTCCCATAATAGTTGATACATTAATGTATGAAATATATAGGCAAATGTAACAATCATTATGGGACAGAAGTTGTAGTATTTTCTTTTATGGTTAATAAAAGGTTAAAGAAGTTTATTAGAGAAAGAATACTACAATGTCCATAATAGTTGATACATTTAATGTATGAAATATATAGGCAAATGTAACAATCATTATGGGACAGGAGTTGTAGTATTTCTTTTATGATCAATAAAAGGTTTAAGAAGTTATTAGAGAAAGAATACTACCAATGTCCCATAATAGTTGATACATCTAATGTATGAAATATATAGGCAATGTAACAATCATTATGGGACAGAAGTTGTAGTATTTTCTTTTATGATTAATAAAAGGTTTAAGAAGTTTATTAGAGAAAGAATACTACCAATGTCCCATAATAGTTGATACATTTAATGTATGAAATATATAGGCAAATGTAACAATCATTATGGGACAGATAAAGAATACTACCCTGTCCCATAATAGTTGATACATTTAATGTATGAAATATATAGGCAAATGTAACAATCATTATGGGACAGATAAAGAATACTACCCCTGTCCCATAATAGTTGATACATTTAATGTATGAAATATATAGGCAAATGTAACAATCATTATGGGACAGATATATAATTTTTTTTTATGGTTAATAAAAGCTTAAAGAAGTTTATTAGAGAAAGAATACTACCAATGTCCCATAATAGTTGATACATCTAATGTATGAAATATATAGGCATATGTAACAATCATTATGGGACAGATAAAGAATACTACCAATGTCCCATAATAGTTGATACATTTAATGTATGAAACATATAGGCAAATGTAACAATCATTATGGGACAGATAAAGAATACTACCAATGTCCCATAATAGTTGATACATTTAATGTATGAAATATATAGGCAATGTAACAATCATTATGGGACAGATAAAGAATACTACCAATGTCCCATAATAGTTGATACATCTAATGTATGAAATATATAGGCATATGTAACAATCATTATGGGACAGATAAAGAATACTACCAATGTCCCATAATAGTTGATACATCTAATGTATGAAATATATAGGCATATGTAACAATCATTATGGACAGATAAAGAATACTACCAATGTCCCATAATAGTTGATACATCTAATGTATGAAATATATAGGCATATGTAACAATCATTATGGGACAGATAAAGAATACTACCAATGTCCCATAATATTGATACATCTAATGTATGAAATATATAGGCAAATGTAACAATCATTATGGGACAGATAAGAATACTACCAATGTCCATAATAGTTGATACATTTAATGTATGAAACATATAGGCAAATGTAACAATCATTATGGACAGATAAAGAATACTACCAATGTCCCATAATAGTTGATACATTTAATGTATGAAATATATAGGCATATGTAACAATATTATGGGACAGATAAAGAATACTACCAATGTCCCATAATAGTTGATACATTTAATGTATGAAATATATAGGCAAATGTAACAATCATTATGGGACAGATAAAGAATACTACCAATGTCCCATAATAGTTGATACATTAATGTATGAAATATATTGGCATATGTAACAATCATTATGGGACAGATAAAGAATACTACCAATGTCCCATAATAGTTGATACATTAATGTATGAAATATATTGGCATATGTAACAATCATTATGGGACAGATAAAGAATACTACCAATGTCCCATAATAGTTGATACATTTAATGTATGAAATATATAGGCATATGTAACAATCATTATGGGACAGATAAAGAATACTACCAATATCCCATAATAGTTGATACATCTAATGTATGAAATATATAGGCAATGTAACAATCATTACGGGACAGATAAAGAATACTACCAATGTCCCATAATAGTTGATACATTAATGTATGAAATATATAGGCAATGTAACAATCATTACGGGACAGATAAAGAATACTACCAATGTCCCATAATAGTTGATACATTAATGTATGAAATATATAGGCAAATGTAACAATCATTATGGGACAGATAAAGAATACTACCAATGTCCCATAATAGTTGATACATTTAATGTATGAAATATATAGGCAAATGTCTTTATGGGACGGGTGTATAATTTTCTTTTATGGTTAATAAAAGGTTTAAAATGTTTATTAGAGAAAGAATACTACCAATGTCCCATAATAGTTGAAAGAATACTACCAATGTCCATAATAGTTGATGGGTGTATAATTTTCTTTTATGGTTAATAAAAGGTTTAAAATGTTTATTAGAGAAAGAATACTACCAATGTCCCATAATAGTTGATACATTTAATGTATGAAATATATAGGCAAATGTAACAATCATTATGGGACAGAAGTTATAGTATTTTCTTTTATGGTTAATAAAAGGTTAAAGAAGTTTATTAGAGAAAGAATACTACCAATATCCCATAATAGTTGATACATTTAATATAAAAATACATTTCCCAGTTGATAAAAGGTTTGAGTTTATTAGTGATAAAGAATACTACTCATGCCCTTGGGTCATCCCATTGTGGTGTAATGGCTAGCAAGCTAGTCTCGCAGATTCATTATTATAGAATAGCAAGTCTGATCCTCACTGGATGCCCCATGCTTGCGACCTTGTGTCAAATCCTACCCATATCATTATGGGACATGTAAAAATTTATTTCCTAATTAATAAAAGGTTAAAGAAGTAGCTCAGTCGGTAGAGCATTCGGCTAGAAACCACAAGGTTCCTAGTTCGATAACGGTCCTCGCCAACTCAGCGTATGAGTAGCACAGGGATCTGTGCGGTAAAGTAAGGAGATGATGGTAGGTGTGGCGCTCCACCTCAGATGCTAAAAAACAATCTCCTTGGTCTAGCGCTATTGAAAAGGGGATAGACTCCCTCGCTGACTGGCTGATACCGACTTTAGGCCGCCCCGTCGACTTTTTTTTTACATTAGTGATAAAAATTAGTACATCTTTTCTGTCCCATAATAACTGTTCCAGTTTATCTATGAAATTTATAAGCAAATGTTACAACTATTATGGCACAGAAGTAGAATTATATACTGACAAATAGTTAAGCGTTGCTTTTTTTATCTTTATTTTTTTTTAAAGATAAAACTATGTATCTCTCGACTCCTGAAGAAAAAAAACAAAAGACTTAGTTGTTAACAGGAGAGAGAGAGAAAAAAAAAAACAAAATATGGCTTCCAGTTAAGTAGGGAGTGTTCAGAACATCCATTTAATCATGTCCACTGCAATGTAAACATGGAGAAAAGTGGTAGAATAAACATTTAAAAGAAAGAGATTTATTCATTTAGACAAAGTCATATATATATATATATATATATATACAAGGGTTTGGCTGAAGAGTTCATTGACCAAGATACTCACATGCAATGTGACCAAATGAGGTTTATTTCTTAACGTAATCCCTCTTACTGCCCACACACTTCCTCCATTATATATATATATATATATATATATATATATATATATATATATATATGCTATTATATATATATATACTAGCAAATATATGCATCCTCCGGGTGCAAGTATTTAAGTTTTAATGTAATGAAATATCGTATTAAATTAGAAAGTCTAATAAGAATGCAGATAAAAGATTTGAAACAGAGTGGGGTTATAATAGAAAAATAGAAATGAAACTTACTCTTCCATCACTGCTGTTTTCATTGTTGAATTTTACTTTTTAACTATTTAGTTAAATTAGGAAATAAAGAATAAAATTACACTTATTTTTTCTTGTTAATGGATTTCATTTAAGGTTCATTGGAGAGATTTTTGCTTATATTCATTAAAAAAACCAAACAGTTAGAAATCAATAATACTAAGCACATATTTAATAAAATACATTTTTAATATCAATATGCAAATTAGCCTTCCCATTCACACTGCAAACCGCTATTTTTTGTATATATAAATACAATTGCATGTTATTAGTATGTAGATATGGACAACACTAATAAAAAGGTGAAGCAATTTTATTAATAATTGAGTTTAAATATAAATAAAATCATGAAGAATGTGATGTAATAACTATGTTAATTGTGACTCGATTAGTAATATAGTTTCGGTTACAGACAGAAAACACACAATCTCCATTATAATAAGATATATATATATATATTTTTTATTTTTATTTTTATTTTTTTTCAGGCATGTGTTATTGAATAACACAGAGTACTTCTTCTTCATTATTTGAATCTGTGTCTTTTCCAGTCGTCTGGTGATCTTTCTGGTGTTTGGATCCAGTTGAAATAGGATATTTCCCATACTGTTATCCCGAGCACTATCGACTGCTTCTTCAGTCATCATCATGGGGTATATGAGTTGTATATATATTTATATATATATATATATATATATATATATATAATCCAAAGATCTGGAGAAGAAATGTCTGTGCATTCAATAGGGGACAAATAGGTTTGGTTTCTTTCTTTACTGGCATATCAACCTTCGTGGGTTATCCAATATCACTATGTACTAAGAAGCAAGGAAGACAAGTATGAATACTAGATATACCACAGTATGATAATTCATTTTCTCTGAATGTTTGAGATGAGGCTTGATGATTAGTATTATCTGCGTTACTTGGACTATTGTCCTCATCTTCTTTGTTATTTGTACAATGTTTGGCCGATGTGCCCTCTGGCCCTCTTCACATATTTCTTTTGGACTCGGGAACCTTCTTGGACTTGGGAACCTTCTTTTCGGACTCGGGAACCTTCTTTTTGAACTTGGGAAAGCCTTCTTGTTGTAATCGGGAGCCATCACAGAACTTTGAACTTAACCCTTTATTTTCTTTATGGCTGAACATATATGGAATGAAAAGGGAAACCATCTGCCCTTTATTTAATTCTCTCTCACTTTTTTTTTTCTTTCTTTCCTTCTTTTCATCTTTTCATTGTTTGATTGAAACAGATTAGCATTATCGCTTCTACACGCTCACCCCCTCCCTTTATCTTTCCCCTACTCTCTTTCTTTCTATTGATAGATAATGGCATATATTACCTAAATGGAAATAGATTACACTAGCAGGACCTGTGGATATACCACAGTATGATAATTTAATTATTACAATGTTCGTTATGTTTATTTAAGAGTTATTATGAAATAGTTCAATATGTAAAAATTAAAATAATCTTGATTTAACTCTCCCTCACTCTTTTTATTTTCTTTGCTTCTTTTCATTATGTTCAATTGAATTATGAATACTCGCAGGACCTGTGGACATACCACAGTATGATAATTTAATTATTACAATGTTTGTTATGTTTATTTAAGAGCTATTATGAAATAGTTCAATATGTAAAAAGTAAAATAATCTTTATTTAACTCTCTCTCATTCTTTTTTCTTTCTTTCCTTCATTTCATTGTTCGATTGAATTATGAATACTAGCAGGACCTGTGGATATACCACAGTATGATAATTTAATTATTACAATGTTTGTTATGTTTACTTAAGAGTTATTATGAAATAGTTCAATATGTAAAAAGTAAAATAATCTTTATTTAACTCTCCCTCATCTTTTTTTTCTTCTTTCCTTTTCATTATGTTCAATTGAATTATGAATACTAGCAGGACCTTTGGATATACCACAGTATGAAAATTTATTCATTATAATGTTTGTATGTTTACTTAAGAGCTATTATGAAATAGTTCAATATGTAAAAAGTAAAATAATCTTTATTTAACTCTCTCTCATTCTTTTTTCTTTCTTTCCTTCATTTCATTGTTCGATTGAATTATGAATACTAGCAGGACCTGTGGATATACCACAGTATGATAATTTATTTATTATAATGTTTATTATGTTTATTTAAGAGCTATTATGAAATAGTTCAATATGTAAAAAGTAAAATAATCTTGATTTAACTCTCCCTCATTCTTTTTTTCTTTCTTTCTTTCCTTCTTTTCATCTTTTAAGAGAAAACATTAATCCTCTAAGTCAAGCTGTGAATTCTCGAAGATTTGAACAAAAATATCAACGAGGACAAACAGAAAAAAAGAGTATTAAATATGCAGATGGTTATCAAAAAGTTTATTAGGACACAAACCATCTACTGTATATCCAATATCACAACGTACTTTACATATGACCACACCCACATGACCCCACCTCCACATAACCCCACATAACCCCACAAAAAAAAATAGATCTACGACACAAAAGGCTTATTGAAATCAGAGACAAATTATAGGATCTAGTAGATTAAAGATTTTTTTTTGTTTAGTGGCATATCAACCTTCATCAGTAATTTACTACGAAATCCATCCTTGTAGAAGAACAGTAGTGGTACTATTTAACCCTTACTATCTTTATGGTGACTCAATATTATTTTAATAATCCATCTAATGTTTTGGTTTGGATTGGTTTCTTTGTTTAATGGCATATCAACCATCATGGGTTATTTAATGCCAACGCCTTCCTTGTAAAAGAACAATAGTGGTACTATTTAACCCATAGCTGGGGAGATGAGTTTTAGGGAGATGACTAAGGGTTTTAGTCCATTGGTTTGGCTTCTTTGTTTAATGACATATCAACCTTAATGGATTATTTAATGCCAAAGCTATTCTTGTATAAGAACAATAGTTGTTCAATTTAACCCACAGCTGAGAGGGATAAGAAAGTTAATTTTCTTTTTTTGTCAAACGCTTTAAAGATATCTACAAGAAGGACATGAAGACATGTCACATTAACACTAACATATGGGAGGTTGGTGCAGAAAATTGAGCAGTCTGGTGCTTCCTTGTCAGACGAGGGATGAAAAGGAATGAGAAAGAGAGGAAAGAAGCTGCCACAGAAAAGAGAGCCAGAAGGAAAGAGAGACAACAGCAAGCAAGCATCACTGTTTGTTTGCAATCACTGCACCAGAGATTGCCATTCAAAAATTGGCATGTTCAGCCACTTCAATTGGTTTGATTTGGTTTCTTTGTTTAATGGCATATCAACCATCATGGGTTATTTAATGCCAACGCCTTCCTTGTAAAAGAACAATAGTGTTACTATTTAACCCATAGCTGGGGAGATGAGAGTTCATACCTTTCCTAAGGGTTTTAGTCCATTGGTTTGGTTTCTTTGTTTAATGACATATCAACCTTAATGGATTATTTAATGCCAAAGGCATCCTTTTAGAAGAACAGTACTATTTAACCCATAGTTGGGGATGAAAGGGTTTATACCTTTCCCAAGAGTATTAGTCTGAAATTGAATGTAATTGTGTGATTGGATTGGATTTCTTTCTTTAATAGTATATCAACCTTTGAAGGTTATTTAATGCCAAAATCATCCTTGTAGAGGATGTCCTTTGTTTAATGGCATATCAATCTTTTTGAGTTATTTAATGCCCAAGTAATCCTTGTAGAAGAAAAGCAATGGTACTATTTAACCCATAGGTGTGGGGATAAGTGGGCTCATACCTTTCCCAAGGGTATTATTTCAAAAGTAAACATAATATTGTGACTGGAGCTTGAACTCGCTTGCTACAATGTTGCAGCCCAGCACGTTAACCATTACACTATGAGCATTGCCCCCCTCCCATCCTTGTAGAAGTACTATTTAATCCATATTGGGGCAGGGGGTAGGGGGTTCATACCTTTCCCTAAAGTGAACATAATAACATAACTGGAGTTCAAACTCACTTTTTTACAATATCAGAGTCCAGCACATTGGCGATAAAAATAGCTCAGCCCCTCATTCCACTTTTGGAGGCATCTCATGAACTGTGCAATGATCCCAGACTTTACCCTTTTAGACAGGAGGGCAATATCACACTAGTATATTGATGTTGCTATGAAAAAATCAGAAATCATCAGATTCTAGGAAAATGTTAGGAATGGAACTTTCACCTGGGGATGATTCGGAAATAACAGACTGGAGACAGGAGAACTGAAAATGAGTTCTTACTGGACATTCTCGATTAGTTGAATATAATGAAGAGAGATCATCGGAATATTTTCCATAAAAGTAGCGATAGAAGAGAGAAAAACTAACCACATTCCGACAATAGGGAAAGTAGGTGAAGGGACCAGAAGTGATCTTTCCCATAAGGCCACACAACCAGTTCTGTTTCTTACCCAAAGGAGACATTAGGAACCAACACAGACAGTACTATTTTGCAGGTGAAGTTCCCATGGTGTAGTGGCTAGCGTGTTAGACTGCAACATCATGGTAAGTGAGTTTGAACTCCAGTTGCGCTATAACGTTTATGAAGAGAGATCGTCCGAATATTTTCCAGAATATCATAGTCCAGAACATTGGCGATAAAAATAGCTCAGCCCCTCATTCCACTTTTGGAGGCATCTCATGAACTGTGCAATGATCCCAGACTTTACCCTTTTAGACAGGAGGGCAATGGCTGCCTGGTGTGGGGAGAGCTAAGGCTCCCTGAATCTGAACAAAATTGCTTTTTACACCAACTCGGTACATTTTGATACAATCAAAGCAGGTCAAAGTAAATGGAAAAAAAGAGTCAATATAAATGATAACAATTTTATGAACAATAAAGAAAGGAAAGAATGTGTGGTGTTAGCGAAATGTGTGTGTAGAGATATGTGGAAAAAAAACTAATCCACATGATATTATATACAGTTCATATAAGAGTGTTAGAGTGAGAATGGATATGACAATATATATATATATATACATAAGTAGTAGAGATATGAAGAACACTAGGACAGAACTCAGACAAAAGTGTATAGGATATATTTCACTAGAGCTTTGAGCTTGGCATCATCAGTCTTTTTATTGATTATCAAAGGTATCATACAAGTGTTAAATAAAGGGAAAAAGGGGCACTTGACCTCTTCTCCTATCCACCCCCTCCTGTCCCCCTTTTCCCTCTATAAAACACCTGTATGATACCTTTGATAATCAATAAAAAGACTGATGATGCCGAGCTCAAAGCTCTAGCGAAAATTTGGAGAGATAAAACTTGACATAACTCCACCAATTTTTGGAATTGGAAGCTCAAATTTGGAGGATTGGCTAACTTTAACATAATCCACACTTGGACAAAATTTTAGAAAAATTGAATGGCAAACTTTTAACAAATTTTTGTAAAATGTTGTAGCTTTGGTTCTAAGCAAAAAAACGAATCTTTTTGGTACAAATAATGTTCAATATATGTGAAATAATAATAGAATTTTTGTTTTTTTTGTTATAGATGCAGTGCCACATCGGGATATTGATCTTGCTGAGAAAAAAATTAGAATTCATCAATAACTTAAAATTGGTTGAGTTTAAGATTTTTTTGATAGCATTTTTGGATTCCTTGGGTAAAAATGCTTTTATAAACCAATTTTTAGAAAACTCATCTTTCTACTTGTGCTTTGTATATTTGATCTTCAGTTAGGCTGCCAATTTCTACCTGGATGAATATTGAATTTGTGAAATTTGAGTATTAGGACAATTTCTGTGAATTTTTAATGTTTAATATTAATTGCATATTTCTTGGCTAAAGTGTATTTAGCACTTTTCTTAGTTTTGACTTACCATGTAATTTGAATTTTTTAATCACATACACACACACACACATACACAGACACACACACAGAAATACAGACAGACAGACAGACAGACACACACACACACACAAACACATATATATATGTATATGTATATATATATATATATATATATATATATAATCCAAAAATCCGGAGAAGAAATCTTCCTTACGACATAGAAGTTTTTTTTTAAAGTATCGTAGTTTGCAGTGCTCAATGTGTGTTCTTATTGTCAGAGTTACAGAGCAAAATTATATAAGTAAAAAATATATAACTGAAAACTTAGATTTTTTGCATTATAGCCTATTTCAAGAAGCCTAGACCAAATGTCTAGTGTTTCCAATCATCAGATTCAAATGGTGAATTCTTTATTACTACTAGCAAATATATGCACCCTCCGGGTGCAAGTATTTAAGTTTTAATGTAATGAAATATCGTATTAAATTAGAGGCAGACAAAAAGATATGTAACAGAGTGGGGGTATAATAGAAAAATAGAAATGAAACTTACTCTTCCATCACTCCCGTCTTTCATTGCTGAATTTTACTTATTCAACTATTTAGTTAAATTAGGGAATAAAGAATGAAATGACAGTTATTTTTTCTTGTTAATGGATTTCATTTAAGATTCATTGAAGAGATTTTTGCTTATATTCATTTAAATAAAACCAAACAGTTAGAAGTCAATAATACTAAGCACATATTTAATAAAATCACATTTTTAATATCAATATGCAAATTAGCCTTCCCATTCACACTGCAAACCGCTATTTTTTGTATATAAAATACAATAGCATGTTATTTGTATGTAGATATGGACACACTAATAAAAAGGGTGAAGCAATTTTAATATAATTGAGGTTTAAATATAAATAAAATCATGGAGAATGTGATGTAAATAACTATGTTAATTGTGACTCGATTAGTAATATAGTTTTGGTTACAGACAGAAAAACACACAATCTCCATTATATAAGATATATATATATATATATATCAGGAAAAATAACAAAGAAGATTTAGATTTTTAGCATATAGACTATTTCAGGGAACCTAGATAAATCTATAACCAGCACACATTGAGCTCTGCAAATTACAACATTTGAAAAACTACTATGTCATAAGGAAGATTTCTTCATTTGATCTTTGGATTATATATATATATATTATAATATATATATTTCTATTATCCCTGGGAAAACGCTATTGAAACCTACCCTTCTTGGGGTCCCAAGCAGGCTTGACTCACCGATAATACACACCAGCCCTAATAATACGGATATTGTGGTCAAAGTCGTCCGAAAACCACAAAGTTGCCATGCATGATGATCCCTTGATGCTTAAGGACAGAATCACTGGTGGCTGCAGGCAGTCTATGAAGCCACTGGATTTTCGTGAGCCAGAGGTAATACTACTCAGCTCTTTTGGCTCTTACTGTAGAGACCAAACGGATGCTAATCATGTCGAGCCCCACCACCATATTTGGAAGACTCTGGGGAATGGTGGAGTTACCCCATCTATCTACGACGGTTGATCCTGAGATAGCCAGCAGAGGTCAAATGCCGGTTGCCATGGGAGTCGTTAGTCGGAATGCTTGTGTGCGACGACCTGGCCGCAGTGGGTAGCTATCAGCTGTTGAAGTGCCGCTGGTATACCAATCTATTGGGGTTAAGATATCTAAAAGATGAGAGATTCTGATACTTGACGAAAAAGCTAATGTTTAAAAAACACGCAACGCTGAGTGTTTAAAAAATTGATATCAGTCTCCCAAATACAAGAATGATATAAAAGACCGCTAAACACTGTTGAGGGTATAGAAGATCAACCAGAGGGTGGACATGCCGTAGTTGACAGGGTGGGCTGAGTGCACGGACGATGTGAGGGTCACAGACTAAGCCGCAGACAATCAAGCACCACGCACCAACGCAAGACCAAGCGACGAAAGCATTGGCAATGGCATGTATAACCGCGTGTCGGCATCAATGCTAGAGGCGGCTGTGTGCATGAAGATTCTGAGGCACCAAGTTATGAGAAGATACTTTCCACGTATTTTTTCCAGAATTACATACAATGTACATTTACAAGCAGTGGCGTGGGTCGCGTTGAGTGATTGCTGGGCTAGAGAGGAGACAGTTGTTGGAGTTTCGGCGCTTGTGTCGTTGTAACCGTTCAAGGATCTTGAGCTCTGCTGTTGGCGCTGGTGGGAGGGGTTTCACTATATCGCCGGAGATCCTCCTCCGGGCACCACAAACTGAGCAGGGGCGGATCATCTGCACAGCTGGTAAGATTCCAGAGCAAGAAGTATTGATGGTTTTCCAAGTGAATTGGAAATTCTCAAGGCCGGTCCGCATAACCCTGTATGCGACTGATCCACGCGTCCAGAGGGAATGGAAGAATGCCCATTGTTTTGCGGCAAATTTTCCACGATGACGCGGAGAAGTATCAGCAAGAACCCGGCAGGTTAGCGGTGACAGTTCTGGATAGACGATCATTCGTCGTTGCTAGAAGACGCACACCAGGGTGTCCTAACGTTCGACGTACGGGCCCTCGCGCAAAAGTAGCCGGAATGAGCTACGAGGCGATCATGTGCAGTAAAGGGTAGAGAGCGTGATTGGTAGGTGATGGCGCTTACCACAACTGGATGATGATGCAAGAAACAATCTCCTTAAGTCTAAAGCGCTAGAGAAAAGGGGATAGACGTCCTTGGT
>CM042173.1:52425247-52520156 GCA_023376005.1 Doryteuthis pealeii
GCTGGGACAATCATATAATGCTAGGGATTGATCTCTTGATGGTAGGAAGATATTTAGTCGAGTACCCTACTCACCAAGAGATCAATATTAGCTTTAGCTTATCCGTGATATACTAACACTGAACAAAACGCGAAGGAAAAACAGATAAACTCATTTATACAGACAAGAACATTTTATATCTGATGTATATAAGATCAGCTGAAAGGGATGATGTCTAGACGTCTAGACGCTGACTAGACAAAACGTTTAGAGTGCCAATTCTCAATTACTTTTTGATCAGCAATTTTTTTATCAGGAATTTTTATCGAATCACAAGATTGTACAGGTAATTGGTAATCTACTGGGATTGTATTCAGAACATTCTTATATTGTTATCTATTACATATCAGTTATTGGTTTGGTGGTTGGTTGGTTGGTTGGTTGGTGGTTGCGATTTTTGTTGCATGTCAACCCTCGTTGGCGTTATTTTATTTCGCGAAAACATTTTTAGTTTTATTCATTCTTTTTCTCTGAATTTTTCGAGATGAGGCTTGATAATTAGTATTATTTGCATTATTCTGACTATTTCCTCATCTTTATTGTTATCTGTACAACGTTTCGGCCGATGTGTCCTCCGACCTTCTTTAGGTATTCTGTTAACTCGGGGCCTCTCGGCAACGCGCGTAACCTTCTTTTTCCGACTTGCGGACCTCTCAAACTGCGAACGTTCTTTTTCAAACTCTGGAACCTACTTGTCGTAATCGGAGCCATCATGCCGAACCTTTGAACCCAACCCTTTATTCAATCCACAGGTGTATCCTGATCTCATTCTGCTAACCATAAGCTGGGGTACAGGTGTTAAGCTGTGTTATTTATTATTCTATGTTACTGTCGCCTGACATACCACAAAATGAATAATTACTATTATTTGGATTATTCGCATTATCGGCGATAATGTCCTCATCTTTATTGTTATCCTTTGACCAGGATTGAACCTGCAGCCTAGAGATAACTGTCACTTAAGTTCTTAAGACAATTCTAAGTGACAGTTATCTACTAGGCTACCCATGTTCAATCACTGTCAAGGGATAACAATAAAGATGAGGACAATAAATCCGAATAACCAAATAATACTAATTATTCATTCTTGTTGGGCTATTCAATTTTTTTTTTTCAAACTTAATTTTTTCAAACCATTTAATACTGTTATAGATAATACACCTATAAAACTAATGGAATGCACCGACAGGTTACTATAAAATAACAGGATAATTGTGGCTTAGCAGTAAGCCCCAATGCGAGCTGTGCCAATAACTCTGTTCGTCGGATGCTAATTTCCACATCTCTCTATTGTTTTTGTCTCTTTCTGTTAATACATTTTTCTACATTTTTACCTGTCGTTTTGTTCTTATTTGAACCCTTAAAACCTCACAACAAATACTCATTTACTTTTTATTTATTTAATCCATAGATGGGACCCTAACAGGTAATACCATTCCAGGTCAGGGTGGACCTATGGAGTAATAGTGATAAAAGGGGTACTCCACACTCCTCCAACCCTTTTTATCATATACTAGCAAAATAAAAATGACCTCTGGGCGATGTAAAATAGATTTTAAAAACATATTGCCTGTAGGGGTGGAAGTAACAAATTTCAATGTCAGCGAGTTTGTACCCTAAGTAAGTAAAATCATCAAATTCATTAAAGCGATTAAAAAAAAAACAATTTTGAAATGTAACTTTAAATATGTATTAAAATGAAACAAACTATATATAGATATATAAACCAGTCAGGTATTTATTAAAACTTGTTTAAAAAAACAATGAGGACTGTCTAATGTTGCATGATCAAATTTTGAGCTGTATTTATTCTATGTTATGACGATTTTGGGTAATATGACGTAAGCAGTGATATAGTTTTGTTACAGACAAAAACCGGAAGCGAATCTCCATTATTAAAAAATAAAAAAAAAAATTAGAAGATATGCTAGAAAACAGTGGCTAAGGGTCTTAGTCCTTAGTATGATGTTAAATTGTATCTAATGGTGAAATTTCAATTCTGGGGCTCTGGGGGAATGTGGAGTGCCCCTTCATTGCCATTACTCCAAGATTCACTCAGACCAGAATGGTAGTAACTGTTAGGGGCCTATCTATGGCGTGAATAAAAAATAAGTTAAAAAAATAAATTTGAATACCCATCGAGAATGAATAAAACAAAATGTCTTTACATATAATAACCAACAAGGGTTGATATGCCGTAAAACCCAACCAACCAAAACCAACCAACCAACCAAATGTCTTTTGTCTGCCTCTTAAACTGAACCAGAATATAATCAGGCCTGGAATTTTGAGGATAGCCTAACTTTAAAATCCTAGGTTCACTCTGACTCAGAGTGGTTGTAACTGGTTCGGGGCCCATCTATGAGGTTAAATAGAAAAAATAGTTTTTAAAAAAAAATTTGAATTCCATCAAGAAGGATTTAAAAAAATCTTTGGCATTAAAATAACCAACAAGGGTTTGACATACCATAAAAATCCAACCAACCAATCAACCATTAAAGAATGAATAAAAAACAAAATGTCCTCAGCCCATAAAATAACCAATGGTTTGACATGCCGTAAAATCCAATCAACCATCAAGAATGAATAAAACAAAATGTCTTGCATAAAATAACCCAACAAGGGTTGACATACCATAAAATCCAACCAACCAATCAACCATAAAAGAATTAATCAAAACAAAATATCTTCAGCATTAAAAAAACCCAACAAGGATTGACATGCCATAAATCCAATCAACCATAAAGAATGAATCAAACAAATTCTTTCAGCATAAGATAACCCACAAGGGTTGACATGCATAAAACCAACCAACCAACCAACCAACCAACCCACCCACCTAATGTCTTTTGTATCCAATCTATGAGTTAAATAGAAAACATATGTGTTTAAAAATAAATTTTGAATACTCATTAAAAATGAATAAAAACAAAACATCTTCAGCATAAAATAACCCAACAAGGGTTGACATGCTGAAAAACCCAACCACAATCTAATGTCTTTTGTCTGCCTCTCAACTGAATTGGCTAATCAGTATAATCAGTGTTTTAGCGTCGCATCTAAAAAATAAAAAAAAATATAGAAAAAAAATGAATTTAGAAAAAAAAAAATGAATACACATCAAGAATGAATAAAACAAAATGTCTTTATAATAAAATACCAACAAGGGTTGACATGCTGGAAAAACCCAACCAACTTAGTGTCTTTTGTTCTGCCTCTTCAACTAAACCAGAGTGTAATCAGACTGTGGAATTTATCATAAGTCTAATGTCCTTAACTTGATATGCCATAAGGTAAATGTCGTAAATTATTCACTAAATATATGAGTGCTGTAATATTGTTTAAATATATATATTTGATTTATTGATATCAGATTTGCTAAAAAAAAGTTAGTGTTTATTATTTAGATGGCATTAGCGAGAGTTCTTTTAAGTAACTTAGATTTTGGTTTGGTTTGTTAGATTTTATGGCATGTCAACATTTGTTGGGTTATTTATGCAAAGATGTTTTGTTTTTATTCATTCTTGATGGGTATTCAATCTTTGGATTTTTACGGCATGTCAACCCTGTTGGGTTATTTTATGCCGAAGACGTTTTGTTTTATCGATTCTTGTATGGCTATTTAATCTTTTGCGATTTTACGGCATGCAAACCTTGTTGGGGTATTTTTATATATGCCGAAGACGTTTTGTTTATTCATTTGATAGGCGTATTCAATCTTTTTGTCGATTTATACGGCCATGTACAACCTTGTGGGTTATTTGATCCAAAGATTGTTTGTTTTATTCATTCTTGATGGGTATTCAAATTTTGGATTTCTACGGCATGTAAACCCTGTTGGTTATTTTATGCCCAAAGCATGTTTTGTTTATTCATTCTTGATGGGTTATTCAATCTTTTTGATTTTTACGGCATGTTCAACCACTTGTTGGGCTTATTTTATGCCTAAGATGTTTTGTTTTATTTCATCTGGATGGGTATTCAACATTTTTTTTTAAACTCAATTTTTGAAAACATTTTTTAATAACTTTTTTTTCTATTTAACCATAGATGGGACCCTAACAGGTACTACCACTCTGTGTCAGAGTGGACCTGGGAGTAATGGCAATGAGGTATACTCCACACTCCCCAGAGTTCCAGAATTGGAACTTTACCATTAGATGCAATTTAACGTCATACCCAAGATACTAAGACCCGTTCAGTAACCACCTCTCCACACATATATGATAAAAACGGATGGGGTTTGCCATAAGAGTTAATAGGGTCGGGATAATCATATAGGTGCAAGGGCTTGACATGACTAGCCAATTGATTACAGGGGGGCTTCTTCAACCGCCTGTCTAGCTAAGTAAGGGCCAAAGTGTTGCATGTCTTGAACTGCTCATCCACCAGAGTTCCATCCTTAAGCATCAGGGTAGCCCACCCCATGGCCCAAATGTTATTTTTCCATGAGTGGATTTTACCCCTGCCAAAGTGCAGTCAGTGTATTATTTTGTCCCAACTGAGAGTACGATTAACTAACTGTTATGACCTGTTTAAGGGTCAATAAATAATAATTCAACACGACGATAAAATGTAGAGAACAGATGTATCAGCAATATATCAATGTACAATGAAAAAGGTTTCCTTGTTACAGCATACACGAAGAACATGTATTCTGCTACTCTCCCTTGATAGCTTTGCTCTGTTAATATATACTGTTTGGGTAAGTTTATGTTTTCGTGCCATAGGTGAGTCATCTACAACACTAACTTAATTAAAAAAAAGATAGACATTTTCATCATCATCATCATCATGTCGCGCAGTTTGCACGGATATCCATGATGATCTCTCGCCAGCCTTCCCTATCATTCATTGACTCCGGCAGCTCCTCTGCGCAGCAGCCAGTATCCCTGCCAAAGTTGGTCAATGTAGGTCCTGGCTGCGGCGGCCCACATTAGCGCCGCCATGCGCTAGCTTCCACAGTAGTACGTCGCTTACGATCTCGTCCTTGTTTCTCCAGCAGTGACCTGCATGTCTAGTCGTCTCACTCGTATGGTTTGTGAGATGGGGGGCAGGTGGCCATATAGTTTGCTCTTTTGTGGGGTGCTGCTTCCACGACCTATCCAGGACCGTCCGTAGCATTCTCGATAGACATTTTAGCATAGTGTAATTATATTTGATTGATTGATATCAAATTTGCTAAAAAAAAGTTAATTCTGTGTTTGTCATTAGATGGATTAGGAGGGTTTAGTTTTAACTAACTTAATTAAAAAAAAAAAGATAGGCCCTTAGCATAGTGTAACAGCTAGTTATGCAGATTCAATTATTACTAAGGAGTTTTATTTTCATGAGTTGTAGGAATCACAAAGGTTCCAGATCTGATACTGGCGCCTCACCAACTCGGCACATTAGTAAGCACAGCTTGGGTTATCTGATCTGTGTGGTAAATCACCTGGGAGCTAATGGTAGGTGTTATAACTTTGGTCGTCTAGCAGGTACCGATGCTCTCAACGTATGGGGTAGCATGATTTATTATGTTTTAAAAGGTTTAAGGTAGCTGGATATTCTTGGTGAATGTTCCTAGGGTTTGCTTTTAACCCCATATTACTTGGTGGGCACACTGAAAAGGAAGGAATTTAAGGAACAAAAAGAAAGAGACAAAGGCAGGAGTAGTTTATGACTTAGGCTTTATTGACCGGTCATAGTCATCTGTGGCTAGGGGATATCCCCCTGGATGAGGAAGCGACTACACGCAGTTCAGGCCTAAACTCGAATGGCCGAGATATTCTCTTGGGATTTGGAAGTCAGTCTTTTTCTTCGCACTTGTGTTGGAGGGTTCTTGCGGTGAAGGCTTCTGGGAGTTTGTTGGGTGTTTTAAAATTTTAATTCCACAAAATATGACTTGACCGTGAGCTGTAATCAATTGGAAGAGTTGAACTGTAATGAACTGTATGTGAAGTACTGAACTGTAATGAACTGTATGTAAATACTGAACTAAAATGAACTGTATGTGAAGTACTGTGTAATGAACTGTATATGAAGTACTGAACCTGTAATGAACTGTATATGAAATACTGACCTAAAATGAACTGTATATGAAGTACTGACCTAAAATGAACTGTATATGAAGTACTGAACTAAAATGAACTGTATGTGAAGTACTGAACTGTAATGAACTGTATATGAAGTACTGACCTAAAATGAACTGTATATGAACTACTGACCTAAATGAACTGTATATGAACTACTGAACTATAATAACTGTATATGAACTACTGAACTATAATGAACTGTATATGAAGTACTGAACTGTAATGAACAGTATATGAATGCCCCTAAAATATTCTAATTACAAGTGATAGTTTAGGGACAATTTAGCTCAGTTAGTAGAGCATCTGCCTTGGAATTCTAGTTAATAGCACCTCGTGTTGTGTAATGGTTAACAAGCTAAACTGTCAGACCATTACTAGTGAGTTCGTGTCTCACTGGCTGCCCCATACTTCCGCCTTGTGCAAAGCTTAGTAAATAAATATTATTTACTAAGCTATGCACAATATATAGTTATTTAAAATAACTATTTTTAAAACAAAAACAAAAACACACTTTTTTTTTATATACGATTGTGTGAAAAACAGGAGGCTTAAAAACAAAAAAAAAATGTGTTTATTAACGCGACAACTATAACATTAATTTTTTTTTAAATTTCTTTCATCGGTAACTTTTTATTATTATTTACTGTTTAAGGTGAAACCTTATGTTTGTTTACTCAAGCTGAAAAAATACTTTTTTTTCAAACAATGATTCAATTCCGAATGAATTTAAGTTTTTAATTTTTTTCCCGATTTGATACTGACCCTCACCAACCAGTGCATTAGTAGCACAGCTTGGGTTATCTTGTTGCATACTGAGGTTTCACCGTACCAAATCGATATAATGTTGTATACCCATTTCTTACTTCTTACTTCTAGTCATCTTCTCTTCTGGCCGGCTTTGCTATTCTGAGATTGTCTATCATCTTGGTCTGGTCTAGCGTCTGGTGTTGACTTGGGATTCCGTCTGGTCTTCTATTGGGGATTTCTCCTTATCAGAAGCCCCTGTGTCATTGTTAGTTTTTAGGTAATAAACACAAGACTTCGATTTTCTTGAATGTTACTTTATTCGGTAAATCCCCAACCAGACAATCTGCGCAGATGAGGGGCCGTGAGTATAACACGACTTACCCCTTCAAGTTCGCTCTACCTTCTAACTGACTTAAACTTACTATATCTTAAACCGCGAAGACAGGGTTTTCTATGCCTTCCGGTCTCACGATTTACCCCGGAAGCAAGGTGAGAGTGAGGTCAAGCGTTGTCCACACCAACTCATCCTTCAGGCCGTGGGCTTGCACTAATCGCCATTATGTTTCTACAACTACCTTAAAAAGTATTAGGGATCCAATAATTATGTAACAATTGATCGTGTGGTTTAAAGCATCTGGAGCTAGTGGTAGGTGTGGCTTCCATCTCAGCAAAAAAACAAATCTCCCTAGTCTAACACTCACAAAAAGGGATAGACTCCCCTGCTGTTTGGCTGACCGACAATAGGTCACTTTGGCAGATTTCTCTACTTTTTACTAGCGAAAGAAATGCTTTAAAAAAACTTGTCTAACAAAATACAGACATGAACTGAACCAATTTTCTTGCAAGGAAACATTATTCTCTGCAAAGATACACACAGAGAAGTTTAATAATATTCTCTCTGTGAATTGGTTTCAATATTCACAGATATGTTATTATTAACAGCAAGAAATGGAGTGGCAGAACTTTTATTCATTGGTCGATTAGCAATTGTCTATTGAAGTGGATAAAGTCACTTGGTAATAGTGAAGCTCTGTACATAGAAATGACCTTTTTCCTTTATAATGAAATCTGACCTACTAACTCTTGTTTATTTACCTGAGCTCATATCTTTATGCTTACAACATGCTAGTGTTATCAGTCTGTCTGTCTGTCTGTCTGATCTATTTGTTTGTCTGTCTTTTTGTGCTTTTCTTGTCCACTGTTGAGTCAACAGTTCTACAATTATGAATTCTGATACCCAAAGATGGCTTCTAGCACAAAAAAAACTTGAAGGCTGGAAAAATACATTTCTGCATCAACAGGCTATTATAAAATGCCAGTGTTATCAGTCTGTCTGACTGTCTATCTGTCTGTCTTTTTGTGCTTTTCTTGTCCACTGTTGACCCAAAGTTCTACCAATTATGAAATACTGGTATCCCAAGGGTGACTTCTAGCCACAACAAACATGGGAGACTAGAAGTATCTAGTGATAAAGTCACTAATACCCTTGGGAAAGGTATGAATCTACCTGCTCTCACTCCAGCTGATGATAAATAGCATGGAAGACTGGGTTATTTAACCTGGTTAGACAACCAGTTTAGGAGAAGGAAAACTCTGAATTCAACCTGTTAAACTCCACCTAAAAAATTGACCTTGTGTCACATCCTGCTCGTGGTGAGGAATTGGAAAATATGTAGTGTTAAAGTCCTTCATTCAAATCAACAGTCGTCATATATATATTATATATATATATATATATACAGTCATGCACAGACACCATGTTTTGACATTTCATGCCTCTTGTACTTCTAGCCGGTAGCGAAACCCAACTGACTTTTTCATCAGTCTGATTCCGTAATCCCTTGGCTGTCTTCAGCTGACAGTAAGAAGCAGAGTTTTAAACTGAAAAAACATACATCTGTAAATATATATATGTTACCGATCACTAGAGAACTTAAATCCATTAAATAACAGCGAGTGTATATATATATATATATAATATATATATATATTTGCGAATGCATGATGACAGAATACCAAAGATGTGTATATATATATGTTACGATCACTAGAGAACTCAAATCCATAAATAAACAGACGAGTGGGTGTGTATAATATATAATATATATAATATATATATATATATATATATATATTGCGAATGCATGATGACAGAATACCAAAGATTCTCATGTATAGTCAGCTTGACGGTGGTCAAAGAACTGTGGGTCGACCCATTGCTCAGGTTTAAAGGACAAGTTGAAGAGTAACCTCTCAGCTGCAAATATAGATTATGCTACTTTTGAGAGCACAGCACTCGATCGTAAAACGTGGAGGACTTTGTGTCACAATGGTATCAGGAATTTTGCAGCATTGGAGGTCACCAGGCTACGTCAAGCCAGAGAAAGGACTAGAGTATTGGTTAGTGTCCCAGCAAACATTCTAATAATGCACACTCTGTTTCATCTGTGGACTTCTTTGCAAAGCATTGGCAGGGCTGAATGTCACTCGTGATTAACACACAGGGTTAGATGAAAGAGGTTGTTGGAACCTCATACGTCGAAATCGACGGAGAGTCCATCATATATATTATTATGTTGAAAAATAAATAAAATAAGGAAAAAAATGTTGAATGGATAAAAATATTAATGAAGTACCAACATTGTGTTTTAGCCAAGAGGATATCTTGTACACAATGTATTCTATTTATTATTTATTTTAAATACAAAATAAATAAAATAAAATAATAAGAAAATATATAAAAAGTTTTTTAAGTATCGCTATTTGGAGAATATGTGCTTAATTGAAGTCGACCTTACTTCTCGTAAGTTCGTGTAGAGGTCACTAAGAGGAATATAAACACCTACTACTTAAACAAAATGAATAAATCTTGCTAAGTCCGTTTTGTTGGAGGTAAGACGCTTGGCTGTCGATTCGACAGACGGGTTTCGAGTCAAACACACAGGGCGGGTCTTCGTATCTATAGCTCTGCTGATGAAGCCTAATAGGCCGAAATGTACATACAGAGATTGATTTTTCTTGATTTGTTTAGCCTTACATTAAATAGGTAAATCCCACCTAATTAATTATTAATGAATTAACTTTCATAAAATTAGGTTCGACTTCAATTAAGCACATATTCTCCCAAATATATATATATATAATTATATATATTTTTTTTTTTCTTTTTTCAAACACTTCTAATACTCTCTATTCTTACAATCATTAACTTATTTATTATATATATACTCCCAATTGGTTGAGTTCTCTAAATAGGGATTTATTTGTAAAATTCACCGTCTGGCTTATTTACAAAGTTAGAGGTTGTCTTAGCGGCTGCTAAATTTAGCAGCTGCTAAGACAACTTCAGTTTCAGTATTCTTCTGATGATGGGAATTTTCATCCCGAAATATTAAGGAATAAAATGACAGGTTAACAAAAACATCATAGTTACCTTCTTTTTTCTTTACTCTCGCATTGTGACAGCCTTCAAAACCAACCTACAACCAATATATACACAATGCTTCAAGCAAATTACAAAACCTCTTTTATATATATATATATATGAAAAAAAAGAAGATATCCGATGATCAAGATGAATCCTGGGCAAGTTTTTGGGTGGGTAAGCATTTTTGGATGTTCAGAGACTATGAAAGATGAACTTCATTCTGATCAAACAGGTCCAATATGTATAGATGGGAGTAATGAAGAGAAGAAAGAATGATATGAATGAAAGAATGAATGAATGAATGAAAAAGAAAAGAAACTTACAATGAAATAATTAAAAACTAAAAAGAATAAACAAAGGACTGAAAAAAGAAAAAAAGAAGAAAGTAAAAATGAATGAAAGAATGAAAACTAAAAATAAGAAAGAGAAAAGAAAAGTAAATGAATGAAAGAAAAGGAGGAAGAATGAATAAATGAACTAAGAAGAAAAAAGAATGAATGAAGAATGAAAAAGAGAAACTATAATGAAAAGAATGAAAACTAAGAAGAATAACAAATGACCGAATTAAAGAAAGAAAGAAAATGAAAATTATTATAATGAATGAATGAATGAAAAACTAAAAAATAATGAAAACTACAATGAAAGAAAGAAAACGTGGAGAATAAATGAATTGAAGAAAGAAGAAAGAAAGAAGAAAGAAAGGATGTATGAATTAATTAATGAAAAAAAAAAACAAGAAGAAGGAAGAAGCTAAGAATGAAAGAAAAAATTAAAGAACTAATTAATGAAAAAGAATGATGAATGAAAACTAAAAAAGAAAGAAAATCAGAATATAAGAATGATAACTAGAAAGAATACAAAAATGTCTGAAAGAAAGAATGAAAGAAAAAAAGAAAAGAAAAAGAAAACTAAAAAAAGCTATGAATAAATAATTAAATATAGGAATAAAATAAATTCAGGATGATCTGACTTTTGATCCACTCCAGCTTGTTTTATCTCAGGATCTCAATTTCCCCCCATACTCTCACTCTCTCACTTTCTCATTCTCTTCCCCCCCCACACACACAACACACACTCCCCACACATATTACTCACCCCACACTGGAACTCTGACAACCTGCTCAACCTAATCGACCACCCACTCTTCTATATCCTCAAAGCAATCTCTTGTCTAATTCATCCTTAGTCAAAAATAACATGCAGAAATGTTGAAACAGGATAGCAGGTAGCAGGGAAAAAAACTTGTATTTGCTGACTGAATCATTACAAGAGAAAAGAAAGAAAGAAGAGAAAAAAAGAGAAGAAAGAAAAAGAAAAAAAAAGAGAGAAAAAGAAAAAGAAAGAGAGACTGAAGAGAAAGAAGGCTGAATGAATGAAGAAAGAAAGAAAGAAAGAAAGAAAAGAAAGAAAGAAAGAAAGAAAACTAGAATTGAAGTAAAATCTAAGAAGAAAATGAAGGTGATGGAATGAACAAGAAAGAAAGAAGAAGGAAGAAAGAAAGGAGACTGAGAGAAAGAAGGCTGAATGAATGAAGAAGAAAGAAGGAAGAAGAAGAAAGAAAGAAAGAAAGAAGAAAGAAACTAGAATGAAGTAAAAATCTAAGAGAAAAAATGAAGCGGTGATGGAATGACAAAGAAAGAAAGAAAGAAGAAAGAAAGGAGACTGAAGAGAAAGAAGGTTGAACGAATGAAGAAGAAAGAAAACTAGAAGAAAGAAAAAATCTAAGAAGAAATGAAGGGTGATGGAATGACAAAGAAGAAGAAAGAAAGAAAGAAAAGAGAAAGAAAGAAAGAGAGACTGAAGAGAAAGAAGGTTGAACGAATGAAGAAGAAAGAAAACTAGAATGAAAGAAAAAATCTAAGAAGAAAATGAAGGGTGATGGAATGAACAAAGAAAGAAAGAAAGAAGGAGACTGAGAGAAAGAAGCTGAATGAATGAAGAAAGAAAGAAAGAAAGAAAGAAAACTAGAATGAAAGAAAAATCTAAGAGGAAAATGAAATGTGAATGAATGAGAAAAAAGAAAAGAAAGAAAGGAGACTGAAGAGAATGAAGGTGAATGAAATGAAGAAAAAAGAAGGAATAAGGGCATGAATGAAGGAACGAATGAAAACTAAAAAAAAAAAGAAGAAAGAAAACTAGAATGAAAAAAAAATAGGAAGAACAAATGAAGAAAGAAAGAACGAAAGAAAGAACAAAAGAAGGAGGCTGAAGAGAATGAAGGGTGAATGAACGAACAAGCAAAGAAGAAAGAAAGAAAGAAAGAAAACTAAAATGACAGAAAATGTGAAGAACAAATGAAGAGAAGGAAAGATGGAAAAAAGAAAACTAAAAAAAGACAGAAAGAAAATAAAATGAAAGAAAAAACTAGGAAGAAGAAATGAATGAAAAGAAAGAAAGAAAATAGAAAGAAAGGATAAAGAAAATTAGCATGAAAGAAAGAAAACTAGAAAGAATAAACAAATGACAGAAGAAGAAAGAAAGAAAGAAAGAAAGAAGAAAAAAAGAAAGAAAGCTAAAAAGGAAAAAGAAAAGTCAAAGGAAGCAAAAAAAGAGAAGAGAAAGAAAAAGAATGGAAACGAAGAAAAGAAAGTAAAAAGAAAGTAAAAGAAAACGCATAAATAAATAATTAAATATATGAATACAATGAATTCAGGAAGATCTGACTTTTGATTCACACCAGCTCTTGCTTATCTCAGCATCTCAACCCCCCCCCCGCCCTCTTCCTCTCCCCTCTCTCCCCCCTCTCTCTCTTCTCTCTGTCTTTATGTCTGTCTGTCTGTCTGTCTGTTTCTCTATTTCTCTCTATCTCTCTCACTCTTTCCTCATAATTACTCATTCACAACACTGACCCTGACAACGAGAAAAAAAAGAGAGAGAGGGTAGAAAAAAAAAAGAAAGAAAAGAAGAAAGAAAAGAAAGAAAGGAGGCTGAAGAGAAAGAAGAGTACCAAGGCAGAAAAGAATTATTATAAGATCTGAACTCACCTCACCTTTCCTCTCCCTCTCCCTCTCCCTCCCCCTCTCCCTCTTCTCTCTCTCTCCCTCTCTTCTCTCTCTCTCTCTTTCTCTCTCTCTATCTCTCTTTCTCCTCTCTCTCTCATTCCTCTCTCCACATATATTATTCACCCACACACCAATTCTGACAACAGAGAAAAAAAGAAAGAAAGAAAGAAAAGAAAAGAAAGAAAGAGAAAGAAAGAAAGAGGCTGAGAGAAAGAAGAGTACCAAGCCAGAAAAAGATTATTATAGATCTGAACTCACCTCACCTCTTCCTCTCCCTCCCCGCCCCCTCTCCTCTCCTCTTTCTCTCCTCTCTTTCTCTCTCTCTCCTCTCTCTCTCTTTCCTCTCTCTCTATCTCTCTTTCTCTCTCCCTCTCATTTCTCTCTCCACATATATTATTCACCCAACCACCAATTCTGACAACAGAGAAAAAAAGAAAAGAAGAAAGAAAAGAAAGAGAAAGAAAAGAAAAGAAAGAAAGGAGGCTGAGAGAAAGAAGAGTACCAAGGCAGAAAAGAGATTATTATAAGATCCAAACTCACCTCACCTCTTCCTCTCTCTCTCTCTCTCCCCTCCCCCCCCTCTCTCTCTCTCTCTCTCTGTCTCTCATTCTCTCTCCACATATATTCTATCACCCACACACCAATTCTGACAACAGAGAAAAAAGAAAGAAATAAAGAAGAAAGAAAAAGAAAGAAAAGAAAAGAAAGAAAGAGGAGCTGAGAGAAGAAGAGTTATCAAGGCAGAAAGAGATTATTATTATTATTCATTGCCAGATGTACCATTCAATGTTAACACTGAAGATAAAAGTTAGAATTTGAATAATATTAAAAAACAAAAAAACAAAAACAAAAAAAAAAAAGTCCACCAGCGATTCCCAACCTAATGAGTCTTGGCCCAAAACTGCAGATGTAGGAAAACATTTTCAATAGGGTTGGCTAGTTGGTTGGTTGGATTTTATGGCATGTCAACCCATAGGGTTATTTTATTCTGAAGATACATTCTTGATGGATACTCAATTTTTTCAAAACTCAATTTTTTTAAAAACACATTTTTAAAAAACTCATTTTGTTCTATTTAACTCATAGATGGGACCCTAATAGATATTACCACTCCGGCGTCAGATGGACCAAGGAGCAATGGTGATGAAGAGGTACTCCACATTCCCCAGAGCTCCAGAACTGAAACGGAAATCAAGACCCTCAGCCACCGCCTTCTAGCACACTATAATATAAAGGGTTGGGACTTTCTATTCTGATCTTCACAGACCTTTACGTGGGCTCATTTAGTAAACATAGCTCTTTTTCAGCGATCATCTCTTTTTTTTCATGTTCTCTAGCCATTTGTATCAATCAATCAATCTTCTCTTTCTCTTCCCTTTATATATATATATATATATATATATATATATAGTATATATATGACTTAAGATAGCGTAGGCATGCGAGTCAACACCTGGTTACTAAGTTTCTCGCCTATGCGATCTTCAGACCAAAATAGTCAAATACTTAACTCAAATATAAACGCTCTATCAATGTTATTGAGCACTGTCCACTTAAAAATGAGCCACCATATTATCTACAATATATTTGTGATTGAAGAGCGTACTCCACATTCCCCAGAGCTCCAGAACTGGAACTTCACCATCAGATAGAGTTTAACATCATACCAGAATATCAAGACCCTCAGCCACCGCCTTCTAGCACACATATGATATAAAGGGTTGGGACTTGTCTTTCTGATTGGGGTGAACTGAGCGTTTCGGTAATGGGGTCATACCCAAGAGCCATTCATCATTTTTGAAGTCAGTTTCAAATGAATCAATTTGCTACATCTAATACATATATTCAAAAATACGAAGGTGTTGCAAATTTAAGTTGGCATTGTGCGACAGACTTTCAAAAAAAGTGATTGAATGGCCTCTTGGGTATGACCCCATTACCGAAACGCTCAGTTCACCCCAATCAGAAAGACAAGTCCCAACCCTTTATATCATATGTGTGCTAGAAGGCGGTGGCTGAGGGTCTTGATATTCTGGGTATGATGTTAAACTCTATCTGATGGTGAAGTTCCAGTTCTGGAGCTCTGGGGAATGTGGAGTACCTCTTCATCACAAATATATTGTAGATAATATGGGTGCTACATTTTTAAGTGGACAGTGCTCAATAACATTGATAGAGCGTTTATATTTGAGTTAAGTATTTGACTATTTGGTCTGAAGATCGCAATAGGCGAGAACTTAGTAACCAGGTGTTGACTCCATGCCTACGCTATCTTAACTCATTATATATATATATATATATATATATAATATATATAATATATAAAAGGGGAAGAGAAGAGAGATTGATTGATTGATACAAATGGCTAGAAACATGAAATAAAAAAGAGATGATCGCTGAAAAAAGAGCTATGTTTACTAAATGAGCCACACGTAAAGGTCTGTGAAGATCAGAATAGAAAGTCCCAACCCTTTATATTATATGTGTGCTAGAAGGCGGTGGCTGAGGGTCTTGATATTCCAGTTTCAGTTCTGGAGCTCTGGGGAATGTGGAGTACCTCTTCATCACCATTGCTCCTTGGTCCACTCTGACCGGAGTGGTAATATCTATTAGGGTCCCATCTATGAGTTAAATAGAACAAAATGAGTTTTTTAAAAATGTGTTTAAAAAATTGAGTTTGAAAAAAATTGAGTATCCATCAAGAATGTATCTTCAGAATAAAATAACCCTATGGGTTGACATGCCATAAAATCCAACCAACCAACTAGCCAACCCTATTGAAAAATGTTTTCCTACATCCAGTTTTGGGCCAAGACTCATTAGGTTGGGAATCGCTGGTTGGACTTTTTTTTTTTTTTGTTTTTTGTTTTTTTGTTTTTTAATATTATTCAAATTCTAACTTTATCTTCAGTGTTAACATTGAATGTACATCTGGCAATGAATAATAATAATAATCTCTTTTCTGCCTTGATACTCTTCTTTCTCTTCAGCCTCCTTTCTTTCTTTTCTTTTCTTTCTTTCTTTCTTTTCTTTCTTTATTTCTTTCTTTTTTTCTCTGTTGTCAGAATTGGTGTGTGGGTGAATAATATATGTGGAGAGAGAATGAGAGACAGAGAGAGAGAGAGAGAGAGGGGGGAGAGGGGGAGAGAGAGAGAGAGAGGAAGAGGTGAGGTGAGTTTGGATCTTATAATAATCTCTTTTCTGCCTTGGTACTCTTCTTTCTCTTCAGCCTCCTTTCTTTCTTTTCTTTCTTTCTTTTCTTTTCTTTCTTTCTTTCTTCTTTCTTTTTTTCTCTGTTGTCAGAATTGGTGTGTGGGTGAATAATATATGTGGAGAGAGAATGAGAGAGAAGAGAGAAAGAGAAGATAGAGAGAGAGAAAGAGAGAGAGAGAGAGAGAGAAAGAGAGAGAGAGAGAGAGGAGAGGAGAGGGAGGGAGAGGGGAGAGGAAGAGGTGAGGTGAGTTCAGATCTTATAATAATCTCTTTTCTGCCTTGGTACTCTTCTTCTCTTTCAGCCTCCTTTCTTTCTTTTCTTTCTTTCTCTTTTCTTTTCTTTCTTTCTTTCTTTTTTTTTTTCTCTGTTGTCAGAATTGGTGTGTGGGTGAATAATATATGTGGAGAGAGAATGAGAGAGAGAGAGAGAAAGAGAGATAGAGAGAGAGAAAGAGAGAGAGAGAGAAGAGAGGGGAGAAAGAGAGAGAGGGAGAGGGGAGGGAGAGGGAGAGGAGAGGAAGAGGTGAGGTGAGTTCAGATCTTATAATAATTTCTTTTCTGCCTTGGTACTCTTCTTTCTCTTCAGCCTCCTTTCTTTCTTTCTTTCTTTTTTCTTTCTTTTTTTTTTCTACCCTCTCTCTCTTTTTTTCTCGGTTGTCAGGGTCAGTGTGTGAATGAGTAATATATGAGGAAAGAGTGAGAGAGATAGAGAGAAATAGAGAAACAGACAGACAGACAGACAGACATAAAGACAGAGAGAGAGAGAGAGGGGGAGAGAGGGGGAGAGGAAGAGGGCGGGGGGGGGTGAGATCCTGAGATAAGCAAGAGCTGGTGTGATCAAAAGTCAGATCTTCCTGAATTCATTGTATTCATATATTTAATTATTTATTTATCGTTTTCTTTTTACTTTTCTTTTTACTTTTCTTTTTCTTTCGTTTCCATTCTTTTTTTCTTTCTCTTTCTCTTTTTTTTTTACCTTTTGACTTTTCTTTTTCTTTTTTTAGCTTCTTTTTTTCTTTCTTTCTTTCTTTCTTTCTTTCTTTCTTTCTGTCATTTGTTTATTCTTTCTAGTTTTCTTTCTTTCATGCTAATTTTCTTTATCCTTTCTTTTCTTATTTTTCTTTCTTTCTTTCTTCATTCATTTCTTCTTCCTAGTTTTTTCTTTCATTTTATTTTCTTTCTGTCTTTTTTTAGTTTTCTTTTTTTCCATCTTTCCTTCTTCATTCATTTGTTCTTCCACATTTTTTTCTTTCATTTTAGTTTTCTTTCTTTCTTTTTCTTTCTTTCTTTGTTCGTTCATTCACCCTTCATTCTCTTCAGCCTCCTTTCATTTGTTCTTTCTTTCGTTCTTTCTTTCTTCATTTGTTCTTCCTATTTTTTTTTCATTCTAGTTTTCTTTCTTCTTTCTTTTTTTTAGTTTTCATTCGTTCCTTCATTCATGCCCTTATTCCTTCTTTCTTTCTTCATTCATTCACCCTTCATTCTCTTCAGTCTCCTTTCTTTCTTTTTCTTTTTTTCTTCATTCATTCACATTTCATTTTCCTCTTAGATTTTTTCTTTCATTCTAGTTTTCTTTCTTTCTTTCTTTCTTTCTTCATTCATTCAGCTTTCTTTCTCTCAGTCTCCTTTCTTTCTTTCTTTCTTTGTTCATTCCATCACCCTTCATTTTCTTCTTAGATTTCTTTCATTCTAGTTTTCTTTCTTTCTTCATTCGTTCAACCTCTTTCTCTTCAGTCTCCTTTCTTTCTTTCTTTCTTTCTTCTTTCTTTCTTTCTTTGTTTCATTCCATCACCCTTCATTTCTTCTTAGATTCTTCTTTCTAGTTTCTTTCTTTCTTCATTCGTTCAACCTTCTTTCTTCTTCAGTCTCCTTTCTTTCTTCCTTTCTTTCTTTCTTTCTTTGTTCATTCCATCACCTTCATTTTTCTTCTTAGATTTTTACTTCATTCTAGTTTTCTTTCTTTCTTTCTTTCTTTCTTTCTTCTTTCTTCCTTCTTTCTTTCTTCATTCATTCAGCCTTCTTTTCTTCAGTCTCCTTTCTTTCTTCCTTTCTTTCTTCTTTCTTTGTTCATTCCATCACCCTTCATTTTTCTTCTTAGATTTTTACTTCATTCTAGTTTCTTTCTTTCTTTCTTTCTTTCTTTCTTTCTTTCTTCTTCTTCATTCATTCAGCCTTCTTTCTCTTCAGTCTCCTTTCTTTTTTTCTTTTTCTTCTCTTTTTTTTTCTTTTTCTTTCTTCTCTTTTTTTTTTCTTCTTCTTTCTTTCTTTTTCTCTTGTAATGATTCAGTCAGCAATACAAGTTTTTTTCCCTGCTACCTGCTGATCCTGTTTCAACATTTCTGCATGTTATATTTATTGACTAAGGATGAATTAGACAAGAGATTGCTTTGAGGATATAGAAGAGTGGGTGGTCGATTAGGTTGAGCAGGTTGTCAGAGTTCCAGTGTGGGGGTGAGTAATATGTGTGGGGAGTGTGTGTGTGTGTGTGGGGGGGAAGAGAATGAGAAAGTGAGAGAGTGAGAGTATGGGGGGAAATTGAGATCCTGAGATAAACAAGCTGGAGTGATCAAAAGTCAGATCATCCTGAATTTATTTTATTCCTATATTTAATTATTTATTCATAGCTTTTTTTTTTAGTTTTCTTTTTCTTTCTTTTTTTCTTTCATTCTTTCTTTCAGACATTTTTGTATTCTTTCTAGTTATCATTCTTATATTCTGATTTTCTTTCTTTTTTAGTTTTCATTCATTCATTCTTTGTTCATTAATTAGTTCTTTCAATTTTTTCTTTCATTCTAGCTTTCTTCCTTCTTTCTTTGTTTTTTTTTTCATTAATTAATTCATACATCCTTTCTTTCTTTCTTTCTTTCTTTCTTTCTTCATTCATTTATTCTTCCACGTTTTCTTTCTTTCATTGTAGTTTTCATTATTTTTTTAGTTTTCATTCATTCATTCATTCATTAATTTTCATTTTCTTTCTTTCTTTAATTCGGTCATTTGTTTATTCTTTCTAGTTTTCATTCTTTCATTATAGTTTTCTTTCTTTTTTCATTCATTCATTCATTCTTTCTTTCTTTCTTAGTTCATTTATTCATTCTTCCTCCTTTTCTTTCATTCATTTTACTTTTCTTTCTCTTTTTCTTATTTTTTAGTTTTCATTCTTTCATTCATTTTTACTTTCTTTTTTTCTTTTTTTCAGTCCTTTGTTTATTCTTTTTAGTTTTAATTATTTCATTGTAGTTTTCTTTCTTTTTTCATTCATTCATTCATTCTTTCATTCATTCATTCTTTCTTTCTTCATTACTCCATCTATACATATTGACCTGTTGATCAGAATGAAGTTCATCTTTCATAGTCTCTGAACCATCCAAAAATGCCTTACCCCCACCCAAAAACTCTGCCCAGGATTCATCTTGATCATCGGATATCTTCTTTTTTTTCATATATATATATATATAAAAGGGTTTTGTAATTTGCTTGAAGCATTGTGTATATATTGGTTTGTAGGTTGGTTTTGAAGGCTGTCACAATGCGAGAGTAAAGAAAAAAGAAGGTAACTATGATGTTTTTTGTTAACCTGTCATTTTATTCCTTAATATTTCGGGATGAAAATTCCCATCATCAGAAGAATACTGGAACTGAAGTTGTCTTAGCAGCTGCTAAATTTAGCAGCCGCTAAGACAACCTCTAACTTTGTAAATAAGCCAGACGGTGAATTTTACAAATAAATCCCTATTTAGAGAACTCAACCAATTGGGAGTATATATATAATAAATAAGTTATGATTGTAAGAATAGAGAGTATTTAGAAGTGTTTGAAAAAAGAAAAAAAAAAATATATATATATATATATATATATATATTTGGGAGAATATGTGCTTAATTGAAGTCGAACCTAATTTTATGAAAGTTAATTCATTAATAATTAATTAGGTGGGATTTACCTATTTAAATGTAAGGCTAAACAAATCAAGAAAAATCAATCTCTGTATGTACATTTCGGCCTATTAGGCTTCATCAGCAGAGCTATAGATACGAAGACCGCCCTGTGTGTGACTCGAAACCCGTCTGTCGAATCGACAGGCAAGCGTCTTACCTCCACACCAAACGGACTTAGCAAGATTTATTCATTTTGTTAAGTAGTAGGTGTTTATATTCCTCTTAAGTGACCTCTACACGAACTTACGAGAAGTAAGGTTCGACTTCAATTAAGCACATATTCTCCCAAATGCATACTTAAAAAACTTTTTATATATTTTCTATTATTATTATTTTATTTTATTTTGTATTTAAAATAATAATAAATAGAATACATTGTGTACAAGGACATCCTCTTGGCTAAAACACATGTTGGTACTTCATTAAATATTTTTATCCATTCAACATTTTTTTTCCTTTATTTATTTATTTTTCAACATATAAATATATATGATGGACTCTCCCGTCGATTTCGACGTATGAGGTTCCAACAACCTCTTTCATCTAACCCTGTGTGTTAATCACAGGTGACATTTCAGCCCTGCCAATGATTTGCAAAGAAGTCCACAGATGAAACAAGAGTGTGCATTATTAGAATGTATTGCTGGGACACTAACCAATACTCTAGTCCTTTCTCTGGCTTGACGTAGCCTGGTGACCTCCAATGCTGCAAAATTCCTGATACCATTGTGACACAAAGTCCTCCACGTTTTACGATCGAGTGCTGTGCTCTCAAAAGTAGCATAATCTATATTTGCAGCTGAGAGGTTACTCTTCAACTTGTCCTTAAACCTGAGCAATGGTCGACCCACATTTCTTTGACCACCGTCAAGCTGACTATACATGAGAATCTTTGGTATTCTGTCATCATGCATTCGCAAATATATATATATATATATATATATATATATATATATATATATACACACACTCGTCTGTTATTTATGGATTTGAGTTCTCTAGTGATCGTAACATATATATATACACATCTTTGGTATTCTGTCATCATGCATTCGCAAATATATATATATATATAATATATATATATATACACTCGTCTGTTATTTATGGATTTAAGTTCTCTAGTGATCGTAACATATATATATATACAGATGTATGTTTTTATCAGTTAAAACTCTGCTTCTTACTGTCAGCTGAAGACAGCCAAGGGATTACGGAATCAGACTGATGAAAAGTCAGTTGGGTTTCGCTACCGGCTAGAAGTACAAGAGGCATGAAATGTCAAAACATGGTGTCTGTGCATGACTGTATATATATATATATATATATATATATATATGACCTGTTGATTTGAATGAAGGGACTTTAACACTACATATTTTCCAATTCCTCACCACGAGCAGGATGTGACACAAGGTCAATTTTTTAGGTGGAGTTTAACAGGTTTGAATTCAGAGTTTTCCTTCTCCTAAACTGGTTGTCTAACCAAGGTTAAATAACCCAGTCTTCCATGCTATTTATTCATAGCTGGAGTGAGAGCAGGTAGATTCATACCTTTCCCAAGGGTATTAGTGACTTTATCACTAGATACTTCTAGTCTCCATGTTTTGTTGTGCTAGAAGTCACCCTTGGGATACCAGTATTCATAATTGGTAGAACTTTGGGTCAACAGTGGACAAGAAAAGCACAAAAAGACAGACAGATAGACAGTCAGACAGACTGATAACACTGGCATTTTATAATAGCCTGTTGATCAGAAAAATGTATTTTTCCAGCCTTCAAGTTTTTTTTGTGCTAGAAGCCATCTTTGGGATATCAGAATTCATAATTGGTAGAACTTTGACTCAACAGTGGACAAGAAAAGCACAAAAAGACAGACAAACAAATAGACAGACAGACAGACAGACAGACTGATAACACTAGCATGTTGTAAGCATAAAGATATGAGCTCAGGTAAATAAACAAGAGTTAGTAGGTCCAGATTTCATTATAAAAGAAAAAGGTCATTTCTATGTACAGAGCTTCACTATTACCAAGTGACTTTATCCACTTCAATAGACAATTGCTAATCGACCAATGAATATAAAGTTCATGCCACTCCTTCTTGCTGTTAATAATAACATATCTGTGAATATTGAACCAATTCCACAGAGAGAATATTATTAAACTTCTCTGTGTGTATCTTTGCAGAGAATAATGTTTCCTTGCAAGAAAATTGGTTCAGTTCATGTCTGTATTTTGTTAGACAAGTTTTTTTAAAGCATTTCTTTCGCTAGTAAAAAGTAGAGAAATCTGCAAAGTGACCTATTGTCGGTATCAGCCAAACAGCAGGGGAGTCTATCCCCTTTTTGTGAGTGTTAGACTAGGGAGATTGTTTTTTGCTGAGATGGAATGCCACACCTACCACTAGCTCCCAGATGCTTTACCACACAGATCAGATTGTTACATAATTATTGGATCCCTAATACTTTTTTAAGGTAGTGTAGAAACATAATGGCGATTAGTGCAGCCCACGGCCTTGAAGGATGAGTGACAACGCTTGACCTCACTCTCACCTTGCCTTCCGGGGATAAATCGTGAGAACCGGAAGGCATAGAAAACCCTGTCTTCCGGTTTAAGGATATAGTAAGTTTAAGTCAGTTAGAAGGTAGCAGCGAACTTGAAGGGGTAAGTCGTGTTATACACACGGCCCCTCATCTGCGCAGATTGTCTGGTTGGGGATTTACCGAATAAAGTAACATTCAAAGAAAATCGAAGTCTTGTGTTTATTACCTAAAAACTAACAATGACACAGGGCTTCTGATAAGGAGAAATCCCCAATAGAAGACCAGACCGGAATCCCCAAGTCAACACCAGACGCTAGACCAGACCAAGATGATAGACAATCTCAGAATAGCAAAGCCGGCCAGAAGAGAAGATGACTAGAAGTAAGAAGTAAGAAATGGGTATACAACATTATATCGATTTGGTACGGTGAAAACCTCAGTATGCAACAAGATAACCCAAGCTGTGCTACTAATGCACTGGGTTGGTGAGGGTCAGTATCAAATCGGGAAATAAAAAAATTAAAAACTTAAATTCATTCGGAATTGAATCATTGTTTGAAAAAAAAGTATTTTTTCAGCTTGAGTAAACAAACATAAGGTTTCACCTTAAACAGTAAATAATAATAAAAAGTTACCGATGAAAGAAATTTAAAAAAAAAATTAATGTTATAGTTGTCGCGTTAATAAACACATTTTTTTTTGTTTTTAAGCCTCCTGTTTTTCACACAATCGTATATAAAAAAAAAGTGTGTTTTGTTTTTGTTTTTAAAAATAGTTATTTTAAATAACTATATATTGTGCATAGCTTAGTAAATAATATTTATTTACTAAGCTTTGCACAAGGCCGGAAGTATGGGGCAGCCAGTGAGACACGAACTCACTAGTAATGGTCTGACAGTTTAGCTTGTTAACCATTACACAACACGAGGTGCTATTAACTAGAATTCCAAGGCAGATGCTCTACTAACTGAGCTAAATTGTCCCTAAACTATCACTTGTAATTAGAATATTTTAGGGGCATTCATATACTGTTCATTACAGTTCAGTACTTCATATACAGTTCATTATAGTTCAGTAGTTCATATACAGTTCATTATAGTTCAGTAGTTCATATACAGTTCATTTTAGGTCAGTAGTTCATATACAGTTCATTTTAGGTCAGTACTTCATATACAGTTCATTACAGTTCAGTACTTCACATACAGTTCATTTTAGTTCAGTACTTCATATACAGTTCATTTTAGGTCAGTACTTCATATACAGTTCATTTTAGGTCAGTATTTCATATACAGTTCATTACAGTTCAGTACTTCATATACAGTTCATTACAGTTCAGTACTTCACATACAGTTCATTTTAGTTCAGTATTTCACATACAGTTCATTACAGTTCAGTACTTCACATACAGTTCATTACAGTTCAACTCTTCCAATGATTACAGCTCACGGTCAAGTCATATTTGTGGGAATTAAAATTTTAAAACACCCAACAAACTCCCAGAAGCCTTCACCGCAAGAACCCTCCACACAAGTGCGAGAAAAAAGACTGACTTCCAAATCCCAAGAGAATATCTCGGCCATTCGAGTTTAGGCCTGAACTGCGTGTAGTCGCTTCCTCATCCAGGGGGATATCCCCTAGCCACAGATGACTATGACCGGTCAATAAAGCCTAAGTCATAAAACTACCTCCTGCCTTTGTCTCTTTCTTTTTTGTTCCTTAAATTCCTTCCTTTTCAGTGTGACCACCAAGTAATATGGGGTTAAAAGCAAACCCTAGGAACATTCACCAAGAATATCCAGCTACCTTTAAACCTTTAAAACATATAAACCTCATGCTACCCCATACGTTGAGAGCATCGGTACCTGCTAGACGACCAAAGTTAACACCTACCATTAGCTCCCAGGTGATTTACCACACAGATCAGATAACCCAAGCTGTGCTACTAATGTGCCGAGTTGGTGAGGGCCAGTATCAGATCTGGAACCTTGTGATTCCTACAACTCATGAAAATAAAACTCCTTAGTAATAATTGATCTGCATAACTAGCTGTTACACTATGCTAAGGTGCCTATCTTTTTTTTTTTAATTAAGTTAGTTAAAACTAAACCCTCCTAATGCCATCTAATGACAAACACAGAATTAACTTTTTTTAGCAAATTTGATATCAATCAATCAAATATAATTACACTATGCTAAAATGTCTATCGAGAATGCTACGGACGGTCCTGGATAGGTCGTGGAAGCAGCACCCCACAAAAGAGCAACTATATGGCCACCTGCCCCCCATCTCACAAACCATACGAGTGAGACGGACTAGACATGCAGGTCACTGCTGGAGAAACAAGGACGAGATCGTAAGCGACGTACTACTGTGGAAGCTAGCGCATGGGCGCGCTAATGTGGGCCGCCCAGCCAGGACCTACATTGACCAACTATGCAGGGATACTGGCTGCTGCGCAGAGGAGCTGCCGGAGTCAATGAATGATAGGGAAGGCTGGCGAGAGATCATCATGGATATCCGTGCAAACTGCGCGACATGATGATGATGATGATGAAAATGTCTATCTTTTTTTTAATTAAGTTAGTGTTGTAGATGACTCACCTATGGCACGAACATAAACTTACCCAAACAGTATATATTAACAGAGCAAAGCTACTCAAGGGAGAAGTAGCAGATACATGTTCTTCGTGTATGCTGTAACAAGGAAACCTTTTTCATTGTACATTGATATATTGCTGAATACATCTGTTCTCTACATTTTATCGTCGTGTTGAATTATTATTTATTGACCCTTAAACAGGTCATAACAGTTAGTTAATCGTACTCTCAGTTGGGACAAAATAATACACTGACTGCACTTTGGCAGAGGGGTAAAATCCACTCAATGGGAAAACATTTGGGCCATGGGTGGCTACCCATGATGCTTAAGGATGGAACTCTGGTGGATGAGCAGTTCAAGACATGCAACACTTTGGCCCTTACTTAGGCTAGACAGGCGGTTGAAGAAGCCCCCCTGTAATCAATTGGCTAGTCATGTCAAGCCCTTGCACCTATATGATTATCCCGACCCTATTACTCTTATGGCAAACCCCATCCCTTTTTATCATATATGTGTGAGGAGGTGGTTACTGAGGGTCTTAGTATCTTGGGTATGACGTTAAATTGCATCTAATGGTAAAGTTCCAATTCTGGAACTCTGGGGAGTGTGGAGTATACCTCATTGCCATTACTCCCAGGTCCACTCTGACACAGAGTGGTAGTACCTGTTAGGGTCCCATCTATGGGTTAAATAGAAAAAAAAGTTATTAAAAAATGTTTTCAAAAAATTGAGTTTAAAAAAAATGTTGAATACCCATCAAGAATGAATAAAACAAAACATCTTAGGCATAAAATAACCCAACAAGGGTTGACATGCCGTAAAATCCAAAAAGATTGAATACCCATCAAGAATGAATAAAACAAAATCTTTGGCATAAAATAACCCAACAAGGGTTTACATGCCGTAAAATCCAAAAATATTGAATACCCATCAAAATTCAAAAATCAAAACCCATCAAGAATGAATAAAACATCTTCGCATAAATAACCCAACAAGGGTTGACATGCCGTAAAATCCAAAAAGATTGAATACCCATCAAGAATGAATAAAACAAAACATCTTTGGCATAAAATAACCCAACAAATGTTGACATGCCATAAAATCTAACAAACCAAACCAAATCTAAGTTACTTAAAAGTAAACTCTCCTAATGCCATCTAATAATAAACACTAAACTTTTTTTTAGCAAATCTGATATCAATAAATCAAATATAATATTTAAACAATATTACACCACTCATATATTTAGTGAATAATTTACGACATTTAACCTTATGGCAATATCAAGTTTCAAGGACATTAGACTTATGATAAAAATTCCACAGTCTGATTACACTCTGGTTTAGTTGAAGAGGCAGACAAAAGACACTAAGTTGGTTGGGTTTTTCCAGCATGTCAACCCTTGTTGGGTTATTTTATTATAAAGACATTTTGTTTTATTCATTCTTGATGTGTATTCCATTTTTTTTTTTTTCTAAATTCATTTTTTTCTATATTTTTTTTATTTTTTAGATGCGACCTAAAACACTGATTATACTGATTAGCCAATTCAGTTGAAGAGGCAGACAAAAGACATTAGATTGATGGGTTGGGTTTTTCAGCATGTCAACCCTTGTTGGGTTATTTTATGCTGAAGATGTTTTGTTTTATTCATTTTTAATGAGTATTCAAATTTATTTTTAAACACATATGTTTCTATTTAACCCATAGATTGGATACAAAAGACATTAGGTGGGTGGTTTGGTTGGTTGGTTGGTTGGTTGGTTTTTTATGGCATGTCAACCCTTGTTGGGTTATCTTATGCTGAAGAAATTTTGTTTGATTCATTCTTTATGGTTGATTGGATTTTATGGCATGTCAATCCTTGTTGGTTATTTTATGCTGAAGATATTTTGTTTGATTAATTCTTTATGGTTGATTGGTTGGTTGGATTTTATGGTATGTCAACCCTTGTTGGGTTATTTTATGCCAAAGACATTTTGTTTTATTCATTCTTGATGGTTGATTGGATTTTACGGCATGTCAAACCATTGGGTTATTTTATGCTGAGGACATTTTGTTTTATTCATTCTTTATGGTTGATTGGTTGGTTGGATTTTATGGTATGTCAACCCTTGTTGGGTTATTTTATGCCAAAGATGTTTTTTTAAATTCCTTCTTGATGGGAATTCAAATTTTTTTTAAACATATTTTTTTCTATTTAACCTCATAGATGGGCCCCGAACCAGTTGCAACCACTCTGAGTCAGAGTGAACCTAGGATTTTAAAGTTAGGCTTATCCTCAAAATTCCACAGCCTGATTATATTCTGGTTCAGTTTAAGAGGCAGACAAAAGACATTTGGTTGGTTGGTTGGTTGGTTGGTTGGGTTTTACGGCATATCAACCCTTGTTGGGTTATTTATGTTAAAGAAATTTTGTTTTATTCATTCTCGATGGGTATTCAAATTTATTTTTTTTAAACTCATTTTTTTATTCAACCCATAGATAGGCCCCTAACAGTTACTACCATTCTGGGTCTGAGTGAATCTGGGAGTAATGGCAATGAAGGGGCACTCCACATTCCCCAGAGCCCCAGAATTGAAATTTCACCATTAGATACAATTTAACATCATACTAAGGACTAAGACCCTTAGCCACTGTTTTCTAGCATATCTTCTATTAATAATGGAGATTCGCTTCTGGTTTTTGTCTGTAACAAAAACTATATCACTGCTTACGTCATATTACCCAAAATCGTCATAACATAGAATAAATACACTCAAAATTTGAACATGCAACATTAAACAGTCCTCATTGTTTTTTAGAACAAGTTTTAATAAATACATGACTGGTATTATATATCTATATATAGTTTGTTTCATTTTAATACATATTTAAAGTTTACATTTCAAATTGTTTTTTTTTAATCCTTTAATGAATTTGATGATTTTACTTATTTAGGGTACAAACTCGCTGACATTGAATTTGTTACTCCCACCCCTCAGGTAATATGTTTTAAAAAATCTATTTTTACATCGCCCAGAGGGCATTTTTTATTTTGCTAGTATATGATAAAAAGGGTTGGAGTAGTGTGGAGTACCCCTTTATCACTATTACTCCTAGGTCCACTCTTACCTGGAATGGTATTACCTGTTAGGGCCCATCTATGGATTAAATAAATAAAAAGAATGAGTATTTGTTGTGAGGTTTTAAGGGGTCAAATAAGAACAAAACGACAGGTAACAAATGTAGAAAAATGTATTAACAGAAAGTAGACAAATACAATAGAGAGATGTGGAAATTACATCTGACAAACAGAGTTATTGGCACACTCGCATTGGCTTACTGCTAAGCCACAATTATCCCTGTTATTTATAGTAACCTATCGGTGCATTCCATTAGTTTATAGGGTGTATTACCTATAACAGTATTAAAAATGTGTTTGAAAAATTAAGTTTGAAAAAAAAAATTGAATACCCAACAAGAATGAATAATTAGTATTATTTGGATTATTCGGATTATTGTCCTCATCTTTATTGTTATCCCTTGACAGGATTGAACATGTAGCCTAGAGATAACTGTCACTTAGAATTGTCTTAAGAACTTAAGTGACAGTTATCTCTAGGCTGCAGGTTCAATCCTGGTCAAAGGATAACAATAAAGATGAGGACATTAATCCGAATAATGCGAATAATCCAAATAATAGTAATTATTCATTTTTGTTGGGTATTCAAGGGCGACAGTAACATAGAATAATAAATAACACAGCTTAACACCTGTACCCCAGCTATGGTTAGCAGAATGAGATCAGGATACACCTGTGGATTGAATAAAGGGTGGGTTCAAAGTTCCATGATGGCTCCCGATTACGTCAAGTAGGTTCCAGAGTTTGAAAAGAACGTTCGCAAGTTTGAGAAGGCTCCCGAGTCGGAAAAGAAGGTTACCGAGTTCAGAAGGCTCCCAGTTCAACAAGAAATACTAAAGAAGGACGGAGGCACATCGGCCGAAACGTTGTACAGATAACAATAAAGATGAGGAAAATAGTCAGAATAATCCAAATAATACTAATTATCAAGCCTCATCTCAAAAATTCAGAGAAAAAGAATGAATAAAACAAAATGTTTTCGAAATAAAATAACCCAACGAGGGTTGACATGCAACAAAAATCCAACCAACCAACCAACCACCAACCAACCAACCAAACAATAACTGATATGTAATAGATAACAATATAAGAATGTTCTGATACAAATCCCAGTAGATTACCAATTACCTGTACAATCTTGTGATTCGATAAAAATTCCTGATAAAAAAATTGCTGATCAAAAAGTATTGAGAATTGGCACTCTAAACTTTGTCTAGTCAGCTGTCTAACGTCTAGACATCATCCCTTTCAGCTGAATCTTATATATATCAGATATAAAATGTTCTTGTCTGTATAAATGAGTTTATTTTGTTTTTCCTTCCGTTTTGTTCAGTGTTAGTATATCACGGATAAGCTAAAGCTAATATTGATCCTTGGTGAGTAGGGACTCGACTAAATATCTTCCCTACCATCAAGAATCAATCCCTAGCATATATATGATTGTCCCAGCCCTATTGCCATCATGGTAAACTCCTAATCCTTTTTATCATATAGTTATTTACTAAGCGTAGCTTACATGTGGTACAAAGCCAGAAGTATGGGGCTCACAAAAAAAATCAACTCACTATCAATGATAACCATTACACCGCCTGAGGTGCTCACCCTTTTTTATCATATATATATATATCAACCACTCTGCACGAGCAGGATAAGACACAAGGTCAATTTCTTAAGTGGAGTTCAACAGGTTTTAATTCAGAGTTTTCCTTCTCCTTGACTGGTTACCTAGTCATGGTTAAAGAACCCAGTCTGCCTTGCTATTTGCCCATAGCTGGAGGGAGAGTAGGATTCATACCTTTCCCAAGGGTATTAGTGCTAAGGAAATGCAATTACCACGTCCAGGATTTGAACTCGGGGCGACGAGTCCATTTCCCATGACTTTAACCATTACACCACGCGCTTCCTATTTTTTATCATATATGTGCTAGAAGGTGGTGGCTGAAGGTCTTAATGTCCTAGCTATGATGTTAAACTCTATTTCATAATGAAGTTTCAATTTTGGAGCTCTAGGGAGTGTGGAGTAATGGTGATCAAGGGTTACTCCACACTCCCTAGAGGTCTACTCTGACCTGGAGTGGTAGTACCTGTTAGGGTCCAAAGTTAAATAGATAAAAAAAATGTGTTTTAAAAAAGTTGAGTTTGAAAAAAAGATTGAATACCCAACAAGAATGAATAAAACAAATGTCTTCAGCATAAAATAACCCTAGACGGGTTGAGATGCCATGAAATCTAACCAAACAAACAAACAACCAACCAAGTAGCCAACCAACCCATCTATGGGTAAATAGAAAAATTGTTGCATAGCCCTTCTTCGCTACTCTGAATCGCATACGTTGCTGTTATACTGCTTAATGAAATCACAAGGCATGCTGTATGTAGTAGGAGATTGACTTTTTATTTAATTCCCTCGTGGTGCGTGTGAGTGGACGAGCATTGACAATGGGAACTAATACTGCTGGGATGGTGGGAGGTGGTGGGCGCGCCTCACTGCCCACTGGCAGCGATTGACCGCAAGCGTCGGTCAGACTCCTTGTGCTCTGTTCGCCGTCTCCTATCTGACTATTCACTACTGACCGCTGACTGCTTAAGTAAGCGCAACCCTATCTATTGTTTTCTTTGTTCTATTTCCTCTTTGTCTGGATTTCCCGCCAAATGCTTACATATTCATTGTTCTCTAGCGGAACCTTCTAGTTCTGGTTCTTCTTTGACTCCTTTATCTATTGTTCATCATTTTGCTTTCAATTTCTTTTGTCCTTCCGAATTTTCCGCGCCAAAATAAATTGAAACAAAAGTCAATCTGCAACAAAATATGTTTAAAAAAAGATTGAGTACCCATCAAGTATATATAAAACAAAACAACTTCAGCATAAAATAGCCCAACAAGGGTTGACATGCCATAAAAACAACCAACCAACCAACCAACCAAGCGTCAAAATTCCTTCATTTTAGAATTGTTACCTAATCAGTACCATACAACATCATCCCCAATGAGGCTAACACATTGTTAAAAACCAATTACGGACCATATTACCTTAAGGCATGCCTTTTCGATTTCATTTCATTAGGTCATTTTTTTCATTTACACCGTCACTATCTGGTTGTTTGTTAGGGGTTAGGGTTAGGGTTAGGGTTAGGGTTAACTCCTAACCTCTAACAAACAACCGGATATTGAAGATGTAAATGAAAAAAATGACCTAATGAAATGAAATCGAAAAGGGGTGCCTTAATGTAATATGGTCCTTAATTGGTTTTAACAATGTGTTAGCCTCATTGGGGATTATGTTGTATGGTACTGATTAGGTAACAATCCTAAAATGAAGGAATTTTGACGCTTGGTTGGAACCCCTAACCCCTAACCCCAAACAAACAACCGGATATTGACGGTGTAAATGAAAAAAATGACCTAATGAAACAAAATCGAAAAGGGGTGCCTTAAGGTAATATGGTCCCCAATTATTACAAAAGTGTAAATATATATACATAACATATATTATTTCCAAACCACTAGGCATGACATAACCCCAGATGAGTTGATATGCCATTAAAATCAATCAGCCTACCAAGCAAACTAGGATTGTTACTAAGTAAAAACCTAAATTGGTTATTTCAAGGGGTTAAATGTAACTGAAAGGAAAATCCTGGGTAAGAGTGAAGGGAGGGGGGGGGTTCAGTCACTGTACGGGTTAAGACTTGTTCAAATTTAGTGATCAACAGGAAAGTTTTTTGTTCTTAAGAATTAATCCAGAATTCTGGTAAATTGTCACGTGTGATCACTTGTTTTAAAGGGAGATAATTGTGAGTTCAAACAGGAAGAAAGATTTGGTTGTTTGATGTCTAATGGGCTATTAAACTTTGTGACTTATTTAATGCAAAATCTTGTTTCTTTATATATACTAGCAAATATATGCACCCTCCGGGTGCAAGTATTTAAGTTTTAATATAATAAAATATTATATTAAATTAGAAAGGCTAATGAAACTGTATAAGAATGCAGATAAAAACATTTGGAACAGAGGGGGTACGATTGAAAAATAGAACAACTTTGAAACTAACTCTTCCATCATTTTCCATTACTCCTGTCTTTCATTGGTAAATTTTCCTAATTTAACTCTTTAGATAAAATAGGAAGTAAAGAATAAATTTACAGTTATTTCTTCTTGTTAATGGATTTCTTTTAAGATTTATCCCCGATATTTTTGCTTATATTCAATAAGATAAAACCAAAGAATTAGAAATCAATAATACTAAGTATATATTTATTAAAATCAAATTTTTAAGATCAATATGTAAATTAGCCTTCCCATTCACGCTGTAAACCGCTATTTTGTTGTATATATAAATACAATTGCATGTTATTAGTGTGTAGATATGGTCAACAGTCTTAATGATGTATAACAATTTTATTAATAATTGAAGTTTAAATTAAAGATAAAATCATGGAGAATGTCATGTAAATAACTAAAGGGAATTGTGACTTGTATAGTAATATAGTTTTGTTTACAGACAGACAAACACACAATCTCCATTATAATAATATATATATATATATATATATGTGAAGAAAGGAAGTGAATCCGAAGGTATGTAGTATATTAAGAAAAATGCACAATGTTTCCTTTCAATACACACAACTACACCGTCCCATACTCACGCCATAAAAGAGTATATTTTTAAACAGACTGAATAACAATAACTACCACTCAAACCATTACACCACGAAAAGATTGAACCATAAATAAGCAATAAATTCCGAGCTGAATGGCTTAGACTGCAAAATTTATTCACTAAAATTAAACTTCCCTGTTGGTATCACTGTAGCAAAAAGCAGACAGTGAACAATATCTTATTATCAGCTGGAGCTGGTATACAGATATGAACCATTACACCATGAGAAGCACTCAGTAGTCATTTACTAAGCTTATCTTAGTGGGGCACCCAGTGAGAATCAAACTCACTAGTAATAGTCTACTGACCTAACATATGGACCATTACACCACGAAAAGAACTTAGTAGTCATTTACTAAGCTTATCTTAGTGGGGCACCAGTGAGAATCACATTCACTAGTATAGTCTACTGACCTAACATATGGACCATTACCCACGAGAAGCACTTAGTAGTCATTTACAAAGCTTATCTTAGTGGGGACCCAGTGAGAATCAAACTCACTAGTAATAGTCTAACTGATCTAACATATGGACCATTACACCACGAGAAGCACTTAGTAGTCATTTACAAAGCTTATCTTAGTGGGGCACCCAGTGAGAATCAAACTCACTAGTAATAGTCTACTGACCTAACATATGGACCATTACACCACAAGAAGCACTTAGTAGTCATTTACTAAACTTATCTTAGTGGGGCACCCAGTGAGAATCAAACTCACTAGTAATAGTCTGCTGACCTAACATATGGACCATTACACCACAAGAAGCACTTAGTAGTCATTTACTAAACTTATCTTAGTGGGGCACCCAGTGAGAATCAAACTCACTAGTAATAGTCTGCTGACCTAACATATGAACCATTACACCATAAGAAGCACTTAGTAGTCATTTACTAAACTTATCTCAGTGGGGCACCCAGTGAGAATCAAACTCACTAGTAATAGTCTGCTGACCTAACATATGAACCATTACACCATAAGAAGCACTTAGTACTCGTTTACTAAGCTAATCTTAGTGGGGCACCCAGTGAGAATCAAACTCACTAGTAATAGTCTGCTGACCTAACATATGGACCATTACACCACAAGAAGCACTTAGTAGTCATTTACTAAACTTATCTTAGTGGGGCACCCAGTGAGAATCAAACTCACTAGTAATAGTCTGCTGACCTAGCATATGGACCATTACACCATAAGAAGCACTTAGTACTCGTTTACTAAACTTATCTTAGTGGGGCACCCAGTGAGAATCAAACTCACTAGTAATAGTCTGCTGACCTAACATATGGACCATTACACCACAAGAAGCACTTAGTAGTCATTTACTAAACTTATCTTAGTGGGCACCCAGTGAGAATCAAACTCACTAGTAATAGTCTGCTGACCTAACATATGGACCATTACACCATAAGAAGCACTTAGTTCGTTTACTAAGCTTATCTTAGTGGGCACCCAGTGAGAATCAAACTCACTAGTAATAGTCTGCTGACCTAACATATGGACCATTACACCACAAGAAGCACTTAGTAGTCATTTACTAAACTTATCTTAGTGGGGCACCCAGTGAGAATCAAAACTCACTAGTAATAGTCTGCTGACCTAACATATGGACCATTACACCACAAGAAGCACTTAGTAGTCATTTACTAAACTTATCTTAGTGGGGCACCCAGTGAGAATCAAACTCACTAGTAATAGTCTGCTGACCTAACATATGGACCATTAACCACAAGAAGCACTTAGTAGTCATTTACTAAACTTATCTTAGTGGGGCACCAGTGAGAATCAAACTCACTAGTAGTCTGCTGACCTAACATATGGGACCATTTTAGTAGTCATTTACTAAACTTATCTTAGTGGGGCACCAGTGAGAATCAAACTCACTAGTAATAGTCTGCTGACCTAACATATGGACCATTACACCACAAGAAGCACTTAGTAGTCATTTACTAAACTTATCTTAGTGGGGCACCCAGTGAGAATCAAACTCACTAGTAATAGTCTGCTGACCTAACATATGGACCATTACACCATAAGAAGCACTTAGTATCCGTTTACTAAACTTATCTTAGTGGGGCACCCAGTGAGAATCAAACTCACTAGTAATAGTCTGCTGACCTAACATATGGACCATTACACCACAAGAAGCACTTAGTAGTCATTTACTAAACTTATCTTAGTGGGGCACCCAGTGAGAATCACACTCACTAGTAATAGTCTGCTGACCTAACATATGGACCATTACACCATAAGAAGCACTTAGTACTCGTTTACTAAGCTTATCTTAGTGGGGCACCCAGTGAGAATCAAACTCACTAGTAATAGTCTGCTGACCTAACATATGGACCATTACACCATAAGAAGCACTTAGTACTCGTTTACTAAGCTTATCTTAGTGGGGCACCCAGTGAGAATCAAACTCACTAGTAATAGTCTGCTGACCTAACATATGGACCATTACACCATAAGAAGCACTTAGTACTCGTTTACTAAGCTTATCTTAGTGGGGCACCCAGTGAGAATCAACTCACTAGTAATAGTCTGCTGACCTAACACATGGACCATTACACCATAAGAAGCACTTAGTACTCGTTTACTAAGCTTATCTTAGTGGGGCACCCAGTGAGAATCAAACTCACTAGTAATAGTCTGCTGACCTAACATATGGACCATTACACCATAAGATTAGTACTAAGCTTATCTTAGTAGTACCATTACTTAGTAGTCATTTACTAAACTTATCTTAGTGGGGCACCCAGTGAGAATCAAACTCACTAGTAATAGTCTGCTGACCTAACACATGGACCATTACACCATAAGAAGCACTTAGTACTCGTTTACTAAGCTTATCTTAGTGGGGCACCCAGTGAGAATCAAACACACTAGTAATAGTCTGCTGACCTAACATATGGACCATTACACCACAAGAAGCACTTAGTAGTCATTTACTAAACTTATCTTAGTGGGGCACCCAGTGAGAATCAAACTCACTAGTAATAGTCTGCTGACCTAACACATGGACCATTACACCATAAGAAGCACTTAGTACTCGTTTACTAAGCTTATCTTAGTGGGGCACCCAGTGAGAATCAAACACACTAGTAATAGTCTGCTGACCTAACATATGGACCATTACACCACAAGAAGCACTTAGTAGTCATTTACTAAACTTATCTTAGTGGGGCACCCAGTGAGAATCAAACTCACTAGTAATAGTCTGCTGACCTAAACATATGGACCATTACACCACAAGAAGCACTTAGTACTCGTTTACTAAGCTTATCTTAGTGGGGCACCCAGTGAGAATCACACTCACTAGTAATAGTCTGCTGACCTAACATATGAACCATTACACCACAAGAAGCACTTAGTACCCGTTTACTAAGCTTATCTTAGTGGGGCACCCAGTGAGAATCAAACTCACTAGTAATAGTCTGCTGACCTAACATATGGACCATTACACCACAAGAAGCACTTAGTAGTCATTTACTAAACTTATCTTAGTGGGCACCCAGTGAGAATCAAACTCACTAGTAATAGTCTGCTGACCTAACATATGGACCATTACACACAAGAAGCACTTAGTACTCGTTTACTAAGCTTATCTTAGTGGGCACCCAGTGAGAATCACACTCACTAGTAATAGTCTGCTGACCTAACATATGGACCATTACACCACAAGAAGCACTTAGTACTCGTTTACTAAGCTTATCTTAGTGGGGCACCCAGTGAGAATCACACTCACTAGTAATAGTCTGCTGACCTAACATATGGACCATTACAACAAGAAGCACTTAGTACTCGTTTACTAAGCTTATCTTAGTGGGGCACCCAGTGAGAATCACACTCACTAGTAATAGTCTGCTGACCTAACATATGAACCATTACACCACAAGAAGCACTTAGTACTCGTTTACTAAGCTTATCTTAGTGGGCACCCAGTGAGAATCAAACTCACTAGTAATAGTCTGCTGACCTAACATATGAACCATTACACCACAAGAAGCACTTAGTACTCGTTTTACTAAGCTTATCTTAGTGGGCACCCAGTGAGAATCACACTCACTAGTAATAGTCTGCTGACCTAACATATGGACCATTAACCACGAAAAGAACTTAGTAGTCATTTACTAAGCTTATCTTAGTGGGCACCCAGTGGAGATCAAACTCACTAGTAATAGTCTGCTGACCTAACATATGAACCATTACACCACAAGAAGTACTCAGTAGTCATTTACTAAGCTTATCTTAGTGGGGCACCCAGTGAGAATCAAACTCACTAGTAATAGTCTGCTGACCTAACATATGGACCATTACACCACAAGAAGCACTTAGTAGTCATTTACTAAGCTTATCTTAGTGGGGCACCCAGTGAGAATCACACTCACTAGTAATAGTCTGCTGACCTAACATATGGACCATTACACCACGAAAAGAACTTAGTAGTCATTTACTAAGCTTATCTTAGTGGGGGCACCCAGTGAGAATCAAACTCACTAGTAATAGTCTGCTGACCTAACATATGAACCATTACACCACAAGAAGTACTCAGTAGTCATTTACTAAGCTTATCTTAGTGGGGCACCCAGTGAGAATCAAACTCACTAGCAATAGTCTGCTGACCTAACATATGAACCATTACACCACAAGAAGCACTTAGTAGTCATTTACTAAGCTTATCTTAGTGGGGCACCCAGTGAGAATCAAACTCACTAGTAATAGTCCACTGACCTAACATATGAACCATTACACCACAAGAAGTACTCAGTAGTCATTTACTAAGCTTATCTTAGTGGGGCACCCAGTGAGAATCAATCTCACCACAAGAAGCACTCAGTAGTCATAACTTATTAATTTCCTAACATTATCAATGGAAGTGACTTTTTGCTTTTGTCTAGTTTGGCACAAGGTCGGAAGTATAGGGCACCCAGTGAGAGTTGAACTCATAACATTCCTAATATTATCAATGAAAGTGATATTTTTGTTGTTGACTTATAGAAGTAGCCACATGCAAAACCGTAGATAAACAGAATCCAATCAGAACAAAGGTTTCTTTGAGAATGGTGGATAGAATTACAAAAAAATTGTTGAGGCAAAGAGATTACTGTCTTTTAATGAACATAAACGAATCGTCAAGTGAAACTATGTGTCATGAGGCGATATTATTCTCAGCTAGTCTACCATATGATTCCATCTTGGATTCACGGATTCGTTTCCTGTGGATTTTTTGGGGTTTTTTTGTTTGGTTTTTAGAAGAAGAGAAGAAGAAGAAGAAGAAGAAGAAGAAGAAGAAGAAGAAGACAGTGTGTTATTTTCACACATTATACAATATAAACAATGTCACACAAAACAAAAACATAATGTTGGTTGTTGTAGTAATGTGTGGATGATGATCACTAATTGGGACTGAGACTATTCTAGTAGTGACCACTTCAGTTATTTTTGTTTTTTGGGTTTTTTCTGGTCTTGTTTAGTTGGTTGGTTGGTTGATTGGTTGGTTGGTTGGTTGATTGGTTTTATTCCATAAAACCCAACCAACAAACCAACCAACATCCTTGTTGAAGAAGAATACTGGTTGGTTGGTTGACTGGTTGGTTGGTTGACTGGTTGGCTGGTTGACTGGCTGGCTGGTTGACTGACTGGTTGGTTGGTTGACTGGTTGGCTGGTTGACTGACTGGTTGGTTGGTTGACTGTTGGTTGGTTGACTGGTTGGTTGGTTGGTTGGTTGGACTGCTGGTTGGCTGGTTGACTGGTTGGTTGGTTGACTGGTTGTTGGTTGGTTGGTTGACTGGTTGGTTGGTTAACTGTTTGGCTGGTTGACTGGTTGGTTGGTTGACTGTTGGTTGTTTGGTTGACTGGTTGGTGGTTGACTGGTTGGCTGGTTGGTTGGTTGGTTGGTTTACTGGTTGGCTGGTTGGGTTGGTTGGTTGACTGTTTGGTTGGTTGGTTGACTGGTTGTTTGGTTAACTGGTTGGCTGGTTGACTGGTTGGTTGGTTTGACTGGTTGGCTGGTTGACTGGTTGGCTGGACTGGTGACTGGTTGGTTGGTTGACTGGTTGGCTTGTTTGGTTGACTGGTTGTTTGGTTGACTGGTTGGCTGGTTGACTGGTTGGTTGGTTGACTGTTTGGTTGGTTGGTTTACTGGGTTGGCTGGTTGACTGGTTGGGTTGTTGACTGTTTGGTTGGTTTGGTTTGACTGGTTGGTTGGTTGACTGGTTGGCTGGTTGACTGGTTTGGTTGGTTGACTGTTTAGTTGGTTGGTTTACTGGTTGGCTGGTTGACTGGTTGGTTGGTTGACTGTTTGGTTGGTTGGTTGACTGGTTGGGTTTGACTGGTTGGTTGGTTGACTGTTTGGTTGGTTGGTTGACTGGTTGGCTGGTTGACTGGTTGGTGGTTGACTGGTTGGTTGGTTGACTGTTTGGTTGGTTGGTTTACTGGTTGGCTGGTTGACTGGTTGGTTGGTTGACTGTTGGCTGGTTGACTGGTTGGTTGGTTGACTGTTTGGTTGGTTGGTTTACTGGTTGGCTGGTTGACTGGTTGGTTTGGTTGACTGTTTGGTTGGTTGGTTGACTGGTTGGCTGGTTGACTGGTTGGCTGGTTGGTGGTTTGGTTGGTTGACTGGTTGGTTGGTGGTTGGTTGGCTGGTTGACTGGTTGGTTGGCTTGACTGTTTGGTTGGTTGACTGGTTGGCTGGTTGCTGGTTGGCTGGTTGACTGGTTGGTTGGTTGACTGTTTTGGTTGGTTGGTTACTGGTTGGCTGTTGACTGGTTGGTTGGTTGACTGGTTGGCTGGTTGACTAGTTGGTTGGTTGACTGGTAGGTTGGTTGACTGGTTGGCTGGTTGACTGATTGGTTGCACCAGCAAATGTGTAGTCTGAATTGACCAATCATTAACCTGCACCAGCAAATGTGTGGTCTGAATTGACCAATCATTAACTTGCACCAGCAAATGTGTGGTCTGAATTGACCAGTCATTAACCTGCACCAGCAAATGTGTGGTCTAAATTGACCAATCATTAACCTGCACTAGCAAATGTGTGGTCTGAATTGACCAATCATTAACCTGCACCAGCTAATGTGTGGTCTGAATTGACCAATCATTAACCTGCACCAGCAAATGTCTGGCCTGAATTGACCAATCATTAACCTGCCCAGCAAATGTGTGGTCTGAATTGACCAATCATTAACCTGCACTAGCAAAATGTGTGGTCTAATTTGACAATCATTAACCTGCACCAGCAAATGTGTGGTCTGAATTGACCAATCATTAATCTGCACCAGCAAATGTGTGGTCTGAGTTGACCAATCATTAACCTGCACAGCAAATGTGTGGTCTGAATTGACCAATCATAACTGCACCAGCAATGTGTGGTGGGCTGTGAATTGACCAATTTAACCTGCACCAGCAAATGTGTGGCCTGAATGACCAATCATTATCTGCACAGCAAATGTGTGGTCTGAATTGACCAATCATTAACTGCGCCAGCAAATGTCTGGCTTGAATTGACCAATGTGTGGTCTGAATTGACCAATCATTAACTGCACCAGCAAATGTGTGGTCTGAGTTGACCAATCATTAACCTGCCCCAGCAAATGTGTAGTCTGAATTGACTAATCATTAACTTGCACCAGCAAATGTGTGATCTGAATTGACCAATCATTAACCTGCACCAGCAAATGTGTGGTCTGAATTGACCAATCAAAATACTTGAATATGTAGTTGGTTTGCTATTTAAAGGCCTTGGTCGATTGTCGCTCAATTCCCTCATGGGATGTGCAGACAAACGGACAAGGATTATACGATTCTTTAACATGGACCAACTGACAAGCATTATAGGATTCTTGAACACGGATCAAACTTAATGCCACTAGGGATATCCGCAGTAAAACTATTCTCACCTACAGCTTAAAAATGGCCACACGAATCGTAGAAAGTTTTTTGCTGCAACCATTAACCTGCACCAGCAAATATAGCCAGGCTTTTCAATTTAAATAAAAATAATTTTACTTTACAATAACATAATGACTATCATTTAAAAACTTTAAGTAGTATAAGCAAATAGTATGAGTAAATAATGTAGACTGAAAATAGTGCTTAAAAATTGTGAAAAGAGGTTGAGGCTGATAAATAATTGTGGTTAAGAATTTATTGACCACACGGAAAGAATTTAGAATTTGTTTTTTAACTGCTTAGAAAATATTTTTGTTACTATCATCAGCTATTTTGCTCTGGTTTTTTAGCTGATAACAGCAATGTTACCTGGTGTTGCCCAGGTTCAAATATTAATAGAATTAGATAGATAGATAGATAGATAGATAGATAGATATGAACAGACTGAGATAGATAGATAGATATGAACAGACTGATAGATAGATAGATAGATAGATAGATATGAACAGACTGAGGTAGATAGATAGATAGATAGATAGATATCAGACTTAGATAGATATATAGACTGATATATATATATATATATATATATATATATATATATATATATATATATAGAGAGAGAGAGAGAGAGATAGATAGATAGATAGATATGAACAGACTGAGGTAGATAGATAAATAGAAAGATAGATAGATAGATACGAACAGACTGAGGTAGATAGATAGATAGAAAGATAGATTGATAGATTGATTGATAGATATGAACAGACTGAGATAGATAGATAGATAAATAGATATGAACAGACTGAGATAGATAGATAAATAGATATATATGAACAGAGATAGATATCCTCCAATGGGGCCACATGTTTGCTGTGGGTGGCAACCTGTGATGCTTAAGGACGGATTCCTGGTGGCTGAGCAGTCAATGACATGCAACACTCCACTTTAGTCCTTACTTAGGCTAGACGGGCAGTTGGATCAATCAGATGGTCATGTCAAGCCCTAGCACCTATATGATTGTCCCAACCCTATTGCCCTTATGGCAACCCCCTAATCCTTATCATATGGGTGCTAGAAGGTGGTAACTGAGGGTCTTCATGCTCTGGGTATGATGTTAAACTCTAACTGATGGTGAAATTCCAGTTCTGGAGGTCTGGGGAATGTGGAGTACCTGTTAGGGTCCCATCTATGATTTAAATAGAAAAAAATGTGTTTTACCTATCAAGAATGAGTTTATTATTTCAAAACTGTTATGACCTGTTTAGGGGGCAATAAGTAAATACTCAATACGGAGATAGAAGTAAAGAACAGATATATTCAACACATATCAATGTACAAAATGAGGAGGGTTTCATTGGTACAACGTACATGGAGACATGCACTTGCTACTTCCCACTTGAGCAGCTTTGCTCTGCTAAATATACCCTTTGGGTAAGTCCATTGTTCTGGTCATAGGTGAGTCACCTACAACAAAAACTTTCAGCATTAAATGACCCACTGAGGTTAATATGCTGTAAAACAAACCAAACTAAAACCAATAGATAGATAGATAGATAAATAGATACATATGAACTGACTGAGATAGATAGATAGATAGATAGAGAAGAGAGAGAGAGAGAGAGATGGATAGATATCAATAGACTTAGATAGATAGATAGACAGATATATATATATAGATAGATAGATATGACAGACTGAGATAGATAGATAGATAGATAGATAGATAGATAGAGAGAGAGAGAGAGAGAGAGAGATGGATAGATATCATAGACTTAGATAGATAGATAGACAGATATATATATATATATATATAGATAGATAGATATGAACAGACTGATATATATATATATATATATATATATAGAGAGAGAGAGAGAGAGATGGATAGATATCAATACTTAGATAGATAGATAGACAGATATATATATATATAGATAAATAGATACATATGAACAGACTGAGATAGATATGTATTTACTTAACCTTTCTGCACGAGTAGGATGTGACACAGGTGTTGCATACCCTCCTCCTTCTTTACTTACTTCTATTCTTCTTTTCTATCTTAAGTTCTTCTTCTGATGTCTTTGATATCTTAAGTTCTTCTAGGTCTCTTCTAACGTCTGGACTTCTCTTGGGGACTTCGTGTCTGGTCTTCCATTGGGGATTTCTCTTTATCAGAAGCCCTGTGTCATTCGTAGTTTTAGATAATAACACAAGACTTCGATTTACTTAGATCACATTTTATTTCGAAATCCCCACCAGACTACCTGCGCAGATCGAGTCGGAGTGTGTATAACATGACTTACCACCGTCGTGGTTTCTCGCCGACTGACTAAAATCTATTTCTAATCTAAACCGGAAGAGGGTCTCCTCCACCGATTCTCACAGTATCCACCGGAAAGGATCAGGATGAGGTCAAGCCTTGTCACTTATCCTTCAAGGCCGTGGGCTGCAACTTATACAGCCATTTTGATTTCTACACTACTGTACATAAATATTAAGAATCTAATAATTATGTAACACAGGGTCAATTTTTTAGCTGGGTTTCAGCTTTTTCATTGCCCTTGAAAAATATTGTAACATTATGGCTCTCATTTTCGGAATTGATTAATGATGTGTCATATAGAAATAATCTGAACTGGTACTACTTGGAGAGGCTCGAATCTGGTTGCTGGGCTGATATTGAATTGGCTGACAATTCTTTGATGGTTGAAGTCTGGAAACCAAGTTGGGATTTTGGGGGACATCTTACCTTGTACCATTTATAGTTTTAGTAATAACACAAGGTGACTTATTTGTTCTCATGAGATTTTTATTTTCCCCCAAGTCAACACTTCCCCTGAGTAAGAGACCATGTCTCACTCTGTCAACGTATCGTTCCAAACTCACTTAACATTCTCACCTCTCACTCTCCCTCTCTCCCACTTTGCCACATGACACTTCTTGACAAGTAGAAAAAATGCCATATGGTGTTGTGCTGATTCATCCTTAAAAATTTTCCAAGCTAACCTAGTAGCTCTTTTGATTCCCCCTCTTTTTCTCTCTGTCTCTGTCTGTCTGTCTGTCTCTCTCGCTATTATGTTACAATATGCCACCTACACAGATACAATAATTTTCAAATATTAACAATCATCTTCACGACTCTGTGTCAAATTGTCTGTCAACTGGACGCTAGTTCAAAGTCTTCTTGTGAAGATGAGTATTATATCTCGATTCTACATCCTGGAATCAGAACCCCACAAAACACCAACAGTTATCTTGAAGATATTTTAACCTTTTTTTAGCTGATAGCAGCAAGGTTACTTGGTGTTGCCCAAGTTCAAATAACTTTAAAGGTTGTCATCTCAAAAATTACAAGAAACACTTAAAGAAGGCTGTAGGACACATCGGACAAAATGGTCTGTATATAGCAATAAAGATGAGGACAACAGTCTGAAAAATCTAAATAATACAAATTATCAAGCCTCATCTCAAAAATAACAAAAATCACCTGAAGAAGGTATGTTTATAATAAAGAAGAGGACAATAGTAAAAAAAATCTAAATAATAAAAATTATCAAGCCTTATTCTTTATGATAAAAACGGAATGGTCCATTATTTAGCTGAGGTGACGAAATTCTTAACAAATAAGAATTCGGTGGATAAGCAACACCAGATAATTAGCTCAGTCAGTAGAGCATTCAGCTAGAAACCGCAAGGTTCCTAGTTTGATACCGGCCCTCGCCAACTCAGCATATGAGTAGCACAGGGATCTGTGCGGCAAAGTAAGGAGCTGATGGTAGGTGTGGCGCTCCACCTCAGACGCAAAAACAATCTCCTTGGTCTAGCACTAGTGAAAAGGAGATAGACTCCTTCGCTGATTGGCTGATACCGACATTAGGCTGCCCCGACGACTTTACTTTACTTTATTTCATCCTGGAGGATTTAGATGGTTTCATTTTTAACCTGAGGGTGTTGCAAGATGATAACAGTCATACTTTTTAAGAACACGTATTAATATGGATTTGGACGGTCTCATTTTTAACCAGAGGGTGTTGCAAGATCATAAGGGTCATATTTTTGTAAGAATACGTGTATTAATTTATAGATGAGGACAACAGTCAAAAAATCTATAAAAAAATATGTATTATGAGTTATAAGTAACCTAATTTTAACACCTCAATACAACTGTGATTCACCCCCCTACCCTGATGAGTAAAATACAGACGGACTGCTGCTACTGCTACTGCTGCTGCTGCTGCTGCTGCTACCACCCCCATTAACCGCTATTTTCTATATCAACTGGCCATATCTCCTTAAACCTTAGCCTCATACTCATAAAGTCAAACAAAGAGAAACTTTGACGCATTTTCACTAGTGACAACCAACATTTCTAGACTCACCACACCCAACACCAACATACCAAATACCAAAACATTCCTTTACAGTTTTTTTTCATTGCTAATAAGAACATTTTCTAGAGATTTATTCTAGTAAGAATATGTTCTAGAGAATCATTTAAAGAGAATTTTTCTAGTAAGAATATCTTCTAGATAATTGTTCTAAGAACATTTTCTAGAGAATTGTTCTAGTAAGAATATGTTCTAGAGAATTTTAGATGTTCTAGAGAATTGTTCCCGTAAGAATATGTTCCAGAGAATTGTTTTAATGTTCTAGAAACCTAGAAGAGAATTCTAGCTAGAGTAGTTCTAGAGAATTGTTCTAGTAAGAATATGTTCTAGAGAGAATTGTTCTAGAATAAGAATTTCTAGTAAGAATATGTTCTAGAGAATTGTTCTAGTAAGAATATGTTCTAGAGAATCATTCTAGTAAGAATATGTTCTAGAGAATTATTCTAGTAAGAATATGTTCGAGAATTGTTCTAGTAAGAATATGTTCTAGAGAATTGTTCTAGTAAGAAATGTTCTAGAGAATTGTTCTAGTAAGAATATGTTCTAGAGAATTCTAGTAAGAATATGTTCTAGAGAATTTTCTAGTAAGAATATGTTCTAGTCTAGAGAATTGTTCTAGTAAAAATATGTTCTAGAGAATTGTTCTCGAGAATAGTAAGAATATGTTCTAGAGAATTTCTAGTAAGAATATGTTCTAGAGAATTGTTCTAGTAAGAATATGTTCCTAGAGAATTGTTCTAGTAAAATGTGTTCTAGAGAATCATTCTAGTAAGAATATGTTCTAGAGAATTTTCTAGTAAGAAATGTTCTAGAGAATTATTCTAGTAAGAATATGTTCTAGAGAATTCTAGTAAGAATATGTTCTAGAGAATTTTCTAGTAAGAATATGTTCGAGAATAGTAAATATGTCTAGAGAATTGTTCTAGTAAGAATATGTTCTAGAGAATCATTCTAGTAAGAATATGTTCTAGAGAATTATTCTAGTAAGAATATGTTCTAGAGAATTGTTCTAGTAAGAATATGTTCTAGAGAATCGTTCTAGTAAGAATATGTTCTAGAGAATCCTTCTAGTAAGAATATGAGAATTTTTAGTAAGAATATGTTCTAGAGAATATAAGAATATGTTCTAGAGAATCTAGTTCTAGTAAGAATATGTTCTAGAGAATCAGTTTTCTAGAGAATCTAGTAAGAATATGTTAGAGAATTGTTCTAGTAAGAATATGTTCTCTAGTAAGAATATGTTCTAGAGAATTCTAAAGAATATGTTCTAGAGAAATAGTAAGAATATGTTCTAGCGAATTATTCTAGTAAGAATATGTTCTAGAGAATCGTAGTAAGAATATGTTCTAGAGAATTGTTTCTAGTAAGACTAATTTCAGAAATACTAGCAATAAAAAGATTTTCAGAGGGCATTTTTGGGAAGCTATCTGATAAATTACTTATCAAAATTTGATCTATATTAATACACTTGTTCCAAAATCTTCCATCTGTTATCATCCTGCATCTGGGGGGGTCAAGTCGGGGTCATCATATATCAATCATAACCCTAATGTTTATGGAAATTCCCTACTTAACTCCCTCCAATTTTAAATCTAATGAATTTTTATTCAAAATATTCTTACTACTGTGCATACATAATTCATTTCCTATCCATGAATTATGTAACACAATAGGTCACTCTGCTGAATTTATTCTATTTATATGTTTTGTGTAAAGATACATTTAAAAAAATTTTTTTATTAATGGTTGATTTGAGAAGATAGAAAAAAGGTAATTTATGAGGAAGTGCGTCCCGGTCTCCTGACTCAAAAAATGCTACCCAGTGACTATTAAAATAACGACCCCAGCTACGGTGTTACTTGAAAGAAAACAACCAGCTTAGGGCGTTAAATGTATTTTAGGGGGGGGCTTCTCTTTTTGTCGTAATTCTTATTTATTTATCGTAATTTGTCGTAATTAAAAAATAAATAAATAAAATAAACAAGAATTACAACAAATTACGATAAATAAACAAGAATTATGATAAATAAATAAGAATTACGACAAATTTCTCTAAATAAATAAGAATTACGACAAATTTTCTCTAAATAAATAAGAATTACGACAGAAAAGGGACCCCCCCCTAAAATACATTTAACGGCCCTAATTTGTTGTTTTCTTTCAAGTAACACCGTAGCTGGGGTCGTTATTTTAATAGTCACCGGGTAGCAATTCATGAGGCAGGAGACCGGGATGCACTTCCTCATAAATTATCGAAAAAAAGGAAGATGCCCTAGGAGGCGTAACAAATAAATAAATAGATAAATAAATGGAATTAAAATGATTGCTGCTTCTGTTGCTGCTGATGATGATGATTATTTGGTCGGTTGGTTGGTTGGTTGGTTGGTTGTTCGTTCGTTTTGTTATGTCAACCCTTGTACCAATGTCAGTTTAACAATTCTGGTCTCCGATTATATCCAGCACCTGATTTTGGGTAGAATTTGTCTCTATATCTTTGTCTTAAAAAGTTGTTAGCTAGCTGGTTAGTTGTTTTTATGCATTCAACCATTGTTGGGTTATTTATAGTTTAACAATTCTGCGTCTCCGAGCACCTGATTTTGGCTGTCTTACTGTCTCTCTTGCTGTAAAAGTTTGTTAGCTAGCTGTTAGTTGTTTTTATGCCATGTCAACCATTGTCCAATTTTATTATATCCAGTGATTCTCTTATATTCTTTGGTATTCTAGCTGTTAATGCCAAATTGTCCAAATTCAGTTTAACAATTCTGGTCTCTCTTATAACTGTCTAGCCATGTCAACCATTGTTGGGTTATTTATGTTTATTATTATAGCACATGGTTTTGTTGTCGACTGTCTCTTTTGCGTAAAAGTTTTGTTAGCTGGCTGGTTAATGCCATGTCAGTTTAACATTCTGTCTCCAAAATATATTCAGCACATTGTTTAGTATTATTAGCGTTATTCGATTATTGTCCCATCTTTATTGTTATTTGTACGTTTTCGGCCGATATACCCTCTGGCCTTCTTCAGGTATTTCTTGTCAGGAGTATACTGTTCTCATTCTGCTAACCAAAGCTGGGGTAGGAGTTATGTTAATTAATTATTTTTCTAACTGCTTTCACTCAGGATTGAACTCGGGAACCAGAGATAACTGTCACTTAGAACTGTCTTTTAACCTAACTGCCTAATCCACTCGGCCATGTGTCCAATTGGACAAAGTTCCGTGATGGCTCCGAATACGACAAAAAGTTCCCTGAGTTCGAAAAGAAGGTTCCCGAGTCCGACAAGAAATACCTGAAGAAGGCCGGAGGATATATCGGCCGAAATGTTGTACAAATAACAATGAAGATGAGGACAATAGTCCGAATAATGCTAATAATACTAATTTTCAAGCCTCATCTCAAACATTCAGAGAAATACACATGGTTTTAGGCAGAATTTGTCTCTTATAGTCTATGTCTTACGATCTCTCTTGCTGTAAAAGTTTGGTTGGCTGGTCGCATACTTTTATGGCATGTCAACCTTTGTTGGGTTATTTTATGGCATGTTAACCCTTGTTGGATTATTTCATGTCATGTCAACCCTTGTTGGATTATTTTATGCCATGTCAACCGTTGTTGGGTTATTTTATGCCAAAGTCAGTTTTACAATTATATACAATACAAAAATTTACCATCACAATCATTTTAAACAAGTGTAAGGATTAAAGTGATAATACTTGAAGATAAAACTCCGACAAAGGTTGATAGACAAAACATTTAATATAAAGCACAGAATAAACAGGGTACATAATACATAGGTGTACATAAACATACATACAAAAGTAGTATAAATACATATACAAGAGTAGAGATAATGACACATTCATGAATGGTAAAATACAAGATATTTAGGTATCAAGAGATACCTAAATGTACATAAAAACATAGTTACGGATACATGACTAAAGAATAGTCATATATCGTACAAGAGACTTACTAGCAGTGAGTGGCCAGTGTTAAGGGCCGAAGCCCCAACGAGAAGAGGGTGGTCATAAGACTACCTCATTGTGTCTCGCAGGTCGAGCAGCAGGGAAAGAGAAAGAGAGGTTCAAATCAGCCGCTTAAATATCAAAGGCCCCTAGCGGGAACCAGCAAAACTAAATGGGCAGACAACTCCCCAGGCGAATACGAAAATAACGCCTACACAAGTAAATATTTCATTATCTCAAATAGATCTATTTGACCCATAGATGTGACCCTAACATGTACTACTACACTCTGGGTCAGTGTGGCCCGAGAGCAGCAATGAAGGGTGACTTCACTAGGGCCGTGGAGTCAGAGTTGGAGTCATGGAGTTAGAGTCAGAAGCAATTAAAGAGTCACTGGAGTCGGAGTTGCTATTGTTTTACTGACTCAAACTCCAGTTGCAATACTCCACTTTGGCCCTATCTTGGGCTAGACGGGCGGTCAGAGAGGCCCCCTCCGATCAATCGGCTGGTCACGTCAAGCCCTAGCATCTAAATGATTTTCCCAACCCTATTGCCTTATGGCAAGCCCCAACCCCTTTTTATCATATGAGTGCTAGAAGGCGGTGGCTGAGGTCTACATGTCCTGGGAATGACGTTAAACTCTATCTGATGGTGAGGTTCCAGTTTTGGAGGTTTGGGGAATGTGGAGCACCCCTTTATCACCATTGCTCCCTGGTCCACTCTAACCCAGAGTGGTAGTACCAGTTAGGGTCCCATCTATGGGTTAAATAGAAAAATGCATTTATAAAAAAATTGTATTATCCATTAAGAATTGATTTATTTCAAAACTTTATTGGCATTAAATGAGGTTGATATGCCGTAAAACAAAACAAACCAAACAATCGGTTGAAAATTAAAAAAAAAAAAAAAATCAAACTCCAGTGAATTTACAGAGTGGCTCTGAGAAGTAAGGTTTTACATAATCTATTAATAATAGAGATTCAGTCTCTATTTGATTGTAACCAAAACTATGTCACTGCTTACGTCACAATAACCAAAATTATCAATTCATAGAATAAAGAACAAATTAATATCAATAAAATAAATAAAGCTGTTTCCATATAATTCAACATTTGAATCCTTTCCATTGAAATGAATAAACTATATAAGTAAAAGTAAGAAAAGTTGACAGGGTGGCCTAAAGTCGGTATCAGCCAGACAGTGAGGGAGTCTATCTCCTTTTCACTAGCGCTAGACCAAGGAGATTGTTTTTGCATTTGAGGTGGAGCGCCACACCTACCATCAACTCCTTACTTTACCGCACAGATCTCTGTGATACTCATATGCTGAGTTGGCGAGGGCCGGTATTGAACTAGGAACCTTGTGCTTTTAAACTATGTAAACTATGAAATTAACTAAAAAATTGTATTACTTTAAATGGAAAACATTATTTGTGAAATTTGTAATCAATTTTTTAAATTATCTTTTACTCTCACCTTTTTTTAGTAACAAGAAGTTAACTAAAAGATTACAGGACCATATGACCTTTAGGCACCCCTTTTGCAATCTCAATTCGTTTTTCTATTTACACTGTCAAAATCTGGTTAATTGTTTACAGATGATTTTTTAGAGTTTAAAAAAAAATTATAACCCTAACCCCTAACAAACAACCAGATTTTGCCGGTGTAAATGAGAAAAGTGTCCTTGTGGGTCGAGATCGCGGAAGGGGTGCCTAAAAGTCATATGGTCCAGATTATAAATAAATAGATAGACAGAAGTAAGTTTCCATTTCAAATTGTTTTATTCTTTTACTACTTTAATAAATTTGATGATTTTACTTACTTATGATACAAACACTTGACATTTAATTTTTAACTCCACCTACACTCAGGCAATATCTTTCAAAAACAATTTTTTTACACCGCCCAGAGGGCGTTTTTTTATTTTTTTTTTTTTTTTTTTTTTTGCTAGTACTAATAATTTCAGTAACTATGTAACATTGGTTGTTATTTAGGAACCGAGAAACGTCTTGATGATAATGATTGATTTTATTGATTTAATAACTTTGGTGCAATGACTCACGTAAAATAAAGACATTCCAGTCTTGTATGTAATTTTACCATTATCTACAGAAATAAAAAAGCATTTTGAGTCAGCTTTTCTATTTATTATTGTATGCATGCCAGAACATTAGACAGCATTGGTTTAGAAAGTAATGAGACAGATTTTTTATTTTTTATTTTTCAGGCTGGCAACCCTGACTGAAATTCATCTGAGCAATGTTGACCTTGAACATGTGTTGGTTGGCTGGTTGGTTGTTTTTTGTATGACAACCTATTGGGTGATTTTACATTGAAGACATTTTTTATTCATTCATGATGGGTACTCAATTTTTCTTCTTTCAATAATTTTTTTTAGACAATATTGGTTTAAAAAATAATGAGACAAATTTTTTTTTTTTCAGGCTGGCAACTCTGATTGAAATTCAGCTGACCACTACTGTTCTTCTATAAGGATAGCTTTGGTATTAATGTATATTGAGAGGCATGTGAACTCTTTGCATATGTTACATAATTCATGGTGTGGCGTTATTTTCGTATTTGCCTGAGAGTTGTCTGCCCGTGTAGTTTCGCTGGTTCCCGCTAGGGGCCTCGGGTGTATTTAAGCGGCTGATATGAACTTCTCTTTTTCTCTTTGCCTGCCGACCTACGAGACTACATGGGTTAGACACGGTCTACACCTTCTTGTTGGGGCTTTGGCCCCCCTTACATTACTGTAAGTGATTCTTACAGCATGGACTATTCCTAGTCTCATGTCTGTTGCTTTTTTGTTTATCCTTTTACATGTAACTTTGTATTACTTATGTATGTATGCTTATGTACACCTCTATGTATTATGTACCCTGTTTATTCTTGTGCTGTATATAAAATGTTTTGTTTATCAACCTTTGTCAGAGTTTTATCTTCAAGTATTATCACTTTGAATCTTACAGTGTCAATGAATTATGTATGTACTGTAGTAAGAATATCTTCAATAAGAATTTGTTAGATTTAAAATCGGAGGGAGTTAAGTGGTGAATTTCCATAACCATTAGGCTTATGATTTCTACTCACAGGTATCTGAATATACCCATGAACTTCATCAGACCGCTAACTTTATTGAAAATGGTACCACTTTCAATAAAGTAAGCCTTTTTCTTTACTAATATTGTTCTGTTTAAAAAAATAAACATTGAGCTCTCGAATTGGACCTGAACTCTCCAACATTTTACCATTGGAAGAAAGGACCAGCTTGGAATCATCATAATACCAACTTACCTGGTAACCCACCTACGATATGCGATATGCGCATATATATATATAATATATATATATATTTTATGATATGATTTGATATGTTTTAGATCCTGAAAAAATCTCAAGTATACATACACACACACACACACACACACACACATATATATATATATATATATATATATATATATATAAGTTAAGAGAAAGGAAATGAATCCAACAGTATAAGTATAGATAAAAGGATATGAAAACACACAATGCTGTTAAAATGAAAATATTTATATCATATTCATAGCTAATATTGAACAATATTTCGATTTATAAAAATCATCTTCAGAGCTTGTTTTTACTCCGGACTCATCGAGAGAGGAGCTGAAATAAAATCTTGAATCATACAATAATATTCTCCATTCATCTCAGCTCCTCCGTCCCAGTCAGCTACTCACATCATCGTATCTCTAGGAGAGATCGACTTTAGCGCCGCCCGTCGACTTACTTTACTAGCTCATCAGTCGACATCGCCTATTAACTGCAAGGTTCAATATCGTCCTTGCCAATTAAGCGCAGAAAGTACGGCAACAGTTGTGTAATCTGCATCGGGCGGTAAATGTGGAGATCTGACGGTAGCGTGGGGGCGTGCTCTAGTTAAAACAATCTTCCTGTCAGTGCCAACGAAAATGGAAACTCCCTCCTGTCGGATACGAAATAGCCACTCTGCCAACTTTTACTGTTTGGTCGGTCCACAACTTTTCATTTCAACCATAAATACCATTGAAAAGACGCCACAATTGTTCCGAAATTCAATACACTGATGTTTTAAACATGAATATCAATAAAATGTGTTCTTAATAACCAATAAGTTCATTCAAATAAGTGACAAGCACAGTAAGACCAAAAATACGGTTCCTAAGTGAAATAAACAAAGGGGAGGTTACTCGTTATCGTAGCAAATTACAGATTAACCAAACATCAGAAAAATCTTATTTATCTAACGATGCTCTTGAAAACCTAAGTTGATTTTCCTCAAAACAACCCATGATTATAGAATATTTACCTCGCATCCACGTAATGTATGACACAACGTCTTTTAATGTAGGAATCCACAAGCTGAAGCTCATGGGATTTGGGTTGCAAAAATGTGTCAACCTGTCGCATTCTCCTCAGCAATTGAGGCAAAAACCCATTGCGTCCGCCCCCCTCCTTTAAAAATCAATGGGGCAGGTGTGCCTGGGGGATTAGCCTCCTGGATCCACATTAGTTAACACAACTGGGCAGTGGCCAAAGGCCCAGGTATTAGTGCTTAAATCCTTGGAATGTGCTTTTATATCAACTAAGAAAGTAAATGGTTTACCATAATATATGGTGTGGTTAATTGCATACTGGTTTTAACAAAACGGATTCTAATAAATAAATTACTTGTTTTATTTCTCTCTAGTCATATGATTTTTTTTATTCTTCAAGCATATTAAAAATCAATCCTAATGCAAGATTTTATATAGCAACATTAAAATAAGTGTAATCATTTTTTTATATACGTTCTTATTTAATTTCTCTTTGTTTTCTAATTTGATATTGTAGAATAATGCAATACTAAGTTCCAATTACTGTCAAATTGGAAACAAGGCAACAAGGTGCGTACTCCAACTATGGATTAACCAGTTGCAAATCGTACTGCAGAATGCCAGAGTTTAGAAGCCTCATAACATATAGACAAACCAAGCAGCCAATAGGGACTCAAAGTAATGAGACACCCAAATACCATGAACAACTATTCTTGAGTTCCATAAGTACCAGCTGTTTTGCACTGTTCAGTTGGTTGCCTTAGCTAGTTTGCTGTGTCCATACCAACAGTGATACTGACATAGAGCGAATGAGGTATTTTGGTGAAAGGGAGCTGCGCAAGGAGAGAAATGCAATGAATTTTATTTTTTATTGTTGAATGAATCGGTCGTGACTAGATAGATCCGTGTAGTGATATGACCAGTTTTATCACCCCTCCCCAAAGACCCAATTTCCGCACAGCCGAGTTGTGGCACATTATGCCGTATCGTCATTCCCAAATCAAAAGAAAATTCTTGTTTTTGAGGATGCCACTATGTGCTCACGTTCAAATAATCTGACAGATTTCAACAGGATACTGCTTTCATACCATTAAAACTAAATACCTACGCCCTGAAAGTGCAAGTTCTTTCTAGTTTAAGATATAATTGATTGTTTGTCTCTAAATTTGTCGTACTGTGCCCTAAGTTATGTTTGTAAAGTCTTTTTTGTTGTTTTTTTGTTTTTCTAACCAAAGCATTTAGATCCTAAGATAATTACCGTATATATACTTTAATTCTCTAATGCATTAACGTCCATGTACAAATTAATAAAATGAAGTTGCAGATAAATTATGATCCCTAACAAATGTTCAGTAGAAATTGGTCGGTGGCGGAGAGACATTTTTACTTTGCTAATTGCATGATGACGTGGGTGGGGGGGGGAATGCAAGTCGAGCTTCAAAAGTCTTCATTTTTAATCACTTCCCAGGGCCAGTCCAATGATAAACATTGAATATTCAGTGTCTCTTGATTTAATTGTTGGTTGCATGTCAACCCTTCTTGTGGTTATTTAGATGCTTGTTTAATATTCGTTGATGGGTATCAATTTTTTTTTTTAAAATCAATTTTTACATTTTTTTTTAAAAAAACTCGTTCTTTAGTATTTAACTATAGATGGGCATCCCATAATAGGGTAACTACCACCTCTGGGTCAGAGTTGACCTGGATTGCTGGTGAGTGAAGGAGTATGCCATACTCCCCAAGACTGCCAGCCATGGAATTTCAACCATTAGATATTAGGTATAGGATGTTAAGGAATGCTCACTCTTAACATCCTATACGCCTCATTCCGCCTGGCCCAAGAAGTCCACATTCATATTTCCTAGGCTTTGTCAATAATAATATTAAACATATTTAGAAGTCTTTATTTGTTAGGGAAATAACTGTAAATTTAGAATGAATTAAGGCCATTTTTAACGGCAATTTTTTGATAAATCCTTATAGGAAGGGGCTCTGGACTGGAAAGCCTTTGGTTTAAATGTAATATTAACATATTTAGAAGTCTTTGGATTTAAAGGAAATAACAGGTAACTTTAAATGAAAGGTCATTTATAGCCATTTTTGATAAATCTTTTAGGAAATGGGGCTCTGGACCTGGAAAGCCTTTGTTTAAATGGTACTATTAAACCATATTCTAGAAGTCCTTTTGATTTAAAGGGGAATAACAGGTAACTTAAATGAAAACGTTTTTTAACCGATTTTTTTGATAGATGCCTATATGGAATGGGTGGCCCTCTGGACTTAGAAGAATTCCTCACGAGATGTTAAGAGTTTAATGTCATGTCCACTACATTAAGAGCTGCACACATATAATAAAAAAGGTTGGGGGTTACAATAAGGAGCAATCAGGGTTTGGAACAATCATAAGGTCTAGGGCTTGATGTGACCAGCTGATTGATCAATGGGAGGGCCTCTTTAATTGCTGTATAATGTCCACACACAGATGAAAATTATGGGTTTGGTTTCTTTGTTTTAATGCATATCAACATCAGCGGGTTATTTAAATGCCAAAGCCATCCTTGCTAGAATAACAGTAATTCAGTTTAGAAGGAGAGGAGTTGGGCATTTCAGTCCTGGATATGACACTGAATCTGCATCTAATTGGTGAAATTCAATTCTGGAGCTTGGGAGTTGGAGTAAACCCTCCTTGCATACTCCCAGGTCCACTTCTGACTTTCACTCTGTGGTAATGTGGGGAGTCTGTAAGCTCAAAATACTCATTTTTTAATCACATCCCCCCCCCATCGAGGGTAGTCACTGAGAGAAGCATTGATAATCAGGTTGCCTCTTATTCTTGATTTGGGTTTTTCTTGTTTAATAGCATATCACCATTGTGGGTTATTCAATAACCAAAGCTTTTTCCTGTCTGGAGCGTCTGGGGAGTGTGGAGTACCTCTCTGTATCACATTATCTCCATGTCCACGTTTGGACCAGGAGTGTTAGTACCGTGTTAGGGTCCCATAAATAGAAAGTAAAATGAATTAACAAAAAGTGTGTTTTTGGGAAGGTATGTAAACTTTATTACTCCCAGCTATCACTAGTGTCTTCCTACAAGGATGTCTTTGGCATAATATAACCCATGAAGGTTGATATGCCATTACATAAAAAAAGTACAGCGATTCGGCTTAGGAATCCCGAAGGTTCTGGTCGATTCCGGGCCCTCGCACAATCAGCGTATGAGTAGCACAGGGATAGTATGTGGTACAAGTGAGGAGCTGAGTGGTAGGTGTGGCAGCCCACCCCAGATGCTAAATAATCTCCTTGGTCTAGTGCTATTTGAAAGGGGATCGACTCTCCCTGCGATGGCTGATATCGACATTAGGCCGCCCCAACACTTTGACTTTTTTTATAGAATGATTTCTATCCATAAAAATTCTCAATTCTTTCTGCCTGTAAACGGGGCTAGAAAATGCCAAAACTGTATCCCCTCAGAGGGGGTAATCTTCTTCCCAAAGATGTTCTGGATCTGAACCCAACTGCATCTGATGGTGTCTAACATAGCCTTTTAATTCATTTTGCAAACTAACTTTCTTCCTTGATAACAATTATCTACCCAGAGCTCAATAAGTGTGTTATGTTACTGAGGTTTCAACAGTACCAATCGATATGTTGAGTACCCTTCTTACTTCTTTACTTCTTACTTGCTTGCTATATGGACATCTATTCTTCTGTCCGGCTTCGTCTTCTACTTATCTTGGTCTGGTAATATCTTCTTAACCATCTTGCGTCTGGTCTGGAATCTTTCTAAGGCTGGACTTCTTTGGGAACTCGGTCCTGGTTTCTGTAGGGATTTCTCCTTATCAGAACCTGTGTCATTGTTAGTTTAGTAACCAAGACTTTCGATTGTTCTTTTTAATGTTACTTTATTCGGTAAATCCCCAACCAGACATTAACATCAGCCCGTGTAATTGCAGAGTTACAGTTTAGACCAGAGCAATCATGCTGACTGCTGTCTGATGTCCAACTGCAAAACTAAACTAAACTCCTGTAACTATTCTTAAACCGGCACAGGCTCCTTCTATTCCTCCGTTCTCACGATTTTGTCCCCGGAAAGCAAGGTAGAGTGAGGTCAACCGCCGTCTACTTACTTTCAGGGCTCATCAACTGCACTGATCGCCGTACCAATAAATCTCTTATACTACTACATAAGTATGAAAAGGGGTCATCTCTCAAGGAATTACAGGGATCTGAACAAATAATCCTTATGCCACCGCATAGATTAGTAACAAGTGACCCAATGGGGTCACATTTTCTAGTACCTTATAAACTCTATCTTTTATAGAACTTGTGAATAAAAATAGCAACAAAGAAGAGGGCAATCCTGCTTTACTGTAACGTGGATTATGAGGTTCCCGGAGTTTGATAGTGGAAATTAACATACTGCTGGGCGGACTGCTATAGAAGAGAGGAGAGGAAAATAAGAGAAGTAACAGGTTAAACAAGAAAAAAGGAGTAGTGGGCCGCACAATGGGTTGCCAGTATATTTGACCACGATATACACCCCGGAAGAGGAATTGAAAGTTGGCCAGAATGCGGAAGTCACATATGATGGGAAGACGGAAAAAGAAGGAAAATTTCACCCTCTTTTGCTTTCCAGTGGCCCTAGAGTTTTGGATGGGGGCTGCTGCGTCCTTGTGTTGGGACAGCATATATTGGTACTAGTTCAAAGTACAGTATTTTAAACGTGTCGCTCCCCTCTCTTTCTCTCTGTCTTTCCTCCTCTCTGAAACAGAACCCACGAAACGAGCCGATAAATAATGCTAAGCCCTTGGTGACCATATATCTCATCTGTTGTACCTTTTTTTTATCACAATGACGACCAACTCATCGTAACAATACTTTGGTAACCAATGTATTTTATCCATCCTCGTCACACACTGCTCCAAATTATTTTCAAGTAAATCTTAATTCATTCTCTTTAATTATGGAATTTTTTTCAAACATAACTTAATCCCAAAAACTAAGGATTATTTTGTGGATATTATTTTGTGTCATTAAAACTAAAGTAGGAAAAAGCCTTAACAAACAATCATTGATTCATTCAGCTTTAGTTAAAATAGATAACTTAAAAGAAATTCCCTGTGTATGTTGTACAGAAGGGTTAGTACATGTTAACGAAGGTGTAATGGCACATATAAGAATATGGTCATCGTTACAAAGGTATTTGTTACGTGGTGTCGTCATTGTGCGGATGAACAAAGGTACAGACACATGAGATAGTATGTAATTGCTTAACACCTTCGTACATGTACTCTACCCCTTTGTACATACAAGAGAATTTCTTTAGAATTACTCTATTATTATACTAAGCTGATGAATCAAATGAATTTGTTTGCTTAAGGCTTTTTTTTCCCTATTAGTTTAATGCCACACAATATATCACAAATAAATCTTAGCTTTGGACTGAAAGTTTAATGTTTGAATCAAAATCATTTAATTTGGTTCTGATTAGTTGTAATTTGCAATTTAAGTTCACCCGCCTCTTGACTTCACATTTCGCCTGTCATTTTCCCCTCTCTATATAATATCTTTACTACTTACTCCTTTAATATGTTAGTTTCTCTGATAGTTGAAAGAGAGAGATTGGAGAGTGTGGGCGACTAGATTCGAACTATCTTTATTAATTTTCAGCATGCTAATGGCGTCCTATAGTATAAGTATGGATAGTTTTGTAACTAAATTGCAAATTTTGCAAAATGGTTTTAATGTTTTTTTCTTTAATTCTCTGGTCTACGAATGTAGTTTTTTAAACTTTTTTTTTTTTAATTTAATTTCGTTTTGCTAAACTAGACTTTTCTTCATGATCAATATCTATCTACCGTCGAGCTCTAATGGGTGATCCTTTTTTCTAGTAATTATTTATGAATCAATGATTGTTGTTAGTTTTCTCTATCAGTGTAGAAGAGGAGAGATTGAGAGTGTCGGGAGATATAAGATTAGAATGTAGATTCTATGTTAAATGTTTCACAGTCTGATGGCTGTCTTTGTATATAAGAAGTAGGAAGCGCGTGTGTAATGGTTAAAAGTCATGGAAATGGACCGTCTGCCCGAGTTCAAAATGCCTGGACAGCGTGGTGAATTTGCATCTGCAATTAGCGCTAATACGCTGGAATAGGTATGAATCCTACTCCCCTCGCAATCTATGGATAAATGTAGGGCAGATCTGGGCTCTTTAGAATCTTGGTTAGGCAACGGTCTAGAAGAAGGAAAACTCTGAATTCAGAAACCTGTTGGACTCTGCTTAAGAAAATTGACGCTTTGTGTACGCATCCTGCTCGTGCGGAGGGGTTGGTAATATACTATATTATAATCATATATATAATAGTAATATTATATATATAGATGGATCAGTTTTTTGACTAAATTGCAAATTGTAGGCAAAGCGATTTAATTGTTTCGTTTTTGTTTTTATTTTTTTTTGATTTTCCGGTTCCCCCATTTTTTTAATTTTTTTTTTTTTTTTTTTTAAATTTAATTTGTTTTTCAGAAACTAGCTTTCTTCCTGATCGCACAATTATCTACCCCAGAGCTCAAATGGTGACCCCAACGGATCATATTTTTTCTAGTATCTTTTAAGATTTCTGATATGATAATTAGCAACAAGAGAGGGCAGTGCTGCTTTACGGCTTCGTCCATGTAATCACACCCTGCTGTCACACACACAGAGAATGATTAAGATTTATACTTGAAAATAATTGCGCAGCAGGTGTGTACACATGTAGATAATCTATATATCATCTGGTGTTTCTTATGACAACTGTTATCATCTTGCAAAGCCTCTGGTTAAAATGAGACCATCTTGATGAAAATGCAAAAATGTAAATCCTGAATTAGCGGTGTGCTTATTCTGCTGAGATTCTTATTCTTATGAAGTGCTGTCATCCTCAGCTAAATTAATGGAGCCCTTCCATTGTTATTATAAAGAAAGCCCCAAGGAAAGGAGTAGGGGAAAGATAGAGAGAGGGGGTGGAGCATGGCGGAAGTGATGACAGCTTATCTTTTCAGATCGAACAATAATTGGAAAGGATGAAAAAAAAGGAAGAAGAAAGATAAAAAAGAATGAGAGAAATTTAATCAAGATTTGTACTTTAACATATTAATATTTAGCAGTAGCTCTAGTAACATATCAAACATATTGTAATGACTTGAAATGTATCATACTGTGATATATCCACAGGTCTCTATATATATAAACTTTTAGTATTATATATATACTATATTATATAATATATACTACAAAATATGCGCACCCTCTGGCACAGTTAAGTATTTAAGGTTTTTAATGAAATGAAATATATTAATTAGAAGATTACAAAATTAAAATAAGACAGCATTAAAAAATTACACTTATGTTTAATCCTATTTAATGTTTCATATAATAAAGTCATCTCAATGCAGATTGATTTTAATACATATGGAGGAAAGGATAAAATAACAATAATATAGAGAAGATCAGACACCAATAATATTTATTAAACCCATTGTTTTTTTGTTAAACACAAGATCAAATTAACCACACCATATATTATATAAACCTTTTTCTTTGTTTTGTGATATATAAGACACATTGCAGGATTTAAACCTAAAGCACACTAACTAATAACTAGCTGTTGTTTAGGCAAATCTACTCAGATTTCTCAGAGAGACATTGTAATAAATAAGTACATTAAGTGATTTTGACTACAAAATTAATACTCATATGAAATCTTTATGCAACCTAGCATATTGCTGATGATAGCTTCGTATGAGACAGACACCGTATGCCCATATACGACTTAGTCAAGCCATTCTTCTGTATCATACTACTACTTTTTTTTCTTTTGCTTATTCTGTCCAATTCTTTACATATTGGAAATCGACCAAATTTTCCATTTTCCAAATTTAGGACGAGTAAACTCTCTTTATTTTGATGTTTATTAGTTAAATCTAAGCATTTTTATTGGGTTTAAAAACAAACATTTGATAATATTTTAATTTCGTATTGTGGTCCTAGAACTCTCACAGGTACATTTTACGGCTGTCTAGTCGAAGTAAGCACCAGCATTACGGTTTACGTTGTAAATACTCACGTACTAAAACGTACATGCACCGTAGTCCTTTTTCTTTCTTGGACTACACACCGATCAAAGAAAATCATAACCCGAGAAACATGTCGTCACAACTCCAGCCTTTATATAGTAGCTCGTCTGGCTTCTACCAGGGAGGAGGGAGGCAGAGAGAACGAGAGAGAGGAAACACTCACAAATTCCTGGCGTCTAATCAGGTCTGTGCCCCTACGACGCGCCAGCCGGCAAAAGAGGACGAACCTCTTCCTTCCCCCACGTCACCACGTGACTTCCGGTCAACACCCGACTTCCGCTTGCCCCTCAATCTTCGTTCGGGGTCACGCTACGGTCAAACCATCCGCTCTCCTCTTTGGGTCATCACTATTTTTTAAGCCTTTGTTATTTATCCTCCTCCTTCGCATTACAGTTCTAGCTCACACAAGTCATCCTGCTACATTACACCCCCTCCCAAACGGCTAGGGGATAAACCGGAACGTCTCAGCTGTCCTGGTGAGCGGGTTGAAGTAATCACCAGCATTACAAGAAAAGGGTGGATGAGCTCTAGGGGAGCTAACAGCCATCCAACGACAGGCGTAAAATTGGTGTACTTATTACACACAGTACACCCTAAAATTGGTTAGTATTGCTCCTTTGCCTTGTTTGTCAACCCATCTATGACAAGAAAAAAAAGTCTGTTATAAAGATTGGTTTGGTTTGGTTTACGGCATATCAACCTCAGTGTCATTTAATGCCGATAAAGTTTTGATATAAATCAATTCTTAATGGATAATACAATTTTGTTTATCAACTCATGTTTTTCTATTTAACCATAGATGGGACCCTAACAGGTACTACCACTCCAGATCAGAGTGGACCAGGAGCAATGGTGATGAAGGGTGCTCCACATTCCCAAACCTGAACCTCACCACAGATAGAGTTTAACGTCATTCCCAGGACATGTAGACCTCAGCCACCACCTTCTACCACCCATATGATAAAATGGGTTGGGGCTGCTAAAGAGCAATAGGGTTGGGCAATCATATAGGTGCTCAGGCTTGACATAACCAGCCGATTGATCGGAGGGGGCCTCTCCCGCACGTCTAGCCTAAGTAAGGTTCTAAGTGTAGTGTTGCAGGTCATGGATCTCTCTCACACACGACTCTGTCTTAACCATCAACGGTTGCCAACCACCACAGGCCAGGTGGCCCCATTTGGGGGAATCTTACCCTCTGCAGAGGTGCAAGTCGGTGCATTCTAAAGCTCAGCCGACAGGGTGGTCTGTTATAAAACACACCTAGTGCTTACATATCCAGGAAGCGTAGGAAGCGCATCCTGCAACAAATCTGGAGCTGGAGAGTCATAAAGGTGGTATAATGTGAATGTCAGCATTACCCACCAATCTTCTTGCGACACTGCCATTGCAAACTGCATTGGTTTCATACCTTTCCTTTGGACAACAGCGGCAGTGTGGAGAAAGGGGATCTGCTTCTTGGCAAAGCAGCACATCCTCCTCTTGACGTACCGCCAATTGATCTGAGGGGGGCCCTCTCGACACCCTGTCTATCCTAAGTAAGGGCAAAAGTGGATCATTGCATGTCATGGGTTGCTTATAGCACTAGGATTCCGTCCTTAAGTTTCAACAGTTGCCACCCACATCCAACAGGTGGCTACATTGGGGAATTTTTTAAAATTCTCCATCCAGCTGTGGATAAGTAGTTGGACAGACAGGATTCTTTAACCTTAGATAGGCAGCCAGTCTAGGAGAAGGAAAAACTGAATTCAAATATGTTAAACTCGCTTAATAAATTGACCTTGTGTCACATCCTGCTTGTGTGGAGGGTTAGGTAAATATATATTTCATATCAGTTCAGATATTTCTTCAATTGTTCTGATAAGTAACATAACCTTTGTTCTAACAATACTTATTGATTAATCTGAAATGTTTGTATGAGCGAGGACATCCTGTTATATATAAGATTGTTTGGTGTTGTTGGGTTTTACAGCATGTCAACCCTGTTGGGTTATTTTATGCTGAGATGTTTTAATTCATTCATGATGGGTATTTGATTTGTTTTTTTGGTTTTTTTGTTTTTTTTCAAAACTCAATTTTTTAAGCACATTCTTTTTTTAGAACGCATTTGTTCTATTCAATCCATAGATGGGACTCTAACAGGTACTAGCACTCTAGGTCAGAGTGACCTGGGAGTAATGAGGATGAAGGGGTACTTCACAATTCTCCAAAAAGTCCAGAAATTAACTTCACCATCACAATAGTTTACACATACCCAGACAATAAGACCTCAGCCACCGCTTTCTAGCACATATAGATAAAAGGGTTCAGGCTTGCATAAGGGCAATAGAGTTGGGACAATTTGATTGGTGCTAGCCTTGATGTGACAGCAAGTTTATGCGGTGGGGCTTCTTCTAACTGCCCGTCTAGGTAAGGCCAAAGTGGAGTGTTGTGTGTCATGGATGCTCAGCCACCTGGACCATATATATATATATGTAAGAATGGAAAATGAATCCGACAATGAGGAAAAATGAGTAAAGAAAAGAAATGGAGAGATGGATAAAAGAATGAATTTATCGATATCACTTACACGTGTTCGGTCTGTTTATCAAACTGTATACGGATTTACGTTATTATTATATTAAAATAATCAGATGGAGTTGAAATGATATAATAATAATAGGAAAAAGGCATAAAATATTCCGATACAGAGAGATTTTTACGACCTTCATCAGAGTGATATTTTTTTTTTTTTTTTTTTTTTTTTTTTGATGCAAAAAATAAAAAATCACTCCTGTATGAAGGTCATAAAAATCTCTCTGTATGCGGAATATTTTATGCATTTTTCCTTCTTATTATTATCATTTCAACTCCATCTGATTATTTTGATAATAATAATAACGTAAACCGGTATAGCATTTTGATAAACAGACGCCGAAACACATGTGTAAGTGATATCGATAAATTCATTTTATCCATCTACATTTCTTTTCCTTACTCATCTTTTTCCTCATTCATATATATTATATATATATATTATATATAAGTTGCTATATATAGACTAAATGCTTTATTCATTTTTTAAAAAAAGCAAATAAAGGGTAAAGAAAACAAACACAGTTAACGAGCTGACTGGTCTCGTTCCTCACTCAACAGACACTAGAATTGAGGAGAAGGTAAAGTTAAGGAATATGCAATAATATATACTAAATATTCCATTTAATGGGGCAAAATATATATATATATAATTTTTGTTCCTAAGAAGGGAGAGAAATTTAAGAATAATCTTATTAATATGAATAATATATTGCTAATTATATCAATAATAACTAATAATGGTAATAATATTAATTAATATCATTACATATAGTACTNTAGTTCTAAATTTCCTTCTACACTTAGGGAAAAAAATTTTTTATATACTTGCCCCATTTAATTGAATATTTTATATCTTTTTTTATTTGTTAACTTTACATCTCAATTTTAGCTTTGTTGAGCGATAAGCAAGACTGTTCAACTAGCCATGTTTTTTCTTCTTCTTTTTTCTCTTTTTTTTTTTTTTTTTTTTTTTTTACTCTTTTTTTTCTCTTTTTTTTTTTTTTTTGCTTAAAAAATGAATAAAACATTTGGTCTATTTATAGCAATTATAAAATGTACTTCACAATAAATATATATATAAGATATGTTTGTGTTATGTATGTATTAGTTGTCTCATGACACAGAAAAGAAAAAAATCCATTGTTATGGCTACACAAAGGATTATTCAGTAATGTTTAGGAAAAACACTTGACAACCAGTGTTTACATCCTGGACAAGGCTGTTTTTTTGCATAATGCCCTTGGAAAAGACCTGAATCTATATTTTCTTCCTAACTAGGCTGTGGAGTCAAAACACAAAACCTTTGACTCTGACTCCTCTATTTTTGACACCTCTGACTCCAACTCCTCTTTCTGAAATTAATTCATCATATAAAACTATGATTTTTTAATACTCTATTTATAAGGAGTGTGCACTGTATAACTTTACAGACTGAACTAGGGCCATATAAAGTGTAGATTTAACTAGAGTTGAAGTCAGAATCGGAAGTAATTAAGGGGTCAGTGGAGTTGGATTGGTTCATTGATTGTATTTTTTATGACATTTCAACCCTTGTTGGGTTATTTTATGCTGAAGACGTTTTTGTTTTATTCCTTCTTGATGGGTATTTATTACTGTGTCATGAGACCAGCTTGTCCAACTATATATATATATATATATATATATATATATATATATATAGTTGGGCAAGCTGGTCTCATGACACTGTAATGACAAAAAAATCCATTGTTATGTCTACACAAAGGATAATACAGTAATGATTAGGAAAAACAATTGATGACCAGAGTTTAAATCCTGGACAAGGCTGTTTTTGTTTCTATCTATATATTAATACTCATGTTCCTTAAAAGTACGACCATTCTCATCTTGCAACCTCCTCTGGTTAAAAATGAAACTGTCCAAATCCTCCAAGACAAAATGCAAAAATGTAAATCCTGATTATCTGCTGTTGCTTATCTGCCAAATTCTTATTTCTTATGAGTAGCATTCCCAGTTGATTTTTTTTATTTGAGGTTATTGTTGTTTAATCACATTAGTTATATAGAGCTGTGTAAATGGAGTTCAGAACCGTTTGAATTATGTAAATATCCCCAGTGGTTCAAAAGTTATGAGAATTTAAAGCCCCGAAATTGGGGGTACAAATGTGGACATGATTTTGTTTCAAAAATATGTCAAATCACGGACCATTAAAAAAAGAAATTCAGTTATTTCTTCACCGTTTCTTTATTTTTGGAGCAATTTTGATAGAATTTGGTATTCTTATGTAGAATTGTATGTTCTTTCTGATTATACACTCAAATTGTATGTATCTCTATGTTTTAACCCATTATTTAGAGAATAAGAGATACAGATAGCAGCGATTTTGTTTTTTTAAAAAGTTTAACACCCAATTATTCAACATTTTCATTATAATACTGCATGTATATACATGTATAGTATTAATTCAAATAAATAACATCACTTTGAAGAAAAATAAAACATTCATTGCAAAAACACAGACATAAAATGAGGGTTCAGTTTATTTTATGGTAGGAATTTACAAGGAAAAAGTTAAGGATTACTGACTTTAAAACATAGCTAAAAAAAGTTCAAAATAAAAAAGTAATTTCGTTGTTGCGGAAATTTCCATAAAATACGATAATTATCAAATTTTTTTACGTGTGAATCTTAAAATTCTCATGCCAAAAATTAATGTTAAATAAATATTGGGTAAAACTTGCAAATGATATTACGGCTAAATTCTCATCAAAATTCCATTATATTACAGGGTGACACAGAAAAAAAAAACCGAACCCAAATTATTTATTTTCCCATTAAACTAACCCAAAACCCCCCTAGTTAAAATTAATAGTTTTCTTACAAAATTTGTGGGTTCTGTTTTTCCTGGGTCATAGTTTGTTTTGAAATGTACAATGCACGATTGAAAAGTACATTGTACGTTAACGAATTTTGCATAGGTTGATTTTTCAAACGTAAATATAAGTATACACATATATAATATTAATTTAAATATGTAACATCACTTTGAATTTAAAGATACATTTTTAAATGCTTATGTTGAATTACATAAAAGAAATAGATTATCTATTTACATGTTTTCACACAAACCTGGTTAGTGTGTGCTTTTGTTTACATTTCTTGTAATTTCAAGTTTTTTTTTTCCAAAATTGAAATGGACGTAAAAAATAATTCAATTATTAAAAACACATAAAAGTTAAATATTTAGAGAGATTCTTATTTTATTTTCAACGGTATAAATATTTTAAAAATTGGTCGAGAAATAAGCGATAAATTTAAACTTTATTGTGTGCATAAACAATGCCTAGCCGAGGAGACAGGCATACATTGTACGCCAGTCGGACAAATAAATTTGAATTTTTTTCTTCAAAATACAAATTTTCGAATAAAAACCCAAAGCGGATAGCAATATTTACATTTTACACATCATATATCAAAATAATTCTGAAACTTTCTAATTCTACACACAAAGTGCGTCTTTTTCGCTAATCATCCTCATTTTGAACAAATAGTCTTGGAGTTTGCACTATTGTAATTTTACTTCCACGGGTCCTAGAAACAAAAAAAAAAGCTCCCTTTTGTACTTCCAGGTGTCTTCTAATTGAATGCAAAAATTCAAGAATATTGATAAAGATTAGCCACTTAGATTTTCCAAAGAAATGTAGAGTGTAAAATGTATTCTCGGAAAAAAATTCCTATCACGCATTTTCGTTTTTTTAAGCAAAATACGTTTTTAACTCGCTATAAAAAAAATATTCAATTAATAAAAACACATACAAATTACATATTTAGAGAGATTATTTTCTTTTCAACCATATGAACATTTTTCAGATTGAACAATAAATATATGAGAAATTGTGATTTTAAATCAATAAGGTCCGATTTGTGATGTCAGTTGACAGGGTGTTTTTACAACCGAAAGTCACGTAAATTCGAGGTTTTTCTTCAAAATCAAAACTTTCGGATCAAATCCCGAAGCACTTAGCAATCTTTAAATTTCACAAATTTTATAGGAAAATAATTTTGAAAGTCTCTAATTTTACAGACAAAGTGCGTCTTTTTTTGCGTCTTTCATATTTTTTAAACAAATAACCTTCAACTTTTCCCTCTCATATTTTCGTTTCCACGGATCCTAGAAACAAAAAAAACACCCCCGTTTGTACTTCCAGGTGTCTTCTATTTGAGTGCAAAATTTCAAGAATATTGATAAAGATTACCTACTTTGATTTTGAAAAACAAAACAGCGTGTAAAATTTATCCTAAAAAAAAACGGTCATATTTTTGTTTTCAGCTGTTCGATTGAAAATACGGTTTTAACTCGCTGTAAAAAATTCAATTGATGAAAACCGATAAAAATTACATATTTAGAAAGATTACTCTATTCTTTTTCCAACCATATAAATCTTTTTAAGATTGGTTAAGAAATACTCGAGAAATTGCAAATTGAACTGATTAAGGTTGCAAATTTGAAAATGTCAGCGTTTTTCAGCTAAATGCTTGTAATGCTATTATGAGTTTCATCACCTCTACTAAATAATGAACCATTCCGTTTTTATGAAAGAAAGGTAAGAAAAAGGATATGTTACATAGAAAAAAATATAATTAGAGAGAAAGAAAGAAAGGGAGTAGGGAAAAGATAGAGGGGGTGAGTGCGGAAGTGATAATGCTAATCTGTTTCCATTAAACTTAATGAAAAGAAAGAAAGAAAAAAGAGTGAGAAAGAGTTAAATCAAGATTATCCTTTTTTTTTAGATATTGAACTATTTAGCAATAGCTCTTAAGTAAACATATCAAATGTTGTAATAATCAAATCATTATAATGTGGTATATCCACAGATCCTGTTAGTTAAAAAAATTACTTGTGTATAAAATACAATTTTATATATATATATATATATATATATATATATATATATATATATATATATTTATTTTGTTGAACAACACAGCCATTTTTTGTTTGTGGAATGTGGAGCACCCCTTCATCACCATTGCTCCCTGGTCCACTCTGACCCGGAGTGATAGTACCTGTTAGGGTCCCATCTATGGGTTAAATAGAAAAACATGATTTGATAAACAAAATTGTATATTGTATTGATTTATTTCAAAACTTTATCGGCATTAAATAACCCACTGAGGTTGATATGCCGTAAAACAAAACAAACCAAACTTGATGATGATGTACTTACTGACCTATTTGTCTGCTTAGTATAATCAAGATTTCTGCTATATTAGATGAATTTAATACAAATTTTTAGAGGAATAAGACAAAACACCTTTGGTTTAAAATAACCCAACAAGTGATGACATGCCGTAAAATCTAACCAACCAACCAGCTTTTTAGTATTGAAGAAAAATGTAGGCTAGTCCAATCCTTACTGGCCTATTTGCTTAGGATAATTAAGATTTCGGACCATATGACCTTTAGACACCCCTTTTTGATCTCGATTAAGAAAGGACATGTTTTTCATTTACACCATCAATATCTGGTTGTTTTGACAGACAATTTTTAGATTATTTTTTTTAAATTATAAAACTAACCCCTAACAACCGGATATTGACTGTATAAATGAAAACATGTCCTTTCTTAATCGAGATCAAAAAGGGGTGCCTAAAGGTAATATGGTCCAAGATTTCTACTATTGAGTTTTAGAACTAAATAAAAACAAATGAAAAGCCCTGTCAGCTGGGGCTTTAGAATACAACATCTGCACCTCTTCAGAGGGGTAAGTTCCCCCCTCCAATGGGCCACCTGTTGCCTGGGTGGTGATTACCTATCAAGAATGAATAAAACAAAATGTCTTCAGCTTAAAATAACCCAACAAGGGTTAACATGCCATAAAATCTAACCAATCAACCAGCCTGTTAGTATTAAAGAAAAATATAGTCTAGTCCAATGCTTGTTGGCCTATTTGTCTGCTTACGATAATTAAAACTCTTAAATCCTGTTAAGAATTTTCTAAGTCCAGAGCCCCATTCCTATAAGGATATATTTAAAAAATGGCTAAAAGTTTCCTTTTCATTTAAAGTTACCTGTTATTTCCCTTAAATCAAAGACTTCTATATATGTTTAATATTACATTTAAACAAAGGCTATTGTTTGGGGTAGATTAGGAAAATGAATGTGCCCTCTGGCCAGGTGGAATGAGGCTGTATAGGATGTTAAGCGTTAAGATTTCTGCTATTGAGTTTTACAACTAAATAAAAACAAATGAAAATGTATTAAAGTTCTTCTTTTATGAGTTGAACATTGTAGATCAATAAAAAATCAATGTTGAACATTTGGCATGAAAAGGTATTGATCTGTTGTTAGTCCTAAACAAGATGAGATCATGAAGCATAGATTCTTTATCAAAGGTGAACTACACATTATGTTATGGAGGGGTGATTAACTTGAAATGATTTGAAATAAAAAGCCACAAACTCAACTTTTTGTTTGGTTCCTTTGGTTTTATTTTTATCTTGAGGTACTAGGGTGAGTCAAAAGTTTTGCAATATTTTTTTTATCTGGAGGAGTACTAGGGTGAGTCAAAAGTTTTGCAATATTTTTTTATCTGGAGGTACTAGGGTGAGTCAAAAGTTTGCAATATTTTTTTATCTGGAGGTACTAGGGTGAGTCAAAAGTTTTGCAATATTTTTTTATCTGGAGGTACTAGGTGAGTCAAAAGTCAGGTTTTGCAAAGTTTTGCAATATTTTTTTTATCTGGAGGTACTAGGGTGAGTCAAAAGTTTTTGCAATATTTTTTATCTGAGGAACTAGGGTGAGTCAAAAGTTTTGCAATATTTTTTTATCTGGAGGTACTAGGGTCAAAGTTTTGCAATATTTTTTTATCTGGAGGTACTAGGGTGAGTCAAAAGTTTTGCAATATTTTTTTATCTGGAGGTACTAGGGTAGGGTACTAAGTCAAAAGTTTTGCAATATTTTTTATCTTGAGGTACATGGGTGAGTCAAAAGTTTTGCAATATTTTTTTATCGAGGTACTAGGGCGAGTCAAAAGTTTTGCAATATTTTGGTTGGTTGGGGCCGGTTGAGCTCAATTGGTAGAGCGCCCACCTCAGAATCGCAAGGTATTGGGTTTGATACTTGTCCCCGCCAACTCAGCGCATGAGTAGCACAGATTGGATAATTGAATCTGTGCAGTAAATTGGGGAGCTGGTGGTAGGTGTTGCACTCCATTTCTCTCAAAATATTGGATGAAATAAAATGGAACTTAGTACATAACATCCAACTCAGTTTTTCATTTATTTCATATATTACTCATGCTTTTCACCAAATCCCCCAAAATATATATTATAGACATATACATGTATACACAGATGTAATATATACACTGAAAATTAGACTTATTATATATATATATAGATAGATATATATGTCATCCACATACACGTGTTTTGACTTATCAAGTCTCCTCAGTGTGGCTAGACATTTTGTGAGCTACCTATAGCCGGGATAGAAACCCTCATTGATTCAGCATCAGGCGGACATTAACCGCTCGACCATCGTCACCCACAGAATGCGAATGGGATTTTAACTGTTTTAATACACACATCTGTATGTATGTAAAGGCCGCCATAGAGTGCTCCATCCCTTTTATAGGAGAGCGTTGCATTTACACTTTGTCGCTAAAGCCATATCAAACACATTGTTTGTTTGTTTACTTTCATACTGTCATGTAGCAAGTCACCAAAAGTAGAATATAACCGAGTTCAAAACAAACGAAAAATCTGGAAAAAACCAGCTAGTGTAACAGTTAGAATCCCTGCCTATCAGCCTGGCAGTTAGGGTTTGAATCATACACAGAGCAGTTTTCCTGTCTATAACTCTGCTGGTGAGGCATAATAGGCCGAAATGTACATACATCGATTTGTTTAGCATTACATTTGAACATATATGCCCGCCTAATTCATTAATTATCAACTAATTAACTTTCAAAATTAGGTATGACTTCAATTAAGCACATATCCTCCAAAAATTGTCGGCTAAGGTCATATCAAACACTTGTTACTTTCATATATATATATATATATATATATTATATAATATATATATATATATAATATATATATAAATTTCAACAACTATTATTTGGTTTGTGTTCTAAATTTGGGTTAAGTCTTACTATTAAAATGAAAGTGAAACTTGCTTATTTGATCCTTTTTAGTGTGTAAAAAAACCCAACCTTTTTATTCAAGAATCTCCATCTCTTAGTATCTCTAATTAAGCTGTTAACAACAAAAAACTGTTCCTATTGATTTAACATTTGTGCATTTTCTTCATAGAATTATTTACATATTGACTCCGCAAATAGTTGCAACATTTGCATCTGAACTCTTCTGGGGATTTTTTTTTTCTTTTTTTTTCTACTTTTTTTTCTTTCTTTTTTTTCTACTTTTTTTTCTTTTTCTTTTTCTTTTTTTCTCCTTTTCTTTTTTCTTTTTCTAGACATATTGATTATTTCAAAAATCAAATCATTTGTTTCTTGTAGGAGGAAACCACTTAATCATAATTAAAGAATTCTACTTGACCTATTATTGTATTGAACAAAATTTGGACTAGATCACTAATCTTTATGTAGGGAAACCCATTTTTGGTTTCAAATTTTCCCTACCGTATTTGACCCCCATTTCAGCAGGTCAGATTCAGGAAAAAAAGTTTTTAGTGTATTTAAGCATATATTGTTGAAAACAGTCTAGCTTTGCATTACACAAGTAGAAACATAGCTGTATAAAAGCAGTTTGGCAGTAGATGCAAGCAATAAGCATACACAAGACATCTCAATAGCAGGAAATAATGATAATAATAAAATTATTAATAATAATAATAGTATTAGTAATGATAATAAAATAAGGATGCATGGAGTTTAGGGTAGGTAAAAGTACTGAGTGTAAGCTGGGTTAGTAAGCATCATAGAGAAGATTAGCCCAGGCCTACAGGGGGTCTCAAAGTTCACCTATGATGTATAAGATGTAGGTCAATTTTTTGAGCCAAAATTTTTGGAAAAAAGTCTGTCCTATATACCATCAAATACGGTAATTACGTTTCCATTTTTGGCGAATTCGATTTTTTTCATTTTTTTTATTTTTATTTTTTTACCTTTTTCACTTTTGTTTAGCTACTATTTCTTTGAAAAAATTTTTAAAAAATAGTCCGAATAATCCAAATGATAATACAAAAAAAAATTGAATTGAAAAAATGTTCAATACCCGTCAAGAATGAATAGAACAAAATGTCTTTGGCATAAAATAACCCAACAAGGGTTGACATGCAGTGAAATATAAAATAGATAAAGAAAAAAAGAATTAAGTTACAATGTTTTAACCATGACATGCAACACCCCACTTTGGCCCTTACTTAGGCTAGACAGGCAGTCGGAGAGGACCCCTCCAATCAAACGGTTGGTCACGTCAAACCCCAGCACCTATAGGATTGTCCGGACCAAATTGCCCTTATGGTAAACCCCAACCCTTTATATCATATGGGTGCTAGAAGGCAGTGACTGAGTGTCTTCATGTCCTGGGAATGACGTTGAACTCTAACTGATGGTGAAGTTCCAGTTCTGGAGGTTTGGGGAATGTGGAGCACCCCTTCATCACCATTGCACCCTGGTCCACTCTGACCCAGAGTGGTAGTACCTGTTAGGGTCCCATCAGTGGGTTAAATAGAAAAACATGAGTTTATAAAAAATTGAGTATCCATTAAGAATGAATTTATTTAAAAACTTAGTTGGTATTAAATGACCCACTGAGGTTGATATGCCGTAAACCAAACCAAACCAAAATCATCAATGGGTTAAATAGATAAAAAATGAATTAACAAAATGTGTTTTAAAAAAAAAAATCAGAGATAGTATCTAATCAGTATATAATCCGTCAATGCAAAATACTTGAAAAGCAGATAACAATAAAGATGAGGACAACAGTCCGAAAAATCTAAAATAATATAAATTATCAAGCCTCGTCTAAAAAAAAAAAAAAAAAAAAAAAAAATAACAAAAAACACCTGAAGATGGCCAGAGGACCCATCAACTAAAATGTTGTGTAATATAACAATAAATATGAGGACAATAGTCTAAATAATCTAAATAATACAAAAAAAAAATTGAGTTAAAAGAATTTTCAATACCCATCAAGAATGAATCGAACAAAACATCTTTGGCATAGAATAACTCAACAAGGGTTGACATGCCGTAAAAATCCAAAAAAGAAAAAAGAATTACCGTATTTGACAGCATATAGGATGCACTTTTTTTCTAAAATTTTGGCTCAAAAAATTGTCTTGCATCTTCTACATCGTAGGTGAAGCTTGAGACCTTCCGTAGGCCTAGGCTAATCTTCTCTATGATGCTCAGTACTTTTACTTACCCTAAACTCCGTGCATTCTTATTTTATTGCTGGTATTGTTATAATCAAGGTTAACAGGAGCGTATGCTGGCGAAGAAATAATAAACAGGTTTTGAATTTTTAAAACTTTTTTTCCTGAATCTGACCTGCTGAAATGGAGGTGCGTCTTATATGCCGTCAAATACAGTAAGTTATAATGTTTTTATTTGATTCATTTTATTTATTAATTTATTTAATCTTACTTTCTTTTTTTTTTTTTTTTTTTCAGACTTGCTGTTAAAAGCTTGATCGATATGCATCTTTGGACATAATTGATGATGACTGTGAAGAATTGATTAACCTTTTGGCTATCCTCGAACAAATATTGATGCACAGACTGAGACGTAAGTCACACACCTCACCTTCTTATTTCTCTTCTTATCCCTCTTCTTTTTCTTTTTTTTCTTTTTAAACCATCAGTGACTAAACCATTAACCCTACCAATTTTTTTCTGGTGAGGAGGGTGGCTAGACACCCTGCAGAACAAAAAACAAGACCTTCTTATTTCTCTTCTTATTATTCTTATTTCTCTTCTTATTCCTCTTCTTTTTCTTTTCTTTATTTTTAAACCATCGGTGACTAAACCATTAACCCTACCAATTTTTTTCTGGTGAGGAGAGTGGCTAGACATCCTGCAGAACAAAAAACAAGACCTATAAAATGGTAGAGGAAGCTCTTTGCTCAACGGTATCTAGAATATTATTTCTAAAGTCCACAGATTTTGTCTGGTGAGGAGGGTGGCTAGATACTCTGCAGAACAAATACAAGAGCTATAAAAGGGCAGAGGAAACTCTTTACTCAATGGTATCTCGAATATTATTTCACAGTCCACAGATTTTGTCTGGTGAGGAGGGTGGCTAGATACCCTGCAGAACAAAAAACAAGAACTATAAAAGGGCAGAGGAAACTCTTTACTCAATGGTATCTAGAATATTATTTCACAGTCCACAGATTTTGTCTGGTGAGGAGAGTGGCTAGACACCCTGCAGAACAAAAAACAAGACCTATAAAAGGGCAGAGGAAGCTCTTTATTCAACGGCATCACCCAATGCGGACAGGTCATTGTATTAGCTCCATAACACATCCAAAGGGGCTCTGGCAAAAATCCAAAGGACATCTCCATCAACATCAGGAATCAACAGTTTTTAGTGTACTTATCACTTTGTTTATGGAAAAACTGCAGCAAACAAGAGCATCTACATGTACTATGGTAACCCCACAAATTTTGTCTGGTGAGGAGGGTGGCTAGACACCCTGAAGAATGAAAAACAAGACCTGTAAAAGGGCAGGGGAAGTTCTTTTCTCAATGGCCATCTAGCGCATTATTTCTGAAGTCCAAGCCCTCCTCATTGCAGCAGGGCTGTGTAAACTTGCAGTGTCAGAGCACTGCTGTTGGGAACTTATGTTCCTGGTAGGGTCACCCAAGGTGGACAGTTTATTGTATTAGGTTCAAAACCCAGCCAAGTGTGGCTCTGGCAAAAATCCAAAGGGCATCTCTATCAATGTCAGGAATCAACGGCTTTTAGTTTACTTGTCACTCTGTCTATGCAAAATCTGTGTCAAACAAGAGCATGTACAAGGTGTATCTAAAAAGTATCAAGATTTATTTGTACTTTTTGACACACCTTGTAATCTGAAAAAATTAATGTTCGTTTCTATCTTGGTAAATACAGCTTTAATACTCAATACTTTTATGACACACCTTGTACTTCTCTTGACCGGGATATGCATGCAGGATTTGGGGACTGTTTGTGAATTTTATATTCCTTTTGTTACTTCTTCCATGAATTCACCACCATTGGTTGGAGCCGGCTCAACCGAATCCAAGGTGAATGCCATAACAGAACTGAAGAAACTAAATAGGAAAAAAGCCTTTAGCAAACAATCATTGATTCACTCAGCTTTAGTATAATAATTGATATAGTATTGAAGTCAGTCAGTTAGACAGTCAACAATTGGTTTAAGCAATGTGACTGGCCAAGCCCAACTGCACCAGTGTCAAGACAACTGGTATTTATGGGAATTCAGAACAGTCCACCCATGCATTTGGGTGAGTCCATTCCCTGAGTCCTGATTGGCTGCTTGGTTTGTAGGGCCCTCTGAGGCTCCATAAATCCTGCCACTTTTCAGTGGTCTTTGCGGCATCTCAGAATCGTATTCAGTTACGACTGTTTGCCGTCTTGTCTTGCCAATTCGACGGTAATTGGACATAGTATTCTATATATAGGTTATTTTACTCTTGTTAATTATTTAAAAAAATTTTTTGTTTATTATTTATAACTACACTCACAACTAATGAGTGGGTGAGTTCTAACAAAACCAAAAAAAATATACTAATGAAAATCTATTATATAATTCAAGTAAAGAAAAAGATAGAAAAAATTGGATAATGAATAAAAGAGAGTAGATATTTACTTCGCATCCGACGTATGTGGGTGTGACACAAGGTCTTTTTAATGTGGGACCACCCACGAGCCGAGACTCATGGGATTGTGGTTGCAAAAAAATGCATTGATCCCGTTGGATCTCAAGAGGGGCATCGCAGGCACTGGGCAATAAGCCCTGCCCCATTAAATCAAGGGGGCAGGTATTGCCTGAGGGTATAGCTCCCTTGGATCAAGGCTGTGTAATTACTTCCCCAATCCAGGGCCAAAGCCACTGGACCCCCGAAAAGAGAGTAAAAAAAAAAACAACAATAAAAAAAACAACCTTAAAATAGACTGCCAACTTTTCCTGTTGTCCACTCCTTTTAAGGAAGGTAAAGTGAAAGAAGCTATTTTTGGAAACTAAAAATGAATCTGATATTTTAAATTTTATTTTGCCTCATCCAGATATGCTGATAGGTATGCATCCTGCATCCCTGATGCACAAAAATCTAAAGGGACACAGTAAAATCATATCAATGCATACCAGTGTTTTTCTTTTTTCTTCCCTTACCATTTCAAGCTAACTGTAAGTGAATTTTAATAGTTTCTTAGATGAATTACACAGGATAGGATACAAGGTAGGAGTTAGACGGCTTTAGTTGGGACCCATACATTTTTCTGGGGAGTCATTCAAATATGAGTGTCCCAGGATGCACTAATTCAAAAAGCTATCAGCATCACTGTGTGTGTGTGTGTGTATAATCAAAACAAAGAAGGAATATACTAATGAAAATCTAATATAATTAAATTAAAAAATAAAAAGAGAAAAAAATAAAAGAAAGAATAAAAGAAAGTAAAAAAAAAAAAACCACAATAAAAAAAACAACCTTAAAATAGATTTCCAACTTTTCCTGATGTCCACTCCTTTTCAGGAAGGTCAAAGGAAAGAAGCTTTTTTAGGAAACTAAAAGTGAATTTAATATTTAAAATTTTATTTTGACTCATCTGAAGACATCATGTGGCAACACATGATGCTTAAGGACGGAATCCTGGTGGTTGAACAGTCCATGACATGCAATACTCCATTTTGGTACTTACTTAGGCTAGACGGACAGTTGGAGAGGGCCCCCTCCGATCAATTGGCTGGTTACATTAAGCCTTAGTACCTATATGATTGTCCCACCTTTATTGCTCTTATGGCAAACCGCCAACCCTTTTTATCATATATGTGCTAGAAGGCAGTGGCTGAGGATCTTAATGTCCTAGGTAGGACATTAAACTACATATAATGGTGAAGTTCCGATTCTGGAGCTCAGTGGATTGTGGAGTACTCCTTCATCACCATTACTCCCAGGTCCACTCTGACACAGAATAGTAGTACCTATTAGGGTTCCATCTATGGGTTAAATAGAAGAAAACAATAAATAAAAAACCCAACTTTAGAATAAATTGCCAACTTTTCCTGATGTCCACTCCTTTAAGGAAGGTCAAATGACAGCTTTTTTTTTAAACTAAAAATGAATCCAATATTTAAAATTTTATTTTGGTTCATCTGAAGTTACTAGGACACTTATCTACTGGAAATTTTATGACAAACTGGTTAAACCTTGTACTTAGTTTATTTTTGTTGCTGCTAATTGCAATGTTTAACTAAAATTACATCTATCTACACACATATATAATATATATATATATATATATATATATATTATATATATATATATGTGTGTGTGTGTGTGTTTCTCAAACATAGACTTCATAGTCACAGGAGCGCTGCAACCTCAGGGCACACAAAAACTTTTATCATAGTCTTTCGAGACTGAATTGCCAATGATGATGAATGAATGATATATATATATATGTATATATATATATATATGAGGAAAAAATGAGTAAAGAAAAGAAATGTAGATGGATAAAAATGAATTTTATCGATATCACTTACACATGTGTTTCGGTCTGTTTATCAAAATGTATACGGATTTACGTTATTATTAAAATAATCAGATGGAGTTGAAATTATGATGATAATAATAATAGGAAAAATGCATAAAATGTTCCGTACACAGATTTTGTGGACCTTCATCAGAGTAGTATTTTTATTTTTTTGTCTCCAAAATATCTCCAAAAAGTATTTTTATTTTTCTTGTCTCCAACTCAAAATATATACACATTAAATATCAGCGGTTCTTGCTTTTTTGGTCAAACTTATGAAGATATGATTTATATTCAAAAATATTTAAAAATTAAAATATGCATAGAAATAGCATTATTTCACAATGTCCAGCACTTATGTATCTATGCATATCCGGATAAAACTACAGAAATAAAACAACAACAAAGTAAATATATATACACATTAAATATCACCAGTTTTTGCTTTTTGAGCAAAACTTATGAAGATATGATTAATGTTCAAAGATCTCTAAAAATGAAAATATATACATAGAAATATCATTGAAATTCTACTTAAAAATGTCCATCATTTGTAGATCTCAAAATTAAGCAAATCAATGTACACTAGGTATTTTTGCCCAACCCCCCTCTACCCAGGTGACACTGGGTAGCCGCTTCTAGTTTAAGATAAATGTATCATTTCATAAATTTGTTTGAACATGAAAATTTCACAATTTTGAACTTTGTCAAAGGTTTCTTATCAGTTTTTAACTAGTTACAGCAATATGGTTATTAACAAAGGTGCAACATGTTTATTAACTCGGCCAGCAAAGATTCAATAAATAAACAGACAAAAAGTCTATTTTATCAGATATAAATTTATTTTGGCCTTGTTAGCCTCTTCAAATCTGATTTCAGAATCACATATATATATGCAAAAAATTATTCTTTCTCAAATGTGAATTTTTAAAAAAAGTTCTTTTTCGAACATTTCAAAAATTATCCGCTTTTTCCAACAAATTTCATTTCAAATAAGGATTTACTCTGATGAAGCTCGAATTTTCTTTGTGTGCGGAACATTTCTACATTTTTTCTATTTTTATTATTTCATTTCATTTGGTTATTTAAAAATAATAATAGTTTGAATAATATACACATGGATAAACTCCTGACCGAAACACATGTAAGTAAAATTGATTAAAATATCCTATTTTATCCATTCTATAATTTCTTTCCTTTATTTATTTTTTCAACATATATATATATATATATATATATATATATATACAAGGTATGTCAGAAAAGTTCCAGGTTGATCACATTCTTCAATGTAAGGGGAATCGTCCACTGCGAGTTCTTGCCACAGGGTCAGACAATCAGCCAGCATGTCTACAAAGAGATACTGTGGCATTTGCTTTGTTCAGTGTGTGAGAAGAGGCGAGAGATGTATCAGGACAACTTGTGGGTGCTTCACCATGACAACGCACCTGTCCACACTGCCCTGAGTATCCGAGAAGTTCCTGGCCCAGAAGAACATCACTGTGCTGGAGCAGCCTCCATACTCGCCCGACCTGATTTTTTCCTTTTCTCCAACCTCAAGGGGGTCATTAAAGGAATCTGCTTTGAGGATGTGCACGACATCAAAAAGGCTGTGACGACAGAGCTACTGAGAATCCCAGAAGAATCCTTCCAGTAGTGCATGCAAGCGTGACAGAGAAGGATGGGAAAGTGCATTAGACTCCAGGGGGATTACTTTGAAAGGGATAACTTGTAGTTTGGATTTGAAATAAATTTTTTGTGACACCAGTCCTGAAACTTTTCTGACATACCTCATATATATATATATATATATATATATGTGTGTGTGTGTGTGTGAAGAAAAGGAAGTGAATCCGACGGTATGTAGTATATTAAGAAAAATTGAAAAAACACAGGTTTAAACTTACCACTTATTTAAACCTGTGTTTTTTTTCAATTTTTCTTAATATATATATATATTAGAAAGTACAGATGGTTTAACATTTATTTGACTCAGCAAACCAATATTAAATACTGGATGAGTCTGTTTTCATTTCTCTTCCCTCTACTACCCTTGGGAGAGGCATGAATCCATCTCTTCTCCTCTAACTGTTGCATAGCGCCTTCTTTTACCGGCACTAAATAGGTATATGTTATATACTGGTCTTTTAACTAAGCCAAATCAGCATATAACGTTATATACCTTTCTTTAATTCTTACTCTGGTTGTCTATCCTTCTGGCCGGCTCTGCTTCTGATCGTCTATCATCTATCTTGGTCTGGTATATCTTCTAAGGTTTCGTCTGGTCTTCTATTGAGGATTCCGGGTCTGGTTTCTGTTGCTAGGGATTTCTTGTTATCAGAAGCCCAGTGTCATTGTTTGTTTTTAGTAATAAACACAAGACTTCGATTTATGTTGATGTTACTTTATTCCAGATCCCCACCCAGACAATCTGCGCAGTGAGACTCACATCCTGCTAGCTTGGCTTCTAACTTCTAACTCTAACTAACTGAGTTGCTTACTCCTTAAACCGGAAGGGGGCTTTCTATCGGGGTTCCGTTTCTCACGGTCTATCCCCAGAAAGCAAGGTCAGAGTGAGGTCAAACGCTGTCACTCACTCTCAAGGCCATCAGCTGTACTGATCACCATAATGATTTCTACAATATCTTAAAAATGTATTAGGGATCCAATAATTATGTAACATAACTCAGCTATGTGTAAATAGTAGGGCAGACTGGACTCTCTTAGTAGGGGGTATAAAAATTGGTGGTGTGTTCTCATAGCTAACACAATAATCTTATAATGCATTAGGTTATCCAAAAGAGGGTAATCTAACACAGAATATTCGGAAGGGAAAATGACAAGTCAATACAATATAACATTTAATTATACGAATGGCAAAGGGGGAACCAAGTTTACATCCCACATAATAAAAGAGTTACAAGGTGTTTGAGAAACATGAAGAAAGAACAACAAAGGAGTGGAAACTACTTACTGTTTTTCAGGAGGTCTGGGAACAAAGACAGGTACCATGTGCATAGTACTACTGAGAACATGAAAAGATAATGTCTTTTACTTCCAACCTTGTATTGGTAAAAGAGGGTGATTCTAGGGTTCGCCTTGTCACTTGATGAAAATGAACACGTGATGTGGGAGAGCCCCTCCTTCAATGTAAAAGGGAGACAATTCTATTTTGTCTCCCAACAGTAGCAACCATATTAGGAAAAAGAAAACTCTGAATTCAAAAGCAGGACACCTGAGTCCATAAGGCAGTCTGATGCAAAACAGTCGAATAGTGTTGGAGAAACATGAAGAAAGGTTTAAACAACAAAGGGGTGGAAACCACTAAGTATTTTTCAGGAGGTCTGGGAACAAAGACAGGCACCATGGGTGTAGCACTGGTGAGGACGTGAAAAGATAACGTTTTTCTCTTCCAACCTATGAAACTGGTAGTACTGGGTTACATAGTACCAATCACATCTTTTTAGCATCTGAGGTGGAGCGCCACACCTACCATCAGCTCCTTACTTTACCGCACAGATCCCTGTGCTACTCATATGCTGAGTTGGCGAGGACCGGTATCGAACTAGGAACCTTGTGGTTTCTAGCCGAACGCTCTACCAACTGAGCTAACCCGGCCCCTTATAATAATAAGTAAAGTCGTCGGGGTGGCCTAAAGTCAGTATCAGCCAATTAGCAAGGGAGTCTATCCCCTTTTCATTTGCGCTAGACCAATATTGTACTGAAGGTTTTATTTAAACTGAAATGTTTAAACATTGACATAAACATAATGAATTCATCTTTCTGGGAACATTTTGTTTTTCATATTTCTATGTAGTACCAATAGCACATTGAGTATCAATAATTTCTCTTGGTAGGTCCTCTAGACGGCACCCAGTGTCTGCACAGGTTACATAGCACCAGTAGTACATTGAGAATGGATTTTTTTTTTTTTTTTTTTTTTTTTTATCTTTTAAAAATTTTTTTTTATCAAACTTTAATTAATCATATTTCTCTGAATTCTTTTTAGATGAGGCTTGATAATTAGTATTATTTGGATTATTCAAACTATTGTCCTCATCTTTATTGTTATCTACACTATTTCTCTGAATTTTTTAGATGAGGCTTGATAATTAGTATTATTTGGATTAATCGAACTATTGTCCTCATCTTTATTGTTATCTACACTATTTCTCTGAATTTTTTAGATGAGGCTTGATAATTAGTATTATTTGGATTATTCGAACTATTGTCCTCCTCTTTATTGTTATCTATACAACGTTTCAAAATCCTGGTCAAGGGCGACAGTAACATAGAATAGTAATTAACACAGCTTAACACCTGTACCTCAGCTCTGGTTAGTGGAATGAGAACAGGATACACCTGTGGATTGAATAAAGGGTTGGGTTCAAAGTTCCTTGATGGCGCCCAATTATGACATGAAGGTCCCAGAGTTCAAGAAGGCTCCCGAGTCCAAAAAGAAGGTTCCCAAGTTCAAGAAGGCTCGAGTCCAACAAGAAATACCTGAAGATGGCCGGAAGGCACATCAGACGAAATGTACAGATAACAATAAAGATGAGGACAATAGTCCAAATAATTTTAATTAATCGAATTTTTAATTTTGTTCTTTTGTTCAATATTACAGCTCACAAGACTTGGTATGGTAGTGAAGGTACTCGTCCATTTTGGGACTATATCCGTGTGGCATGTCAAGGTGTTCCTCACAACTGCATTGATAGTATCAATGCCATTGAAAATATTCGTTCTCCTCATGCTAAGGTAAGTCACTTGTTTTAGAAAATAAACTGTTTATCTCCTCTGATCAATCGTCTGGTCATATCAAACCCTAGCACCTATATGATTGTCCCAACCCTATTACCTTTGTGGCAACTCCCAACCCCTTTTTTTTTTTTTTTTCATATAGTTATTTACTAAGCTTAGCTTAGATATGGCACAAGGCCTGAAGTATGGGGCACCCAATGAGAATTGAAATGATTAACAATGGTCTGTGTATCTAGCTTGTTAACCATTATACCACGTGATTATGGCTACCTCTTACCCGTTTTATCATATGTGTGCTAGAGGGTGTGTTACGTAGTGCCTTTTCTTTAACGGTACCAAATAGGTATATGTTGCATACCTCTTTACTGGCACTATATATCTATAAGTTATATACTTTCTTACGTCTTATTCTGGTCGTCTACTCTTCTGGCCGGATCTGGTATATCTTCTAAGGTCTCGTCTGGTCTTCTATTGAGGGTTCCAGGTCTGGTTTCTGTTGCTAGGGATTTCTTGTTATCTGAAGCCTTGTGTCATTGTTAGCTTTTAGTAATAACAAGACTTCGATTTACGATGATGTTACTTTATTCGTAGACCCCCAGACCAGACAATCACGCAGTGAGGCTCACATCTTGCTAGCTTCGCTTCTAAGTCCTAACTCTAACTGAGTTGCTTACTCCTTAAACCGGAAGGGGCTTCTATTGCCTTCCGTTCTCACGTTCCATCCCCAGAACGCAAGGTGAGAGTGAGGTCAAACGCTGTCACTCACTCTCAAGGCCATCAGCTGCACTAATATGATTTCTACACTATTGTCATAATCATTAGGTATCTAATGATTATGTAACAGGTGGTGGCTGAGGGTCTTAATTTCCTGGGTATGACAATAAACTCTGATGGTCAGGTTCTAATTCTGGAAGTCTAGGGAAAGTGGAGCATCCCTTCCTCACCGTTGCTCCCAGGTCCACTCTAATCCAGCTGGTCATGTCAAGCCCTAGCACCTATTGTTCTTATGAGCAAGCCCCAACCCTTATTATCATATAACTGCTAGAAGGTAGTGGCTGAGGGTCATAGAGTTTACTGTCATACCCAGGACACTATCTGATGGTGAGGTTCTAGTTCTGGAAGTCTGGGGAAAGGGGAGCACCCCTTCATCACCATTGCTCCCAGGACCACTCTGCCCCGGAGTGGTAGTACCTGTTAGGATCTTATCTATGGGTTAGATATGAAAAAATGAGTTTAAAAAAATGTTGAATAGCCATCAAGAATAAATAAAACAAAATGTCTTTGGCATAAAATAACCCAACAAGGTTTGACATGCTGTAAAATTCAATCAACCAACCAATTGGGTGGATTGGTTGGTTGATTGGATTTTATGGCATGTAAACTATATATATGTTGACTTATATATATACACACACACACACACACATATCTCTCTCTCTCTCTCTCTCTCTCTCTCTCTATCTATATATATATATATATATATATATATATATATGTGTGTGTTTGTGTAAATTCCCAAATGTAGGCATTTAAACAAACTTCTCTTGTGTCACCTACAACCTGATCCTAATTAATCCCATATTTTATACCCTTCTATTAATTACTAATAATGACATTCAAGCTAATATTACCACACACAAAGTGTTGATAAATACATGATAATAAAAACTATAAAAATACTTAATAGACTTATTTATAGATAAGTATTCTTTTTACTTATAAAATAAATTTTCCTTTTTCTGTTTTTGTCTTAATTGATAACTTTGATCAACACCTGCTAATCATACATGTGCTAATTTCTTCTTTTTCTTTTTCTTGCGCCAGGGTCAGGCCTGGTTGAGGGTCGTGTTGATGGAAAAAAGATTATCAGAATATTTGTCAGAGGCTCTCAAGCAAACCAGGATAACAAAGTAAGTAGAAGATTTGTGACAATTGTGTTATGCAGCTGTTTATCTTAACCCTCTTTGGGGATTGGCTGATGAGATACTTTCACTGATATCATATCAGATCACATGTTGTTAAGATTGATAATATATCAGGAAATTTAGTGAGAGAGTTACGTTTATGGATATAAAAGTGTGATTATTGCTGTGTGTGTGTTGAGAAGATAAATGGAAAAATATAAATATATTTGTATGAATGAAATTTATTATATGCTGACATGAGCTTTGATAGTAATACAGCATTCTAATTAAAAATTATTCTAAAAGTAAAATAAAATAATTATAGAAAACCATATGTGAACAGGTCATCTTCTTCAGATCATAATGTTTTGATTAAAAAATTTTTTTTAAAAAGGCAATACAAGAAATTCAAAAATGCTCACATCATAAAATGGAATGTTTTTTTTTAAAGTTTTAAAGCATTTCTTAAAAGAACGTGAACGGTTAAAAAAAATTGTGATTATAGCTCTGTGTGTGTGTGTATATATATATATATATATATATATATATATATATATATATATATTGAGAAGATAAATGGAAAAATATATATATATTTGTATGGATGAAATTTATTATAAAAATGTCCTTTTCATTTAAAATTACCTGTTATTTCCCTTAAATCAAAGACTTCTAAATATGTTTAATATTACATTTAAACAAAGTCCAGATCCCCATTCCTATAAGGATTTATCAAAAAATGGCTAAAAATGGCCTTTTCATTTGAATTTACCTGTTATTTCCCTTAAATCAAAGACTTCTAAATATGTTTAATATTACATTTAAACAATGGCTATCATTTGGAGTAGGTTAGAAAAATGAATGTGACTTCCAGCCAGGTAGAGTGAGGTGGTATAGGACTTAAAATAATTTAAAAATTGAAATAATTTTTTTTTTGTTTTTCAATTTCAGAAATTATTATCAAGAAGGAGCTGTTATGCTTTCAGATGATGCAAAGATGCTATGCGACACATTGCTTGGCATGAACGCTATCGACTTTAGGTCAGTTTCTTTATTTTTATTTTATTTTTTTCCAATTTATTATATTCACTAGCAAAAGTATGCACCCCCCTGGGTGCAAGTATTTAAGTTTCAATGTAGTAGAATATTATATTGAACTAGCAAAATAAAAAACGCCCTCTGGGCGATGTAAAAATAAGTTTTTGAAACATATTGCCTGAGGAGGTGGAAGTTAAAAATTAAATGTCATTTGATGATTTTACTTACCCTAAGTAAGTAAAATCATCAAATTCATTAAAGGATTAAAAAATAAAACAATTTGAAATGTAAACTTTAAATATGTATTACAATAAAACAAACTATATATAGGTATATAATACCAGTCATGTATTTATTAAAACTTATTTTAAAAAACAATGAGGACTGTCTAATGTTGCATGTTCAAATTTTCAGTGTATTCTATGTTATGATGATTTTAGGTAATGTGATGTAAGCAGTGACATAGTTTTTGTTACAGACAAAAACCGGAAGCAAATCTCCATTATTAATAGATGAGAAAGACTAACAAAACTAAATAAGAACAAATATAAAAATATTACACCTGTTTTAAGGTTATTTTAATTGATTTCTAAGGATTGCTTTTGATATGTTTGAGAATCACATGAGGATAACATTATAGTATTATAAATCAGTAATAGCAAATAATTATTTATCAAACCCAGTTTTGTTAAAATCATGATGCAAATTATTCCTACCATATATTATGTAAATCTTTATTTCTTAGAGATATATAACACATCTTTCAGGATTTTAAATGCATTAATGATATGGGCAGTTTTGCAGTAAATCTAACTCTGCTAGACTTTAATAGAGACCTTGTTAATGAATATGTTATGTCAATTTTTATCTCTCCAAATTTGGTGGGGTTCGTGAAAAATGGTGACCTGTTGTAATCTATTTTTGTCTGCAAAATGAGTTCTAGAGCTTCCCTACTACTAAAAATTAGTTTATAAAAACATTTTTGTCCAGGGAATCCAAAAATGCTATCAAAAAAGTCTTAAAGTCAACCAATTTTAAGTTATTTATGATTTCTTTTTTCATCGCAATATCCTGATGTGGCACCTCATCTATGACAAAACTCTTTTTCTATTATTATTTCACATATATTGAACATTATTTGTACCAAAAATATAGCTTGATTTTTGCTCAAAACTGAAGCTACAACATCAGTTAAAATTTTGCAAATCAGAAAAAATTGAAGGGGGTGGGTCACATGGCCTGGATGATTTGACTTGGAATTACCCTATTAACAATCCACCATATGATTCGGGCTGGGGTTTGTTTTTTTTGTTGGGAGATAAATGGTAATCCTTAACTTGTTCCTCGTAAATTCCTACCATAAAATAAATTGAACCCTCATTTTATGTCCGTGTTTTTGCAATAAATGTTTTATTTTTCTTGCACCTGTTATTTTACAATACTAAATATATTTTATTTATTTACTTTAATATTTGCCTCAATGTGTATATTCTAAAAGTTTAAAATAACGGGTGCAAGAAAAATAAAACATTTATTACAAAAACACGGACATAAAATGAGGGTTCAATTTATTTTATAGTAGGAATTTACGAGGAACAAGTTAAAGAATACCAGATAAATATAGCTTTGCAAAAAAGATTTCAATGAGCTTTATTTATTGATATAATAGGTTTAAACTTGCAGTAAAAACTTATTGAGTAACATACAAAATAGGCATCAATGATGTTGTGAGCTGTTAAATTTTTGATTTGTAACTTTAAAAAAATATCACACCAATTACAGTTAAAAAAAAAACTCATTCATATTATTGCTCTATAGCATCATTAATAAATTAATAAATACATCTTCATATTAGTTTAAATCTATTTTTGTGTCTACATTTAAATATTAGTTCATTTCTTTTATTTAACAGCTGGCTAGTGAATCTATATTTAATTATACTTATTTTCTCCTCAAAGCAGAGGTTACACCTACTATTAAATTTTTTTAGGGGTAGATTTTCTGATGAATTTCCATTTAATTTGTGGATATATAATTTCATGCTCTTGTTCTTGTTTTGTTTGTTTATTTATAAAATGAAATGTTAACATTTGTCTTGATTTATTTTCTAGCTTCTGTCTGAAAGGAGAAAACATTGAACTTCTTGGCCCAATTGCTGTTGATTATACTCCATATTTACAGTATTTTCAAAGGTAAACATTTATTTATTCATACTAGCAAAATAAAAAAAACACCCTCCGGGCGATGTAAAAATAAATTTTTGAAAGATATTGCTTGAGGAGGTGGAAGTTAAAAATTAAATGTCGGAGAGTTTGAACCATAAATCATGAAATCATCAAATTTATTAAAGGAGTAAAAAAACAAAAAACAATTTGAAATCGAAACTAAGTTCTATTAACTTTGAATATCTATTAAAATAAAACAAACTATATATAAGTATATGATACTGGGGATGTATCTATTAAAACTTGTTTTAAAAAACAATGAGGACTGTCTAATGTTGCATGCTCAAATTTTGAGTGTATTTATTCTGTTATGATGATTTTGGGTATAGTACGTAAGCAGTGACGTAGTTTTTGTTACAGACAAAAACCGGAAGCGAATCTCCATTATTAATAGATGAAGTGAGTTCTGAAGGTATTGAAACTAAAGTGTTTGAACCTCTATAAGCCTGACATTTCAGGCTGAGCGCTATCTTAGTGTAAACCAGGAAGATCATGTCAGATATTGATAATAAAAGGCTTAATATAAGGCACTATTTACTGCTTTTCTTCTAATGGGATGACTGGATAGCAATGGAATGATGAGATAGCTTTGAATGAAAATGGAATGATGAGATAGCTTTGAATGAAAATGGAATGATGAGATAGCTTTGAACGAAAATGGAATGATCGGATAGCTTTGAAAGAAAATGGAATGATGGGATAGCTTTGAACGAAAATGGTATGATGGGATAGCTTTGAACGAAATTGGAATGTGGATAGCTGTTGAAACGAAATGAAAAAACTAACAAAAAAAATAAAAAAAAATGATAGTGGATAGCTTTGAACGAAAAGGAAATTGTAGTGGGGGGATAGCTTTATTGAACGAAAAAATTTTGTTTGGAAAAATGGTCTTATGTAATTGTAAGTGGATAGTGGGGGATATATTATCACATATGAGGTATGACTCATCAGGCCCATAAGTTCCTCCCTAAGAGTTATATTAACGTTAAAAAATTTAACTGGTTAAGAAATATTAATTTAATAAAACTCAAACCTGTCAATACACAATTGTTCACAAATCTTCTACTTATACGTTTTTATCAGTGTGAGTAGCCTCTGGACAATTATTCGTGATAACCTTTTTCCATATTCAAACACCCTCAACCAGGCCGACCTGAGCGCATATAAAAAAAAGAAAAGAAGAAATTAGCACTGTATGACTTAAGCAAGTGATTGGTGCTGAATCTAAAGTATCGAATGTAAGAATACAAAAACAGAAAAAATATATAAGTTTAAAAAGAATACTTATCTATTAATAATTTCTATTAAGATATTGTCATAGTTTTTAATTATCTGTATTTATCAACCACTTTGTTGTATGTGTAATATTACACTCATTGAATGTTGTCTTATTTATTAATAATAGATAAGGTAAAATATTGATATATTATAGATCATGTTTTGTTATGACACACAAGGAGAAGTTTTTGTTTAACCTCAACATTTTTGGAAATTTACAACAAACAACACAATAAAATATTAGTATATAATATATATATAATATATATAAATGAGAGGAAGGAGAATGAGAGAGAGAGAGAAGAAATGGAGGTGTGTCATAAAGACAAATGTGAGTATTATATAATATATTAAGTCAACATTATAATAGGTTTTACATTGCCATAAAACCAATCAAACAACAAGTCACTAGCCCAAATGGTGGTAGTTTAGCTTGGTTTGAATTGAATTTTACAGTATGGTCAAATCCTTTGTGTATATTTTATGCCAATTGAATTTTACGATAAAATTGTTTTTTATTCTTATGATATGAGCTATTCCAACAATTAAACTTCATTATCAATTTAGGTTTCGAACCCATAGATAAAGATCCTAACCAAACACCACCCGGGTGGGATAGCTCAGAGGGTTGAACAAAAATGGAATGAGTGGTCCTCGGGAGCAATCAGAAGGTCTCCCCTTGGAGTATTACGCTCCAGTTAGCATATCCACAACGCAAAAATCGAAACATGACTCTAGGCCAGATTCAAGCTAGTCCTAGATCGAACGAAGGATAAAGGACCAGTACCCCAAGCCACTACTCAAGGCAAAAATAAAAAGCGACCCTAGAACAATAAATGATGGGCCGACCGATGAAGACTAGCTAAGATGAGAACAACAGAATGGAATTGATCACTCCGGCAATAACTTTTGAAATAATATAATGCACCCTAGTCCACTAAATCCTCAACTATCTAAGAAAATGAATTTCCTTGTCAGTATGAATTTTATCCTTCTTCCTTATATACCTCATAAAAACCCTCAGACCAATCACCCATGTTCTCTCTTTACTAGTACAAAAAAACCAGATAATTATTGAAATACTTATTCTGAGATAACTATTAGCAAAGTTCTAGATAGTATGAAAGCTGATAGAGGAGACTGGTTTGAGAATTTCAAACGAGTAAAGCAGTTTGATGAATGAAGAAACATGAATGAACGCAGATCTACTTGGGGCCAACGTATTAAATATTTCAGAACGTTGAAACACAACAATCTAAAATGCATCCAAAAAGATGAACAACTACAAGGTGATCTATTTTTATTTAGACTTTTATAAAATTGATTATGACTCTTTTACAAGACCGATTATTATAAGACTTTCATAGATTTTCGTAGAACCAGTACAATCGACCTTTAACAATCTATGAATCTGAACAAAAACTGTTCCTTGCATGAGTCTATCAGAACATCGTTAGATCAGTTAGTATCGTTACGATGCTATAGACTCTCAGACAAGTTCTAGAATCTTCCTCACTGGCATCTATCCAAATATCAATCGTTAACATCTTCCACTTCGTTATTAGCAACAGCCAAAAATGACCAATCACTAAGCCAGAATACATTTTCCCGAATCTGGAAAGAGAGGCAGGTACCTAATAAATACCCAATTAAGACTAGTGTTCATCGGGTCCTACGCTCAATGTGACTTATGAACAACTAATTAACCTACAACAGCAAATGTTATCTATCAGATCCTTCATAAAATACATAACACTAGCACATATACTCTAAAATATATGTATCCCTCTCACCTCAGTTTTAGCCACAGCCAAAACAATGCATCCTCCTGCCAAGTTACTTTACCTCACCGAAGAATCTGGGAGGGATAGACCACAAAGCACTGAAGATACCCAAAGTACTGAAATCGATTAATCCACCGAGACCATGACCCTCCTAACTACTGAGATGCCCGCTCCGATCATGCACCATCCTAATAATCCCGTAAGCAATCGAGATCAAGCACGCAGGCAATCCTATCAGACAGAGAGACTATAATACAAAAATAACCGGAACACAAATTATACATCTAGGCAAACACTGACTTCGATTCGGAATCTCACCAGCATGACCCGTTCAGCAACGAGAGGTGAGGTCGAAGGACGGAGTTATCAATATATCAGCCGAGGTAAAAATAAGGTATCACCACTCAGCCCCACACAATCCAGGTCACCTTATGTCCAACATGGCCATAACATATCAATGACGTCAAAACAGACAAACGATATAGCAAAATCCCGCGACTCGTTTCGTTCAGTGGGGGCTTGGGAATTCTACGTTCGTCCCCACAAAATCTGATATACACATAGTGGAATTAAAAGGACAAAATTGTTACAGAAGATAATCTTGAAGCTAAGTGGAAATCTGTGGAATAAAATCTAATGGGAACTACACAATTTTCAAATGTTATTTTTTAATTTAAATTTTTTCATTTCTAATTTTTTAAATTTGAATTATTATTTTTTATTTTAAATGTTTTAATTTTTTTCAATTTTTGATTTCTAATTTCTTAAATCAACTCTTTTTTAAAAAAAAAAAAGGTGTTACTTTGAAGAACTGGTAAGATACGTGAGGGGACAGCTTCATGAAATCCATAAGCAGTATTGAGAAACATGTGGAAAAACTTTTGCATTCTTTGAGTCTGATGGAATTCGCGAGAGACATCAGTTCAATTAGAAGTCTGGTGATAATTGAACTACAAGGCCAATTGAAGTATATGTAAATGCCCCACCCCAACCTTTTTTTTTTTTTTTTTTTTTTTTTTTTAACTAATACATCACATTCAATAAACACCCAAAACAGTCCTTCATCTTTTTAGAAATACTTTTGACAACCACAAATTAGGGGTGCCATTTTGTTATCTAGCTTTCTTTTTTTTTTTCTTATTTTTTTTTTCTCCCTGTGCAGAGTATCATGGAAGACTAGTTACTTCATTTTATGTTAGAATAGGGTTTGTGAATTTGATATATGAAAAAAACAAATGATGTTTACAAATGACTTGGAATCATCAGGAGAGAATGTGCACCGTTTGGCGGCCTTCCTCTCAACGGTTTTAACTGCACTTGTCCCCCCCCCCCTTCACTGCATGTGAGTCCCTCGGAATATTCTGTATCGACCGTTATTGTAATAGATCGGTCTTCAACAAAAAGTAAAACGGGATGCAAATGACCGTTAGAAAAGAGAATGCGCAAACAGGAACGCTGTTAGTCAAAGTTGGGAATTTTTCAAAAAACGCTTATCTGTATTAAAAATGAAATGAATTTTTATTTAAAATAAAATTAATTTTATTTTTTAATTTTTTAAAATCAGAAGCATTACAGTTTATAATAAGACTCAAAGACCTGATGTAAAAATTGGTTTAAAAAAAGTGTATAATTGCTATAAAAAGTGTATTATTAAATATCAAAATTGTTCATAATATTAATAAGTAACCATATTGTTGGTAAATCCGTGGTGCTGTGGATATTTATCTTTCAGAGGAAGGTAAACATCATATGTATTGATTTTTTCGTAGACCAAGTATGCTGAAATAAAAGGCAACTTAATCCGACAAGTGTGGAATTTGATATATTGAAAAACAAATTGATTGTTACAAATGCTTGGATCAATTCAGGAAGAATGTGCACGAATAGGTTGTGTAACTAGCTTAGAAATTATAATGCAAAACTATCTGCGGGTCAAATCACAAATAACCAACTGACAAATTAGGTGATGACCTATCCATGAATATATCAGTTATATGTTCCAAGTTATTCATGATAATCAATTATAGTAAAACTAATTATATGGATTTACCCAACCAATTTGCACACAAGCAGGATTGACACAGGTCAAGATGAAAGAGCCCTACAATTTTGTCATAGCTAATATTTGTAAGCAAAGTTCTTGAAAACAAAGAGTGAATATTTTGATAAGTTTTATGTTAGAATAGGTTGTTGGTAACTAGCTAATAAAAAAAAATAAATGCCACCACGCACGTAACACTCGCAGTAATCAACTCACAAACTACCCAGCTAATTGACAACCACAAAATAAGTCGGTACCAACATCTCTAACATCCTCTCCCATTATGACGATCAAGGCCTTTATTCGTTTCTTCTCCCTGTTAGCGGAGTGCCATGAATAGAAACTACCAGTCAACTCGCTACAGCCACAAGCAAATCTGACGCTCTTGAATGACTCTCAACCAATGAGCCTATTACAAACACTGCAATTAGACTCTATCCACATCCAAGATCGGTCTTTCCAAGGAAAGCCTAAAATCAAACCGCAACAGATGTGCAACAAACAATTCCTCTTCTTTTTTTTTTTTT
>CM042173.1:52520256-52597756 GCA_023376005.1 Doryteuthis pealeii
CAGAGAGAGACATGAGGTCAAAAGTTTTGCAATATTTTTTTTCTGGAGGTACTAGGTGAGTCAAAAGTTTTGCAATATTTTTTTATCTTGAGTAACTAGGGTGAGTCAAAAGTTTTGCAATATTTTTTTATCTGGAGGTACTAGGGTGAGTCAAAAGTTTTGCAATATTTTTTTATCTGGAGGTACTAGGGCGAGTCAAAAGTTTTGCAATATTTTTTTATCTGGAGGTACTAGGGCGAGTCAAAAGTTTTGCAATATTTTTTTATCTTGAGGTACTAGGGCGAATCGCAAGGTATTGGGTTTGATACTGGTCCCCACCAACTCAGCGCATGAGTAGCACAGATTGGATAATTGAATCTGTGCAGTAAAGTGGGGAGCTGGTGGTAGGTGTTGCACTCCATTGCTCTTAAAATATTGGATGAAATAAAATGGAACTTAGTACATAACATCCAACTCAGTTTTTCATTTATTTCATATATTACTCATGCTTTTCACCAAATCCCCCAAAATATATATTATAGACATATACATATATACACAGATGTAATATATACACTGAAAATTAGACTTATTATATATATATATATATATATATATATGTCATCCACATACACGTGTTTTGACTTATCAAGTCTCCTCAGTGTGGCTAGACATTTTGTGAGCTACCTATAGCCGAGATAGAAACCCTGATTGATTCAGCATCAGGCGGACATTAACCGCTCGACCATATTCACCCACAGAATGCGAATGGGATTTTAACTGTTTTAATACACACATCTGTATGTATGTAAAGGTCGCCATAGAGTGCTCCATCCCTTTTATAGGAGAGCGTTGCGTTTACACTTTGTCGCTAAAGCCATATCAAACACATTGTTTGTTTGTTTACTTTCATACTGTCATGTAGCAAGTCACCAAAAGTAGAATATAACCGAGTTCAAAACAAACGAAAAATCTGGGAAAACCAGCTAGTGTAACAGTTAGAATCCCCGCCTATCAGCCTGGCAGTTAGGGTTCGAATCATACACAGAGCAGTTTTCCTGTCTATAACTCTGCTGATGAGGCATAATAGGCCGAAATGTACATACAGAAATTGACCTTTTCTCGATTTGTTTAGCCTTACATTTGAACATATATGCCCGCCTAATTCATTAATTATCAACTAATTAATTTAAAAAATTAGGTATGACTTCAATTAAGCACATATTCTACCAAAAATTTTCGGCTGAGGTCATATCAAACACATTGTTTGTTTGTTTACTTTCATATATATATATATATATATATATATATATATATATATATATATAAAATGTCTGCAAGAGAGACCTGAAGACATGCCGCATCGACATAGACACGTGCAACCTGGCGCCTCCTCGTCAAACAAGGAACAAAAAGAAGTGAAAAAGAGAGGAAAAAAGCTGCCACAGAAAAGAGAGCTAAAAGAAAAGAGAAACAGCAGCACCCCCAACACCTACAGAAAGCATCACCTTTTGTTTGCAGCTACTGCACCAGAGATTGCCATTCGAGGATCGGTGTGTTCAGCCACTCACGTAGCTGTAAGTGAGAGAGAAAAAAAAAAAAAAAAAAAACTACGCCATCGTCTAAAATAGACGGAAGGTTGCCAACCATATATATATATATATATATATATATATATATATATATATATATATATGTTTGTACCCCCTATTCTCTTCCAACGGTTTTTTTATCCCTTCTTTCGTTCATATATATTTTTTTTTTTTTTGCTCGTTGATGATGACCCTCCTACTAAGGCGTTGAAACAGATTCTGTCAGCAGATAATAATTACTAATTGTTTTTTCAAAATGTTAAATTCATTCTGTCGGATTAATTTCCATTTATTTACATATATATATATATATATATATATATATAAATAAATTTCAACAACTATTACTTGGTTTGTTGTTCTAAATTTGTGTTAAGTCTTACTATTAAAATGAAAGTGAAACTTGCTTATTTGATCCTTTTTAGTGTGTAAAAAAAACCCAACCTTTTTATTCAAGAATCTCCAACTTAGTATCTCTAATTAAGCTGTTAACAACAAAAAACTGTTCCTATTGATTTAACATTTGTGCATTTTCTTCATAGAATTATTTACATATTGACTCAGCAAATAGTTGCAACATTTGCATCTGAACTCTTCTGGGGATTTTTTTTTTCTACTTTTTTTTCTTTTCTTTTTTCTTTTTCTACTTTTTTTTTTTCTTTTTTTTCTTTTTTTTCTCCTTTTTTTTTTTTCTTTTTCTTTTTCTAGACATATTGATTATTTCAAAAATCAAATCATTTGTTTCTTGTAGGAGGAAACCACTTAATCATAATTAAAGAATTCTACTTGACCTATTATTGTATTGAACAAAATTTGGACTAGATCACTAATCTCTATGTAGGGAAACCCATTTTTGGTTTCAAATTTTCCCTACCGTATTTGACCCCCATTTCAGCAGGTCAGATTCAGGAAAAAAGTTTTTAGTGTATTTAAACATATATTGTTGAAAACAGTCTAGCTTTGCATTACACAAGCAGAAACATAGCTGTATAAAAGCAGTTTGGCAGTACGGGCAAGCAATAAGCATACACAAGACATCTCAACAGCAGGAAATAATGATAATAATAAAATTATTAATAATAATAATAGTATTAGTAATGATAATAAAATAAGGATGCATGGAGTTTAGGGTAGGTAAAATACTGAGTGTAATCTGGGTTAGTGAGCATCATAGAGAAGATTAGCCCAGGCCTACAGGGGGTCTCAAAGTTCACCTATGATGTAGAAGATGTAGGTCAATTTTTTGAGCCAAAATTTTGAAAAAAATGTGTGTCCTATATAACGTCAAATACGGTAATTACGTTTCCATTTTTGGTGAATTCGATTTTTAAAATTTTTTTCATTTTTATTTTTTTACCTTTTTCACTTTTGTTTTGCTATTTCTTTGAAAATTTAAAAAAAATAGTCCGAATAATCCAAATGATAATACAAAAAAAAATTGAATTGAAAAAATATTCAATACCCGTCAAGAATGAATAGAACAAAATGTCTTTGGCATAAAATAACCCAACAAGGGTTGACATGCAGTGAAATATAAAATAAGAAAAAAAGAATTAAGTTACAATGTTTTAACCATGATATGCAACACCCCACTTTGGCCCTTACTTAGGCTAGACAGGTAGTCGGAGAGGACCCCTCCAATCAAACGGTTGGTCACGTCAAACCTCAGCACCTATAGGATTGTCTGGACCAAATTGCCCTTATGGTAAACCCCAACCCTTTATATAATATGGGTGCTAGAAGGCAGTGACTGAGTGTCTTCATGTCCTGGGAATAACGTTGAACTCTAACTGATGGTGAGGTTCCAGTTCTGGGGAATGTGGAGCATCCCTTCATCACCATTGCTCCCTGGTCCACTCTGATCCGGAGTGGTAGTACCTGTTAGGGTCCCATCAGTGGGTTAAATAGAAAAACATAAGTTTATAAAAAATTGAGTATCCATTAAGAATGAATTTATTTCAAAACTTAGTTGGTATTAAATGACCCACTGAGGTTGATATGCTGTAAACCAAACCAAACCAATCTATGGGTTAAAATAGATAAAAAATGAATTAACAAAATGTGTTTAAAAAAAAAAAAAATCAGAGATAGTATCTAATCAGTATGAACCCAATATAATCCATCAATGCAAAATACTTGAAAAGCAGATAACAAAAAAAGATGAGGACAACAGTCCGAAAAATCTAAATAATATAAATTATCAAGCCTCGAAATGTTGTGTAATATAACAATAAATATAAGGACAATAGTCTGAATAATCTAAATAATACAAAAAAAAAATTGAGTTAAAAAAAAGAATTTTCAATACCCATCAAGAATGAATCGAACAAAACATCTTTGGCATAGAATAACTCAACAAGGGTTGACATGCCATAAAAATCTCAAAAAGAAAAAAGAATTACCATATTTGACAGCATATAAGATGCACTTTTTTTCCAAAATTTTGGCTTAAAAAATTGTCTTGCATCTTCTACATCGTAGGCAAAGCTTGAGACCTTCCGTGGGCCTAGGCTAATCTTCTCTATGATGCTCAGTACTTTTACTTACCCTAAACTCCGTGCATCCTTATTTTATTGCTGGTATTGTTATAATCAAGGTTAACAGGAGCGTATGCTGGCGAAGAAAAAGTAAACAGGTTTTGAATTTTAAAAAATTTTTCCTGAATCTGACCTGCTGAAATGGAGGTGCGTCTTATATGCCGTCAAATAGAGTAAGTTATAATGTTTTTATTTGATTCATTTTATTTATTAATTTATTTAATCTTACTTTTTTTTTTTTCAGACTTGCTGTTAAAAGCTTGATCGATATGGCATCTTTGGACATAATTGATGATGACTGTGAAGAATTGATTAACCTTTTGGCTATCCTCGAACAAATATTGATGCACAGACTGAGACGTAAGTCACCACCCCTCACCTTCTTATTTCTCTTCTTATTCCTCTTCTTTTTCTTTTCTTTATTTTTAAACCATCGGTGACTAAACCATTAACCCTACCAATTTTTTTCTGGTGAGGAGGTGGCTAGACACCCTGCAGAACAAAAAACGAGATTCTTATTTCTCTTCTTATTCCTCTTTTTCTTTTCTTTATTTTTAAACCATTGGTGACTAAACCATTAACCCTACCAATTTTTTTCTGGTGAGGAGAGTGGCTAGATACTCTGCAGAACAAAAAACAAGACCTATAAAAGGGCAGAGGAAACTCTTTACTCAACGGTATCGAGAATATTATTTCTAAAGTCCACAGATGTTGTCTGGGGAGGAGGGTGGCTAGACACCCTGCAGAACAAAAAACAAGACCTATAAAAGGGCAGAGGAAACTCTTTACTCAACGGTATCGAGAATATTATTTCTAAAGTCCACAGATGTTGTCTGGGGAGGAGGGTGGCTAGACACCCTGCAGAACAAAAAACAAGACCTATAAAAGGGCAGAGGACGCTCTTTGCTTAACGGCATCACCCAAGGCAAAAAATCTAAAGGGCATCTCCATCAACATCAGGAATCAACAGCTTTTAGTGTACTTATCACTTTGTTTATGGAAAAACTGAATCAAACAAGAGCATCTACATGTACTAAACTGGTAACCCCACAGATTTTGTCTGGTGAGGAGGGTGGCTAGACACCCTGAAGAATGAAAAACAAGACCTGTAAAAGGGCAGAGGAAGTTCTTTGCTCAATGGCCATCTAGTGCATTATTTCTAAAGTCCAACCCCTCCTCATTGCAGCAGGGCTGTGTAAACTTGGCTGTGTCAGAGCACTGCTGTTGGGAACTTATGTTCCTGGTAGGGTCACCCAAGGTGGACAGTTTATTGTATTAGGTTCAAAACCCAGCCAAAGTGGCTCTGGCAAAAATCCAAAGGGCATCTCTATCAATGTCAGGAATCAACAGCTTTTAGTTTACTTGTCACTCTGTCTATGCAAAATCTGTGTCAAACAAGAGCATGTACAAGGTGTATCTAAAAAGTATCAAGATTTATTTGTACTTTTTGACACACCTTGTAATCTGAAAAAATTAATGTTCGTTTCTATCTTGGTAAATACAGCTTTAATACTCAATGCTTTTATGACACACCTTGTACTTCTCTTGACCGGGATATGCATGCAGGATTTGGGGACTGTTTGTGAATTTTATATTTCTTTTGTTACTTCTTCCATGAATTCACCACCATTGGTTGGAGCCGGCTCAACTGAATCCAAGGTGAATGCCATAACAGAACTGAAGAAACTAAATAGGAAAAAAGCCTTTAGCAAACAATCATTGATTCACTCAGCTTTAGTATAATAATTGATATAGTATTGAAGTCAGTCAGTTAGACAGTCAACAATTGGTTTAAGCAATGTGACTGGCCAAGCACCAGTGTCAAGACAACTGGTATTTATGGGAATTCAGAACAGTCCACCCATGCATTTGGGTGAGTCCATTCCCTGAGTCCTGATTGGCTGCTTGGTTTGTAGGGCCCTCTGAGGCTCCATAAAGCCTGCCACTTTTTAGTGGTCTTTACGGCATCTCAGAATCGTATTCAGTTACGACTGTTTGCCGTCTTGTCTTGCCAATTCGACGGTAATTGAACTTAGTATTCTATATATAGGTTATTTTACTCTTGTTAATTATTTTTTTTAAAATTTTGTTTATTATTTATAACTACAATCATAACTAACGAGTGGGTGAGTTCTAACAAAACCAAAAAAAATATACTAATGAAAATCTATTATATAATTCAAGTAAAGAAAACGATAGAAAAAATTGGATAAAGAATAAAAGAGAGTAGATATTTACTTCACATCTGACGTATGTGGGTGTGACACAAGGTTTTTTTAATGTGGGACCACCCACGAGCCGAGACTCATGGGATTGTGGTTGCAAAAAAATGCATTGATACCATTAAATCAAGGGGGCAGGTATTGCCTGAGGGTATAGCTCCCTGGGATCAATGCTGTGTAATTACTTCCCCAATCCAGGGCCAAAGCCACTGGACCCCCGAAAAGAGAGTAAAAAAAAAACAACAATAAAAAAAACAACCTTAAAATAGACTGCCAACTTTTCCTGTTGTCCACTCCTTTTAAAGAAGGTCAAGTGAAAGAAGCTATTTTTGGAAACTAAAAATGAATCTGATATTTTAAATTTTATTTTGCCTCATCCAGAGATGCTGATAGGTATTTCTGATGCACAAAATTCTAAAAGAACGCAGTAAAATCATATCAATGCATACCAGTGTTTTTCTTTTTTCTTCCCTTACCATTTCAAGCTAACTGTAAGTAAATTTTAATAGTTTCTTAGAGATGAATTACACAAGATAGGATACAAGGTAGGAGTTAGACGGCTTTAGTTGGGACCCATACATTTTTCTGGGGAGTCATTCAAATATGAGTGTCCCAGGATGCACTAATTCAAAAAGCTATCAGCATCACTGTGTGTGTGTGTGTGTGTGTGTGTGTGTATATAATCAAAACAAAGAAGAAATATACTAATGAAAAATCTAATATAATTAAATTAAAAATAAAAAGAGAAAAAAAAAAAGAAAGAATAAAAGTAAAAAAAAAAAACACAATAAAAAAACAACCTTAAAATAGATTTCCAACTTTTCCTGATGTCCACTCCTTTTAAGGAAGGTCAAAGGAAAGAAGCTTTTTTAGGAAACTAAAAATGAATTTAATATTTAAAATTTTATTTTGACTCATCTGAAGACATCATGTGGCAACACATGATGCTTAAGGACGGAATCCTGGTGGTTGAACAGTCCATGACATGCAATACTCCATTTTGGTACTTACTTAGGCTAGACGGACAGTTGGAGAGGGGCTCCTCCGATCAATTGGCTGGTTACATTAAGCCTTAGTACCTATATGATTGTCCCAACCCTATTGCTCTTATAGCAAACCGCCAACCCTTTTTATCATATATGTGCTAGAAGGCAGTGGCTGAGGATCTTAATGTCCTAGGTAGGACATTAAACTACATATAATGGTGAAGTTCCAATTCTGGAGCTCAGCGGATTGTGGAGTACTCCTTCGTCACCATTACTCCCAGGTCCACTCTGACCCAGAATAGTAGTACCTATTAGGGTTCCATCTATGGGTTAAATAGAAGAAAACAATAAATAAAAAAACCAACTTTAGAATAAATTGCCAACTTTTCCTGATGTCCACTCCTTTTAAGGAAGATCAAATGACAGAAGCTTTTTTTGGAAACTAAAAATGAATCTAATATTTAAAATTTTATTTTGACTCATCTGAAGTTACTAGGACACTTATCTACTGGAAATTTTATGACAAACTGGTTAAACCTTGGACTTAGTTTATTTTTGTTGCTGCTAATTGCAATGTTTAACTAAAATTACATCTATCTACACATATATATATATATATATATATATATATATATATATTTATATGAGGAAAAAATGAGTAAAGAAAAGAAATGTAGATGGATAAAAATGAATTTTATCGATATCACTTTTAATCGATATCACTTACACATGTGTTTCGGTCTGTTTATCAAAATGTATACGGATTTACATTATTATTATTATTAAAATAATCAGAAGGAGTTGAAATGATGATGATAATAATAATAGGAAAAATGCATAAAATGTTCCGTACACAGATTTTGCCGACCTTCATCAGAGTAGTATTTTTATTTTTTGTCTCCAAAATATCTCCAAAAAGTATTTTTATTTTTCTTGTCTCCAACTCAAAATATATACACATTAAATATCAGCGGTTCTTGCTTTTTTGGTCAAACTTATGAAGATATGATTTATATTCAAAAATATTTAAAAATTAAAATATGCATAGAAATAGCATTATTTCACAATGTCCAGCACTTATGTATCTATGCATATCCGGATAAAACTACAGAAATAAAACAACAAGTAAATATATATACACATTAAATATCACCAGTTCTTGCTTTTTGGACAAAACTTATGAAGATATGATTAATGTTCAAAGATCTCTAAAAATGAAAATATATACATAGAAATATCATTGAAATTCTACTTAAAAAATGTCCATCATTTGTAGATCTCAAAATTAAGCAAATCAATGTACACTAGGTATTTTTGCCCAACCCCCCCTCTACCCAGGTGACACTGGGTAGCCGCTTCTAGTTTAAGATAAATGTATCATTTCATAAATTTGTTTGAACATGAAAATTTCACAATTTTGAACTTTGTCAAAGGTTTCTTATCAGTTTTTAACTAGTTACAGCAATATGGTTATTAACAAAGGTGCAACATGTTTATTAACTCGGCCAGCAAAGATTCAATAAATAAACAGAAAAAAAGCCTATTTTATCAGATATAAATTTATTTTGGCCTTGTTAGCCTCTTCAAATCTTATTTCAGAATCACATATATATATGCAAAAAATTATTCTTTCTCAAATGTGAATTTTTAAAAAAAGTTCTTTTTCGAACATTTCAAAAATTATCCGCTTTTTCCAACAAATTTCATTTCAAATAAGGATTTACTCTGATGAAGGTCAAATTTTCTTTGTGTGCGGAACATTTCTACATTTTTTCTATTTTTATTATTTCATTTCATTTGGTTATTTAAAAATAATAATAGTTTGAATAATATACACATGGATAAACTCCTGACCGAAACACGTGTAAGTAAAATTGATTAAAATATCCTATTTTATCCATTCTATACTTTCTTTCCTTTATTTATTTTTCAACATATATATATATATATATATATATATATATATATACAAGGTATGTCAGAAAAGTTCCAGGTTGATCACATTCTTCAATGTAAGGGGAATCGTCCACTGCGAGTTCTTGCCACAGGGTCAGACAATCAGCCAGCATGTCTACAAAGAGATACTGTGGCATTTGCTTTGTTCAGTGTGTGAGAAGAGGCGAGAGATGTATCAGGACAACTTGTGGGTGCTTCACCATGACAACGCACCTGCCCACACTGCCCTGAGTATCCGAGAAGTTCCTGGCCCAGAAGAACATCACTGTGCTGGAGCAACCTCCATACTCACCCGACCTGATTTTTTCCTTTTCTCCAACCTCAAGGGGCTCATTAAAGGAATCTGCTTTGAGGATGTGCACAACATCAAAAAGGCTGTGACGACAGAGCTACTGAGAATCCCAGAAGAATCCTTCCAGGAGTGCATGCAAGCTTGGCAGAGAAGGATGGGAAAGTGCATTAGACTCCAGGGGGATTACTTTGAAAGGGATAACTTGTAGTTTGGATTTGAAATAAATTTTTTGTGACACCAGTCCTGGAACTTTTCTGACATACCTCATATATGTGAAGAAAAGGAAGTGAATCCGACGGTATGTAGTATATTAAGAAAAATTGAAAAAACACAGGTTTAAACTTACCACTTAACTTATTTAAACCTGTGTTTTTTTTTCAATTTTTCTTAATATATATATATTAGAAAGTACAGATGGTTTAACATTTATTTGACTCAGCAAACCAATATTAAATACTGGATGAGTCTGTTTTCATTTCTCTTCCCTCTACTACCCTTGGGAGAGGCATGAATCCATCTCTTCTCCTCTAACTCAGCTATGTGTAAATAGTAGGGCAGACTGGACTGTCTTAGTAGGGGGTATAAAAACTGGTGGTGTGTTCTCATAGCTAACACAATAATCTTATAATGCATTAGGTTATCCAAAAGAGGGTAATCTAACAGAATATTCGGAAGGGAAAATGACAAGTCAATACAATATAACATTTAATTATACGAATGGCAAAGGGGGAACCAAGTTTACATCCCATATGACAAAAGAGTTACAAGATGTTTGAGAAACATAAAGAAAGAACAACAAAGGAGTGGAAACTACTTACTGTTTTTCAGGAGGTCTGGGAACAAAGACAGGTACTATGTGCATAGCACTACTGAGAACATGAAAAGATAATGTCTTTTACTTCCAACTTTGTATTGGTAAAAGAGGGTGATTCTAGGGTTCGCCTTGTCACTTGATGAAAATGAACACGTGATATGGGAGAGCCCCTCCTTCAATGTAAAAGGGAGACAACTCTATTTTGTCTCCCAACAGTAGCAACCATATTAGGAAAAAGAAAACTCTGAATTCAAAAGCAGGACACCTGAGTCCATAAGGCAGTCTGATGCAAAACAGTCGAAAGGTGTTGGAGGAACATGAAGAAAGGTTTAAACAACAAAGGGGTGGAAACCACTTAGTATTTTTCAGGAGGTCTGGGAACAAAGACAGGCACCATGTGTGTAGCACTGGTAGTACTGGGTTACATAGTACCAATCACATCTTGACTTTTGTTTTCGCATGTACCAATCATGTCATGAACATTCAATTTTAATGCCAATCAATTAAAGGTTATGAGTCTTATAATTTATATAAGTATAATTTTTTCTTTTATAAGATAATTGCCAATTAAATAATTATCGAAATGAGTAAAAAAGAAATCTCCAAAAAATTAATTATCTATTTTTTTACATTTTATTTTTCGATTTTCGGTACTTATTTTCTCATAGAAAAGCCACCGTAAAAAAAATGTTTTTTTTTGTTTCTATTCATAACTTCGGTCTTTTATCTCTTTATTTATACTGTAATTAGAAAACTATAAGACCAACTTGAAAAAATGTTACACCCCCAACATAAGGGGGGTCAAAATTAAGCGACCTGAAAAAAATGAGAAAGTTTCGAAATAAGATAAGTAATGCATTATAAAGATCGTTCATTGTTAAATAAACTCTGAAAATTTCATTAAAATCCGATAATTCCCTGACTTTTGGTAAATTAAGGGGGGGGTTAAAGTCATTTTGTCAAAAACGCATTTTAGGCTCAGTTTGCCAGTCCCTATGATATACCCATGTGCTTCATCAGACTGCAGTCTTTATAGAAATAAATATTGTGATCTGATAAAGCTCACGGGTATATTCAGATACCTATGAGTGGAAATGGTACCATAACAGATTTTTCAGCTTTTTTTCTACATATTTCCAACTCCAAGTCATTCAAAAAAACATCCATCATCTTTTGAACAACAAAAAAATATTTTTCTCTTCTTTATATCATATTGTACTGAAGTAAAAGTCATCAGGGTGGCCTAAAGTCCGTATCAGCCAGTCAGCGAGGGAGTCTATCCCCTTTTCAATAGCGCTAGACCAAGGAGATTGTTTTTAGCATCTGAGGTGGAGCGCCACACCTACCATCAGCTCCTTACTTTACTGCACAGATCCCTATGTTACTCATACACTTAGTTGGCGAGGACCGGTATTGAACTAGGAACCTTGTGGTTTCTAGCCGAATGCTCTACCGACTGAGCTAACCCGGCCCCTTATAATAATAATAATAATAATAATAATGATAATAATAATAATAAGTAAAGTCGTCAGGGTGGCCTAAAGTCAGTATCAGCCAATCGGCGAGGGAGTCTATCCCCTTTTCATTTGCGCTAGACCAATATTGTACTGAAGGTTTTATTTAAACCGAAATGTTTAAACATTAACATAAACATAATGAATTCATCTTTCTGGGAACATTTTGTTTTTCATATTTCTATGTAGTACCAATAGCACATTGAGTATCAATCATTTCTCTTAGTAGGTCCTCTAGACGGAACCCAGTGTCTGCACAGAGCTAATGAAACGGGTAGTACTGGGTTACATAGCACCAGTAGTACATTGTGAATGGATTTATTTTTATTTATTTTTATCTTTTGAAAAAAAATTTTTTTATCAAACTTTAATTAATCATATTTCTCTGAATTTTTTTAGATGAGGCTTGATAATTAGTATTATTTGGATTATTCGGACTATTGTCCTCATCTTTATTGTTATCTACACTATTTCTCTGAATTTTTTAGATGAGGCTTGATAATTAGTATTATTTGGATTATTCGAACTATTGTCCTCATCTTTATTGTTATCTACACTATTTCTCTGAATTTTTTAGATGAGGCTTGATAATTAGTATTATTTGGATTATTCAAACTATTGTCCTCATCTTTATTGTTATCTACACTATTTCTCTGAATTTTTTAGATGAGGCTTGATAATTAGTATTATTTGGATTATTCGAACTATTGTCCTCATCTTTATTATCTATACAACGTTTCAAAATCCTGGTCAGGGGCGACAGTAACATAGAATAGTAATTAACACAGCTTAACACCTGTACCTCAGCTCTGGTTAGTGGAATGAGAACAGGATACACCTGTGGATTGAATAAAGGGTTGGGTTCAAAGTTCCTTCATGGCTCCCAATTATGACATGAAGGTCCCAGAGTTCAAGAAGGCTCCTGAGTCCAAAAAGAAGGTTCCCGTGTCCAACAAGAAATATCTGAAGATGGCCGGAAGGCACATCAGACGAAACGTACAGATAACAATAAAGATGAGGACAATAGTCCAAATAATTTTAATTAATCAAATTTTTAATTTTGTTCTTTTGTTCAATATTACAGCTCACAAGACTTGGTATGGTAGTGAAGGTACTCGTCCATTTTGGGACTATATCCGTGTGGCATGTCAAGGTGTTCCTCACAACTGCATTGATAGTATCAATGCCATTGAAAATATTCGTTCTCCTCATGCTAAGGTAAGTCACTTGTTTTAGAAAGTAAACTGTTTATCTCCTCTGATCAATCGTCTGGTCATATCAAACCCTAGCACCTATATGATTGTCCCAACTTTATTACCTTTGTGGCAACTCCCAACCCTTTTTTTTTCATATAGTTATTTACTAAGCTTTGCTTAGATATGGCACAAGGCCTGAAGTATGGGGCGCCCAATGAGAATTGAAATGATTAACAATGGTCTGTGTATCTAGCTTGCTAACCATTACACCACGTGATTATGGCTACCTCTTACCCGTTTTATCATATGTGTGCTAGAAGATGGTGGCTGAGGGTCTTAATGTCCTGGGTATGACATTAAACTCTGATGGTGAGGTTCTAATTCTGGAAGTCTAGGGAAAGTGGAGCATCCCTTCCTCACCATTGCTCCCAGGTCCACTCTAATCCAGCTGATCACGCTAGAAGGTGTGTTACGTAGTGCCTTTTCTTTGACGGTACCATATATATATATATATATATATATATATATATATATATATATATATATATGTGTGTGTGTAAATGTGTAAATGTGTAAATTCCCAAATGTAGACATTTAAACAAACTTCTCTTGTGTCACCTACAACCTGATCCTAATTAATCCCATATTTTATACCCTTCTATTAATTACTAATAATGACATTCAAGCTAATATTACCAACACACAAAGTGTTGATAAATACATGATAATAAAACTATAAAAATACTTAATAGACTTATTCATAGATAAGTATTCTTTTTACTTATAAAATCCATTTTCCTTTTTCTGTTTTTGTCTTAATTGATAACTTTGATCAACACCTGCTAATCATACATGTGCTAATTTCTTCTTTTTTTCTTCTTTTTTTTCTTCTTTTTCTTTTTCTTGCACCAGGGTCAGGCCTGGTTGAGGGTCGTGTTGATGGAAAAAAGATTATCAGAATATTTGTCAGAGGCTCTCAAGCAAACCAGGATAACAAAGTAAGTAGAAGATTTGTGACAATTGTGTTATGCAGCTGTTTATCTTAACCCTCTTTGGGGATTGGCTGATGATATACTTTCACTGATATCATATCAGATCACATGTTGTTAAGATTGATAATATATCAGGAAATTTAGTGAGAGAGTTACGTTTATGGATTACTAAAAGTGTGATTATTGCTGTGTGTGTGTTGAGAAGATAAATGGAAAAATATAAATATATTTGTATGAATGAAATTTATTATATGCTGACATGGGCTTTGATAGGAATACAGCATTCTAATTAAAAATTATTTTAAAAGTAAAATGAAATAATTATAGAAAACCATATGTGAACAGGTCATCTTCTTCAGATCATAATGTTTAGATTAAAAAAAATTTTTTAAAAAGGCAATACAAGAAATTCAAAAATGCTCACATCATAAAATGGAATGTTTTTTTTAAAAGTTTTAAAGCATTTCTTAAAAGAACGTGAACGGTTAAAAAAAATTGTGATTATAGCTCTGTGTGTGTGTGTATATATATATATATATATATATATATTGAGAAGATAAATGGAAAAATATAGATATATTTATATGGATGAAATTTATTATAAAAATGTCCTTTTCATTTAAAATTACCTGTTATTTCCCTTAAATCAAAGATTTCTAAATATGTTTAATATTACATTTAAACAACGTCCAGATCCCCATTCCTATAAGGATTTATCAATAAATGGCTAAAAATGGCCTTTTCATTTAAAATTACCTGTTATTTCCCTTAAATCAAAGACTTCTAAATATGTTTAATATTACATTTAAACAATGGCTATCATTTGGAGTAGGTTAGAAAAATGAATGTAACTTCCGGCCAGGTAGAGTGAGGTGGTATAGGACTTAAAATAATTTAAAAATTGAAATAATTTTTTTGTTGTTTTTCAATTTCAGAAATTATTATCAAGAAGGAGCTGTTATGCTTTCAGATGATGCAAAGATGCTATGCGACACATTGCTTGGCATGAACGCTATCGACTTTAGGTTAGTTTCTTTATTTTTATTTTATTTTTTTCCAATTTATTATATTCACTAGCAAAAGTATGCACCCCCCCCCCCTGGGTGCAAGTATTTAAGTTTCAATGTAGTAGAATATTATATTGAACTAGCAAAATAAAAAACGCCCTCTGGGCGATGTAAAAATAAGTTTTTGAAACATATTGCCTGAGGAGGTGGAAGTTAAAAATTCAATGTCAGCGAGTTTGTACCCTAAGTAAGTAAAATCATCAAATTCATTAAAGGATTTCAATGAGCAAATTCATTAAAGATTTCAATGAGCTTTATTTATTGATATAATAGGTTTAAACTAGCAATAAAAACTTATTGAGTAACATACAAAATAGGCCTCAATGATGTTGTGAGCTGTTAAATTTTTGATTTGTAACTTTAAAAAAAATATTATACCAATTACAGTTAAAAAAAAAAACAAAACTCATTTACATCATTAATAAATTAATAAATACATCTCCATATTAGTTTAAATCTATTTTTGTGTCTACATTTAAATATCAGTTCATTTCTTTTATTTAACAGCTGGCTAGTGGATCTATATTTAATTATACTTATTTTCTCCTCAAAACAGAGGTTACATCTACTATTAAATTTTTTTAGGGGTAGATTTTCTGATGAATTTCCATTTAATTTGTGGATATATAATTTCATGCTCTTGTTCTTATTTTGTTTATTTATAAAATGAAATGTTAACATTTGTCTTGATTTATTTTCTAGCTTCTGTCTGAAAGGAGAAAACATTGAACTTCTTGGCCCAATTGCTGTTGATTATACTCCATATTTACAGTATTTTCAAAGGTAAACATTTATTTATTCATACTAGCAAAATAAAAAAAACACCCTCCGGGCGATGTAAAAATACATTTTTGAAAGATATTGCTTGAGGAGGTGGAAGTTAAAAATTAAATGTCGGAGAGTTTGAACCATAAATCATGAAATCATCAAATTTATTAAAGGAGTAAAAAACAAAAAAACAATTTGAAATCGAAACTAAGTTCTATTAACTTTGAATATCTATTAAAATAAAACAAACTATATATAGATATATGATACCGGGGATGTATGTATTAAAACTTGTTTTAAAAAACAATGAGTACTGTCTAATGTTGCATGCTCAAATTTTGAGTGTATTTATTCTGTTATGATGATTTGGGGTATAGTACGTAAGCAGTGACGTAGTTTTTGTTACAGACAAAAACCGGAAGCGAATCTCCATTATTAATAGATGAAGTGAGTTCTGAAGGTATTGAAACTAAAGTGTTTGAACCTCTATAAACCTGACATTTCAGGCTGAGCGCTATCTTAGTGTAAACCAGGAAGATCATGTCAGATATTGATAATAAAAGGCTTAATATAAGGCACTATTTACTGCTTTTCTTATAATGGGATGACTGGATAGCAATGGAATGATGAGATAGCTGAATGATAGATGAAAAAATGGAATGGTGGGATAGCTTTGAACGAAAATGGAATGATGATGGGATAGCTTTTGAACAAAAATGGAATGATGGGATGCTATGAACGAAAATGGAATGATGGGATAGCTTTGAACGAAAATGGAATGATGGGATAGCTTTGAAAAAATGGAATGATGGGATAGCTTTGAACGAAAATGGAATGGTGGGATAGCTTTGAACAAAAATGGAATGTGGGATAGCTTTGAACGAAAATGGAATGGTGGGATAGCTTTGAACGAAATGGAATGATGTGATAGCTTTGAACGGAATGATGGATAGCTTTGAACGAAAATGGAATGATGGGATAGCTTTGAACGAAAATGGAATGGGATAGCTTTGAACGAAATGGAATGGTGGATAGCTTTGAACGAAAATGGAATGGTGGGATAGCTTTGAACGAAAATGGAATGGTGGATAGCTTTGAACAAAATGGAATGATGGGATAGCTTTGAATAAATATAAGTGCACCCTAGATTAAATTATGAATGTTTTGTGTTTGATTTATCCTTTTCTTTTCCTCATAAAATGATATCAATGTTTTCTTTAACTTAAAAAAAAATAATTATTGAAATACTTTTTTGTCTTTGCAGTTCTGATAGTATTGAAGCTGATTTGAGAGATTTGAGTAATTCAAACAGTAACAGCAGTTTGATGAATGAAGAAAACATGAATGAAGAATCTTGGCGTATTAAATATTGCAAACTTGAAGCCAATTATAAAATTATCCATGAACAAAAGGTAATCTTTTTTTTTTTTCTTTTTAATTGATTTGGCTTTTTTAAAGACATTATAAAGCTTTCTAGATTTTCTAGAATGATACAATGTTTAACATCTGTCTAACAAACTGCTTCCTTCAGATTATCAGACAGTTGTAGTCGTCGTACATAATCGCTTGACTCTCCCAGCAGTTCTAGTCTTCTCACTAGCACTATCCAAATATATGTTCTCTTCCACTTGTTTTGACAGCCAAAATGCTACTGCAGTCTTTTCCTCCCGATCTGGGAGGGCAGGTCCTTAAATACCCAGTTACTGTGTTGATCCGGGCTCCTTACTCTGAATTGCCTGTGCTGCACATTCGACATTCATCAGCATGCGTCAATCCTCACAACGAGACTTTACATCCGGGTTACTCAGCACTGCTCGTGCGGAATTTCACCAGCATTTCAGCAACGAAGGGGTGACGGGTTCAATTTCCGTGGTCACTCGCCACACTCCTCCCCCTCGCACAGGCCAAACATATCCGGACTCGTTTCGTTCGTGGGGGCTGGGAATCTGCTCGTCCACAATCTGATAATGTGGTCAAAAAGAATTGTTGAGATTTTGGACTAATGGAATCTGTGGAATAAAATCTAAATGGGAACTACACAATTTTAAATGTTAATTTTTTAATTTTTTTAATTTCTAATTTTTAAAAATTTGAATTATTATTTTTTATTTAAATGTTTTAATTTTTTTTCAATTTTTGATTCTAATTTCTTAAATCAATTTCTTTTTTAAAAAAAAAAAAGGGTTACTTTGAAGAACTGGTAAGATTACGTGAGGACCAGCTTCATGAAATCCATAAGCAGTATGAGAAACATGTGGAAACTTTGCATTCTTTGGAGTCTGATGGAATTCGCGAGAGACGTCAATTAGAGTCTGTGATAATTGAACTACAAGGCCAATTGTAAGTATATTGTTAACATTGCCCCACCCCCAAACCTTTTTTTTTTTTTTTTTTAACTTAATAACATCACATTCAATAAACCACCAAAACAGTCTTCATCTTTTTAGAAATACTTTGACAACCACAAATTAGGGGTGCCATTTTGTTATCTAGCTTTCTTTTTTTTTTTTTTCTCCCTGTCAGGAGTATCATGAAAGACTAGTTACTCATTTTATGTTAGAATAGGTTGTGAATTTGATATATTGAAAAAACAAATGATGTTTACAAATGCTTGGGATCATCAGGAGATAATGTGCACCGTTTTGGGGCCTTCCTCTCAACGGTTTTAACTGCACATCGGCCCCCCCCCCCTCACTGATGTGAGGTCCCTCGGAATATCTGTATCGACCGTATGTAATAGATCGGTCTTCAACAAAAGTAAAACGGGATGAAATGACCGTTAGAAGAAGAATGCGCAAACAGAACGCTGTTAGTCAAAGTTGGAATTTTTCAAAAAACGCGTTATCTGTATTAAAAATGAAATGAATTTTATTTAAAAATAAAATTAATTTTATTTTTAATTTTAAAAAATCAGAAGCATTACAGTTTATAATAAGACTCAAAAGAGCCTGATGTAAAATTATTTAAAAAAGTGTATAATTGTATAAAAAGTGTATATTAAATATCAAAATTGTTCATAATATTAAATAAGTAACCAATGTTGGTAAATCCGTGGTGTTTGTGGATAATTATCTTCAGAGGAGTAAACATCCATATGTATTGTTTTTTCGTAGACAAGTATGTGAAATAAATGGAACTTAATCTGACAGTGTGAATTTGATATATTGAAAAAACAAATGATGTTTACAAATGCTTGGGATCATCAGGAGAGAATGTGCACCAAATAGGTTGTGTAACTAGCCAGATTATAATGCAAACTATCTGCGGGTCAACCACAAATAACCACTTTGACAAATTAGGGGTGTGACCTATCCATGAATATATACAGTATATGGTTCCAAGTTATTCATGATAATCAATTATAGTAAACTATTATATGGATTTACCCAACCCTTTTGCACAAGCAGGATGTGACATAAGGTCAAGATGAAAGAGCCCAGTCTGCCCTATTATTTTGTCATAGCTAATATTTGTAAGCAAAGTCTTGAAACAAAGGTGAATATTTGATAAGTTTTATGTTAGAATAAGTTGTGTAACTAGCTAGATTATAATGCGACCTATCCGAAGATGGGATGGGACCCTAACAGATACTATCACTCCAGATGAGGATGAACCTGGCAGTAATGGTGATGTGTTTATAAAAATTGATAATTGCTTTTCATCAATTTATTTTCTTAATGCAAGTTATTGAGAGAGAGAGAGAGAGTCGATTTCTGTAACACATGCCTTTCAGTCACCCGCTTATGACTAACTCACCCAAACTGTCAACCCCGACTCCTCAGCAGATTCTGTAGCGCAACTTGCTCTTTTGGTCCCTGGAACTCAAACTGACAAAATCTAAGGTTCCCTCATTATATAGAAATCGATGTCGAGCTTTCTAGAATCTTCTGGAACCTTTTGAACGTTCTAACTGTTTTACCAAATTACACATGTCATTTAAGAGGTCAACGGGTCAACCATCCTTTCTTCTGACGAACCGATTAAACTAAATTTTAATAGCAAAATCCCAGACTTACTGGCTACGAATAGACTCAAAGGTGATAATTAGAATTTCATATTGTTCTTCCTCGCCCACTCCCGTAAGGTCTGAGAATCATGCTACATCCTATTAAGGTTTCTCCGTGTCTGGCACAAGGCCACAAATATGGTGTTCCCGGGTAAGACGCACCCATTATGCAACACAAAGGTGAATATTTGATAAGTTTTATGTTAGAATAGGTTGTGTAACTAGCTAGATTATAATGCAACCTATCTGCAGGTCAACCACAAATACCCACTTTGACAACCACAAATTAGTGGTACCACATTTAACATTTCATTATGTGATCAAGCTTATTCTTTTTTTTTTTTCTTTTTCCCTGTTAGGAGTGCCATGAAAGACTACAGTCACTCGTTACAGCAAGAATTGCTGTTTTTGATGTCTCGTCAACAAATGATGCCTTTAACACCTGCAATTGAGACTCTATCCACATCCAAAGATCGGTCATCCCGGATGCAACAACAAGTGGATAGTGATCAGTAAGAAAAGTTTTCTTGTCCGTCACACTTTTAAAATATTTTGTTGATTAAACTCCATTTTGAATTGGGAGAAGAAGAAAAAAGAAGAAAAACTTTCTCCATCAGCTGCAAATTATTCCTTGCTTAAATTTGATAAACTGTGTTGTGTTTGCTCTAAAAGCAAGAAGAAAAAAAATGCTTAACAAAAACAGCGAAAAAAAATAATCTTCATTTTTATTGAAGGAAGAAAATTTAAAAAAACAAATACTTTCTTGCTTTACATTTGTGAATCTTCTGATATGGAGTTAGATAATAAGATGCTTTTTTCATGCTCAATGTTTCTCTCTCTCTCTTTCACTCTCTATTTCTTTCTTTCACTCTCTATTTCTTTCTTTCACTCTCTATTTCTTTCTTTCACACTCTATCTCTCTCTTTCACTCTCTATCTCTCTATTTCACTCTATCTCTTTCTCTCTCATCTCCGATGCTCTCCTCCCTTTCCCTTCCTTTGTCATGCTCTTTCTCTCTCTCTCTCTCTTTCACTCTCTCCTCCCTTTCCCTTCCTTCCTCTGATGCTCTTTCTCTCTCTCTCTCTCCCTCCCTTGCTTCATCTCTGATGCTCATCCTTTGATTACTTTTCCTTCCCTCTCTCCCTCCTTCCCTCATCTCATACTCTCCCTCCTTTGTCTCTGATGCTCTCCCTCCCTCACTTCTCTCTCTCTCTCTTTCACTCTCTCTCTTTTACTCTCTCTCTCTCTCATCTCCGATGCTCTCCTCCCTTTCCCTTCCTTTGTCATGCTCTCCCTCCCTCATCTCTGATGCTCTTTCTCTCTCTCTCTCTCTCCCTCCCTCTCTCTCTCTCTTTCACTCCCTTATCTCTGATGGTCTTTCTCTCTCTCTCTCTCTTTCATCTCTGATGCTCGCCCTTTGATTACTTTTCCTTCCCTCTCTCCCTCCTTCCCTCATCTCATACTCTCCCTCCTTTATCTCTGATGCTCTTTTTCTTTCCCCCCTCTCTCTCTCTGATGCTCTCCTTCCCTCCCTTCCTTCCTTTGTCTCTTATGCTCTCCCTCCCTCCTTTGTGTCTGATGTTTTCCCTCCCTCACTTTGTCTCTGATGCTGTCCTTCCCTCTCCCTCTCTCGTCTAATGCTTTCCTTCACACTCTCTCATCTCCGATGTTCTCTCTCTCTCTTTCTCTCTCTCTCTCTGATTCTCTCCCTCCTCCACTTTAATGCTCTCTCTCTCTTTTCCCATCTTCAATGCCCCTCATTGTATCCAATGCTCTCCCTCACCACCGATACTCACCTTTTTTCCCCTGTCTCCAAACCAAACTTTTCTCCTCCATCTCCCCCCCTCTCCTGATTTTTATCCATTTAACTCCCCTCAATGGATTCACAAATGAGGCCTTGTGTCAAAAATGGCTTAGCTACAAATATCTGCTCTTTAGAAAGCCATTTTGCACAGAATGCTTTGCCTTGTGCCAAACTTGGCTAAACTTAGAAAATATCTGCACTTATTCTTGTACAGTGTATGTCTCTTCTTCCAAAGATTCAAGGATTTTTGATGGCCTAAAACAACAACAGCCAAATGGAATTCATTTTCTTGTATCAATTTTCTGTAATTTTCGGATGCTGTCGTACCGGCCTCCTGCCCTAAAATATGATAGGTGGTGCCTGATGAAAAAGTGACCCATGCTAGCTATGAACCATATAGCAGTTTGAAGGTATTTTTATTATTTAATACGATAAGAAAGCAATATTTTACAGCCCCGCTCCAGGTTTTTTATCGACAAGTAAATGTAAATATTTTAACCTCCCCTTTTAAAATATCTTTTTTTTTTTTCGTTATTTTTATTCAAAACAAATGTCATGTCTTTTTAAATAAATACGACCAAGTTTCAAAAATAAAAACAATACATTAAACTAATACAAAGATATATATATATATATATATATATATTATATATATATATATATGAGTAAACTACAGACACGTGTTTCGAGGTATCACCTCTCATCAGTGCTGTTATACCGTTTTTTAGCAGCTACCTCTGGCCGGGTTCGAGACCCGAACGAACTTACGCTCGCCAATCCTCTTACCCATACGGCCACAGTCAGCTGCCAAGTATAACAGGCTATTTAATTGCTACATTTCTAAGCAGAAATGAACTCACCTAGAGGTCTCAAACTTTATGTAAACAAAGTGAGTCTTAGCTGAATGCCGAATACGGTGAATTTTGCAATTAAATCCCTTCTAAATAAAGTGCTCAACCGAAATTGGGAGTGTATAATAGAGTAAACTACAGACACGTGTTTCGAGGTATCACCTCTCATCAGTGCAGTTATACCGTTTTTTAGCAGCTGCCTCTTTTTTTTTTCTTTTTTTCTCAACAAGTAAATGTAAATATTTTACACCATCCCTTTAAAATATCTTTATTCAATATTTTTTATTTTATCTTAATTCAAAACAAATGTCAATTTTGTTTTAATAAATACAACCAAGTTTCGAAAATAAAAACAATCTATACATTAAACAAATACAAAGATTATATATATATATATATATATATATATATATATATATATATATATATATATATATATATATATAGATGTATGTATGTATGAGAGGAGAGAGAGAGAGAGATGTTTGGTACAGGAAAACTTATAAACTACTAAAAGTAGAGGAATCATATGTAAATTGGGGAGGTGATATTTTATTATGAAATAAAATATAAAATAAAGGGGATATGAAGGCCTTTTCGACCGGTCCTTTTTCAAGTATTTACACCGGTTGACAATTAAAAGTCAGAATGTAAAGAAATTGATAAGAACAAATGGGGTAAACCAGAGAGTGGGGGGGGCAAAAAAAATGGGGAAAGAGGGGTATGTGTGTGTGCCCTAGGTTAAACCAGGGTTATGTATACCTCCCATATATATATATATATATATATCTTTGTATTTGTTTTATTATTAATATGATATATATAATTTGATAAAAATGCCTTCAAACCGCTATGCAGTTCATAACTAGCACAGTTCACTTTTTCAGCAAGCGCCACCTAGTGTATTTTAGGGCAGGAGGCCAGGATGACAGAATCCAAAAATTACCCAATTTTCTTCCAAGTGAAAAAGTAATCAATAACAAAATATTTTCAAACACTTGAACTTCTTATATTCTTGAAATTAACATTTTTGGCTGATCCATTCTACAGCCTTCCACAACATACGAGGTATGTCAAAATAATTCCAGGACTGGTGTCACAAAAAATTTATTTCAAATCCAAACTACAAATTATCCTCTTCAAAGTAATCTCCCTGGAGTCTAATGCACTTTCCCATCCTTTTCTGCCACGCTTGCATGCACTCCTGGAAGGATTCTTCCAGGATTCTTTGTAGCTCTGTTGTCACGGCCTTTTTGATGTTGTGCACATCCTCAAAATGGGTTCCTTTGATGACCCCCTTGAGCTTGGGGAAGAGGAAAAAATCACATGGAGCCAAGTCGGGCGAGTAGGGAGGAACTCTCGGATAATCAGGTCAGTGTGGGTAGGTGTGTTGTCATGGTGAAGCCCCCATGAGTTGTCCTGACACATCTCTTGCCTCTTCTCGTGCACTGAACAAAGCAAACGCCGCAGTATCTCTTTGTAGAGATGTTGGTTGATCGTCTAGTTCTGTGGTAATAACTTGCAGTGGACAATGCCCCCTCACATCGAAGTTTTCTGACATACTGGAACTTTTCTGATATACCTTGTATATTCTGTGAGGAAACAAAAGATGTTTTGTTTTTTGTATTTTTATGGAAGATCATTAAATTTTATCTAATCTAGAGTGTGTCCACAAAGTCTTGAAACAGTTTTTGTTGGCATCCGTCCGTCTACTAAAGATGATGGCATAGTGTCCACATTTCTTTTTTTCTTTTTTTTTTTCAATTGAACATTTAACTCTTAAAATGCCCAGCTCCTCTCCTCTAAACTGAATTACTGTTCTTCTACAAGGATGGCTTTGGCATTAAATAACCCCTTAATGTTGATATGCCATTAAAACAAAGAAACCAAATCAAGTATTTTCAGTCCTGTGTGTGACATTATACAGCAATTAGAGAGGCCCTCCCTTGATCAATCAGCTGGTCACATCAAGCCCTAGCACCTATATGATTGTTCCAACCCTATTGCTCTTATTGTAACCCCCAAACCTTTTTATATTATATGTGCTGAGGGTCTTAATGTACTGGACAGGACATTAACTCTTAACATCCTGTTGAGAATTTTCTAAGTCCATAGCCCCATTTCTATAAGGAATTATCAAATAATAGCTAAAAATGACCTTTTCATTTAAAGTTTCCTGAGTTATTTCCCTTGAATTAAAGACTTCTAAATATGTTTAATATTACATTTAAATAAAGGCTATCGTTTGGAACGGATTAGTAAAAACAAATGTGGCTTCCAGTAGGCAGAATGAGACGGTATAGGACGTTAAGAGTTAATAACTTACATTGTACAAATGATAAAATCTAATTGTAAAAAATCATATAAAAGTTCAACTCTTAAAGGTAATTTTTTTATTATTGCACTTTAACATGATTTTTTTTTATTATTGCACTTTAAAGAAGCAGCCCCATATTGCAATACCATGCCAAAAACCCTACACAATCAAACACATATTAACAGAATGTAGCAACCTAAAACAAATACGAAAAAAATACTATCAAACAACAAATCTAAAACAGATATTCTACCAAATAAACCCAGAAAAACTACTCGGATACATAAAAGAGGCACACATCTACAACAAAATCTAAAAATCTTCCAAAAAAATGAAAACACAAAAATATATGTTAAAAAAAATCATCTAAAAGTTTCATTCACAAAAAATATGTAAAAAAAAAAACCTTTAGAAAATTAAACATTATCACCAATTCATTTCAAAAACGTAGTCGGCATTAAATGACCAATTGAGGTTGATATGCCGTAAAACAAGAACAAATCAAATCAAATCAAATTATTGCACTTTAACATGATCGCCATTTTTGTTGATAAATATTCAACCTGTAGCGGGATTTTATTGACACCCTGTATACTGATTCCATTGAATAAATTTAAAGTGGCTTGTTCTTTGGATTTGGATTTTTGGGACTGTTGTCCTTATCTTTATTTTTATATACACAACGTTTCAGCTGATGTGCCCTCTGGCTTCTTCAGGTATTTCTTCCTTGAAAAAGTATTACCTTTCTTGAAACATCTAAACCAGTTTTGTTGACATAGCTGGATAATACTGTCGACTGGGATGTAGACTACACTCACTACACCTCTGCAGAGGGTAAGGCCACCCTCAATGGGGTCACTTGCTGGCCGTAAGTGGCGAGCCATGATGCTTAAGGACAGAAAACAAGTGGTGGAGCACTCCATGACATGCAACACTCCACTTTGGCCATTACTTGGGCTAAAGGTCGGTCAGTTGGAGAGAATCCATCCGATTAATCGGCTGTACTAGACCAGCGGTCCCCAACCTTTTTTGCACCACTGATCGGTTTCATCTAAGACAATATTTTCGCAGACCGGCCTTCATATGCTCCGGCCTACATTTGCTCGATAATCGTTAATGACGTAATCTAATAATAAATCATCTGCAGTGGTCTTATGTCAAATGCAAACATCAACAGACAATAAACAACCTTTTGTTCATAAATTAATAATCAACAACATCTCTGTAAACGAAAATATTTATTTTAGAATGAAACTCCTTTCTAATAAGAAATAATTATGATAAAAAAAACTCGATTCGAATGACAATACTGATCATTTCTATATAAAAGAGTGAACAAGTGAATCACATTTCAAAATAAAACATCAAGATTTAGACTGATAATCAATAAAAAAAAGAAAAATTCAAATGTTCTGTGTGGCCTGGTACCTAATGGCCCACGGCCCGGTACCTGGTTGGGGACTGCTGCCCTAGACTGTTTCTGGGCCTTCCATATCAAAATGTTTTTTTTTTTTTTTGTTTTTTGTTTTTTTTTTTGCTGCTGCTGCCCTTGCACTCAGGCTTTTTTTTTTTTTTTTTTTTTTTTTTCCACAGTTTGTGTAAAATGGCTTTCAATGCAATTTTTTCACCTCATTATCAAAGGTGTAAAATAAAGAATAAACAATTAATATTTCATTATTTTCCTTTATATGCAAATTTTTGAAACATTAAAACAAACACACAAATTGTTTAGATGCTGTGATTTTTATGGTTTTTGAAAAAAAAATCAAGGGTATCCTGTAATTGATGTGATATAGAAAAACTGGGGTCATCAGTGATGCTGATAGCTTTTTGATTTGGTGCATCCTGGGATGCACATATTTGCCTGAAATGAGTCCCCAGAAAAATTTATGGATCCCAACTAAAGTTTCCGAATAAATTGTAGGGTTTTTATTTATGATCTGGGGAAAACAATTAAAGTCATCTAACTCCTACCTTCTACCCTATCCTGTGTAATTCATTTCTAAGAAACTATTGAAATATATTTACAGTTAGCTTGAAATGATGAGGGAAGAAAAAAGAAAGACATTGGGATGCATGGATATGATTTTACTGTGTCCTTTTAGATTTTTGTGCATCAGGGACACAGGATGTGTATCTATCAGCATCTCTGGGTCACTTTTGGATTCAGAGGTAAAAAAATAGTCAAAAACAAGTGTCAGATCCAACTCAACGAAAATTGTGTTGACCAGAGTTATTTGTTATGTATGAATATAAACAGTTCAACAGTAATGTGTATTATTTGGATTATTCAGACTATTGTCATCTGTACAATGTTTCGGCTGATGTGCCCTGTGGCCTTCTTCAGGTAATTCTTGTCAGACTCAGGAGCCTTCTTTTCGTAAGTACAGATAACAATAAAGATAAGGACAATAGTCCGTATAATACAAATCTCATCTCAAAAATTCAAAAAAATAGTCAACAGTAATGATTGAACAACATGTTGTATTAAAGTCATTATCATCAGATCGCACTGGCAGCACAGTTATCCATGACAATCTCTCACCATCCGTCCATGGGAGGTCCTCTATGCAGCATACAGAGTCCATACAGAGCTGATGAATATAGGTATTTGCTGGACGGACCACACAGGCCTGTCCATGTGGATGTTTTCCACAGGAGAACATCGCTTATGAGTTCATCCTTACTTCTCCAGCAGCGTCCAGCATGTTTTGTTTGTCTTACTTGGATGGTTTATGTGATAGGCGGCAGGTGGCTCTACAGCTGCTTCCTTGTGGGGTGTTGTTTCCACGATTTGTTTAAGACTGCGTGCAGCATTCTTGTGCAGCTCCCATCTAGCTTATTCTCTAAGCACTTTGTTAGAGTCCAAGTGGTGCAGCCATACAGTAGCACTGACACAGAAGAATTGAGCTTCTTCCGCCCTTTTACAGGTCTTGTTTTTCATTCTGTAGAGTGTGTAGCCACCCTCCTCACTAGACAAAATGTGTAGGGTTACTAGTATAGTTGGATCATCAGTGTCTATACCAGTAACCCCACACATTTTGTTTGGTGAGGAGGGTGGCTAGACACCTTGCAGAACAGGTCTTGATTTTCATTCTGTAGGGTGTCTAGCCACCCTCCTTACCAGACAAAAAGTGTGGGGTTACCAGTTTAGTCACCAATGATCTAACTATTAAACAGGTAGTACTGGGTTATATAGTACTGGTAGCACATTGACCTATCACTATTGGAAATCATGATGATGGCTGGAGAATGGACTGGCTGAAAGATTGTGTTGATTATATCAAGATACAGGAAGGTTCAATTTTCAAAGCAATATTTGGTATACACCTACCCCATCCATGAAGTCCAACCCTGTTTTTATTTTTGTTTGTTTATTTTAAAATTTTGTTTTAACATTTTACTAGAAAAATTAAAAGCAATGACTTAGTAGTAAAAATATAGTGCTTAGTATTATTTTGATTTTTTGGACTGTTGTCCTCATCTTTATTGTGTTATGATGACGGCACTTCAGAGTGCTGAAAGTACTAGGGATGAAACTTTGGATTAATCAACAGACTACACCCCGATATTAAGAAATTGACCAGAAAACTTGAAAAAATCAGAAAGAAACTCGTCAGACATGAAATGTCCGTCTTGTTCAACACCGTATGCATAAAAAAATTTTTTTTAAAGTTGCTCAAATATACATATCTTTATTGTGGTATATGAAAACATGTTTCGGCCGTTGTAAAATCCGGTCTTCAGGTGTACCTTGTCTATCCAAGCATAGCAATGAATCAACTTGGGAAATCATTTTGAGCAGTTTGACTGTTGAGCAAACAAAGGCGTTGGAGAACTTAGGAAGATCTCATCCAAATATCTTTTGAGTCCTTCATTCATTTTGCATGCCAAATTCGTTGTTACAATTTTATGGGCCTTCCTTTAGGCTTCTGGCAAGAGCGCTTGTCCAGTGGAAATCCTTTGGTAAATTATCCTTTGGTTGTTCCTCAGTATTACAAGTTCTTTGTCAATGATTGCAAATGAACGTCGGTCAGTATCAGTGATTAAGTAGTCAATCAGCCACACATTATGGCTGTTCATTGGCAGAGGAATAGACCACGTGACCCCGCCTAGTCTATAACTTTAGATGCTGTATTGCAGGACACCTTATATTACAAAATATTTAATATTAATTTATATTATTGATAGAAAAATGCTGGATTGAGAACATTGACAAAATTATACAAATTATCAAACCTCATCTCAAAAATTCAGAGAAATAGTATCTATCATGAAGATTTACAAATTTTCAGAAACAAACAAGAAGTCATTTACTAAACTGAACCTAGTCTGTTAAATTTCATCTAATGGTGAAGTTCCTATTTTGGAGCTCTGGGGAGTGTGGAGTGCCCCTTCATCACCGTTACTCCCAGGTTCACTCTGACCCTGAGTGGTAGTACCTGTTAGTGTCCTATCTATGGGTTAGATAAATAAAAAAATAGTTAACAAAAAATGTGTTAGAAAAAATTAAATTAAAATAAAAATGAATAACCAAGAAGAATTTAATAGAACAAAATGTCTTCGACATGGGTTGTCTTGCTGTAAAATACAACCAACCAACCGTAGGATACAGTGGCCAAAACATTGTGTTTATACATACTGTCATATACCCCATCGTCATACATCAGGTATATACATGGAGAATGGACCCGTGATAGGGAGAGACAGACAGACAGACAGATGGAGACTTACTTGTTTGTTTTTCATTCTTTTTTTCTACCTCGTCTAGTCGCCATGTTTTCGTTTCCTTCTTCTTTGGCTGGTCATTCTGTCGTCTAGATTCTAGCTGCTTACCATGTTGCTGTCTCTAACTAAGGGTTCTTTTGGGGCTAGCTCTTTTAAAGTCTTACAAACAATCAACAAGACTTTGTGTTTCTCTGATCAAAGCTTTATTTCTATATTGCCCATTTTCACCGTGCAGCTAAGTTCAACCTCAGTAGAACACGTCTGTTCTGCTTACCATTTAGGCTGCAACTGATTACCTAACTAGTCAAATCACATGAGGTGCGAGATTCCCGCCTTTTAACGGTCTGGTATTTTTCCAATGGAAACTTACCCGCCTATGTTCTGATTTGAAGGCCAATGGCCCCTTATTCTACAGATGTTTGTCAATAATCTATGCCACCACATAAATTATGCAACAATACCACAATAAAGATGACAACAATCTGAAAAATCAAAATTATTCACAAATAGTACTTAGTATTTTGAATTTTTTTATTTTTATTTTTATTTATTATGATTTTGTTTGTTTATTTTTAGATCAAGTTACGTATCTCCTGAATCAACCCCTGGTCTGGGACAGTCACAACGACGTCACAGTAGTGGCATCAGCAGTCAGTCTTCTTTGACAGTCCCTATGTACAAAATTCAGAAAAAGGAAGATTCCCAAAGTTTGGTTCCTTTGGCCGGCTCATTTTCCTCTGAAGCTAGCATGAAGCTGAACGATACACCAATGTCTGGCCCATCTGGTAATTCCAAGCATTAGATAGCGACAGTGATCTTCCCAGCAGCGCCGCAAGCGAGATGACCCGCCAACAACAGCAGGCCCAGATGCTCAGGTCTCCAAAGCACAAAATAAAGATCGAGGCTGATGACGGTGAAAACACAACCGGCATCATTGTATCTTCACCCACATCCAGCAGGCCCACGAGGGGCAGCCTGCACGACATTACCAGGCCTGATCTAGTTGCGTTTTGTGACCCGGCTGACAATGGCAACATTGAAGTAGTCTCGCCCGAAAGGAAAGCGGCTTACGACAGCCAGAATTCTGACAACGGAAACGAAGGTACGGAACATAGTTATGAGATGATGGAACTGGAAAGGAAACGTTCCATCGGAAGAGCCTGCTTCGAACCCGGAACAGGAGCCGTCGGATTCGTCTGCAAAATCAGAGAAGGACAGCGTTCCAGAACTTCTGGAACCGACCAATGGTCATTCTGATTCTGAAACTGGAAGTTCCAGTTGGTCGGATGTTGGCTTGGTACATGACTCTGGGGATTCTGATTGTAATGGAGGGGCCAGCACCAAACAGGACAGTATGGAAAATGTGTCTGATGCTCAGGCTTCATAGTTTTTAAAAGTTATAAACCAAAATTTACTTTTAGACCAAAAATATTTGGTTCTTATCTAGAATAGGACACCGAGGAAATATCTGCAATAATATCTAATATATATATATATATATATATATATACCTAGATTGAGTCAGACACTACCGAACTAGGTTTGACCTAAAGGATTTTCAGGATAGTACTGAAGATCTGTGAGATCAAACCTAGTTTGGTAGTGTCTAACTCAATTTAGGTTTATATATATATATATATATATATATATATATATATATAGCTCTACATAGTGTATTGGGCACTTTTATACATATTAGCTTAGTTTGACTCTTTTGGTTGCTTTTATTTTTTCCCGGTCATTTTTGTGCAGGGTTTTTTTTTTTTTTTTTTTTTTCAAACTGTTTGAATGATTCAGCTTTTTTTGGGGTCCTATTTGTAAAATTTATTTTATTTCCAAATTGGACTGTTCATTTTTTTTCACCATCTAGTCATTCTAGTCATGATAAATAAAGTTATATATAATAAATTTTTATATATATAATATATATATATATATATATACACACTAAAGGGGGTGGTTTAGCTTAGTCGATAGAGCACCCACCTAGGAATCGTAATATTCCTAAGTCAATACCAGTCCCTGCCAACTCGGCACATTAGTAGCACAGATTGGGTAATCTGATCTTTGTGGTAAAGTAGGGAGCTGACAGTAGGTGTGGCACTACACCTCAGCAAAAAGACAATTTCTCTGGTCTAGCACTAGTGAAAAGGGGATAGATTCCCTCACTGTTCGCTGATACCGACAATAGGCCATTCTACCAACTTTTACTTTATATGTTATATATATATATATATATATATATATATATAATATATATATTATTATATATATATATATATTATATATATATAGTTGAAATATATAAATGAAAGAAAATGTTATATGGATAAAAATTTATCTTTTACATAATATTTACTTCCATTTTTATATATATATATATATAATAGTTGTAAAATAGTTTTTCTACAACTATTAATGCTCTATATTTTACAAGATATATTGAGCCCTTTTGGATTAACTACTTATGCTACTGCAATGAAAACGTAGTAGTAACTTTTTGATGAATATATATATATATATATATATATTTACATTCATTGTCTAGATAAGAGTAAATTTCAGTCATTTGCTTCTCCTTTTTTTTTTTTTTTTTTTTTTTTTTTACTGAATGGTTACGTTTAAAAATGATGATGTTAACTTGCTACAATTCATGCATACTCCATGTTTCTTTAGTATTTCCATCTTTTAATCACTAAGGTATTGACTTTTGGCCGCTTGCTGATACATAATTTTGGCTACTTTAAATGTAACTGTTCAATAAGAAAATCACAGAAACTTACTCTTATCTCGATGGTGAATACACACAGTATTGGCCAGAATGGAGGACTCACATAATTTTTCCTGTGTTCATCAAGCCGTGTTCATTCATTTTGCAAGTGAGAGACTCATTTTGATTGGTCAAATTGGATGACATATCATTTTTCCGATCAAAGAGTATTTATTTCTATTCTATTATGTTTTAGTTCAGGTGTGATTTAATGGTGAATTATAGTGATAGAAAGTGTGGTAATAGTGACTATACCTGATAACCATACTTTGTATCACTATAATTCACAACTATATCTCACTTTTCAGAACAGACTGGGCTCTTAACCCTGGCTAGGTAACCAGTCTAGGAGAAGGAAAACTCTGAATTCAAACCTGCTTAAGAAATTGACTTTATGTCACAGCTAAATCCTACCTGAATGAGAGCGTGCATTAAAAATGAATACCCTTTGATCAGGAAAAAACAAAGTGTCATCCAATTTGACAAATAAAAATGAGTCTATCATGTAAGTCATCCATTCTGGCCAATATTTGGAACAAGTCTCCAATAGGCACCCCAAATCATCAACTTAATGAGTGGTTCACATTTTTACTCGTCACCGGTAACTTCCGCTTCCAAATTTTTGTAAACATGATTTTAATCAGAAATTTATGGGATGTTGAACTTACAATAAATTAAATAAATAGAAGGTTGGTAAACGTAATCAAATTAAAATTCAATAGCAAAATCTTTTTTTAAATAAATACTTTTTAATCAGAAGTTTATGAATATTTTTCAGCGCTTATGATAAATTTAAAAAAAAAAAGAAAGACGTTTTTATACTAAAATAGTTTTACTTAATCAGAAGAGAAATGTAATTATGCTTATTTAAATAAAAATACAGTTTTTATTTACAAAATATTCTGTATGTTTATTTAAATATAAGGATGTTGTTCAGAAATAGTATCACACAATTTGTAACATTTGTTTTTGTCTGATACGATATAAGTTAAAAAAAATCGTCTGTTTATTCTCAAATTTGAAAGCAGAAGTTACTGGTGATGGTTAAAATATGAACCTTTCATTAAGTTGATGATTTGGGGTGCCTATTGGAGACTTGGTCCCAATATTGTAAGTATTACATTTCTGTATCATCCTGTTTTTTTTTGGGGGGGTTACATTACTGTAGAGATATCGGAAATTTTCATTATTGTCTTATTCTGGACAGGCACAATATCCAATAGGCACCGCAAATTCATCAACTTAATGAAAGGTTATATTTAACGCAATCACCAGTAACTTCTGCTTTGAGATATTTTCAATATTTGAAATAACAGACGATTTTTTAAAGAACTTATATTGTAATCAAGACAAAACAAATGTTCAAATTGTGTGATAGCTCTTTCTGAACACATTCTTATATTTTAAATAAACATACAGAATATTTTGTAAAATAAAACTGTATTTTATTTAATTAACATAATTGAATTTTCTTCTGATTAAGTAAAACTATTTTAGTATAAAAACGTCTTTCCTTTTTTTTTAAATTTATCATAAGTGCTGAAAATATTCATAACTTCTGATTAAAAAGTAATATTTAAAAAAAGATTTTGCTATTGAATTTAATTTGATACGTTTTACCAACCTTCTATTTATTTAATTTATTGTAAGTCAACATCCCATAACTTATTGATTAAATCATGTTTACAAAAATTTGGAAGCGGAAGTTACCGGTGACGAGTAAAAATGTGAACCTATTAGTTGATGATTTGGGGTGCTATTGGAGACTTGATCGCCAAATTTTGGCCAGAATGGATGCTTACATGATGACTCATTTTTATTTGTCAAATTGGATGAACTTTGTTTTTTTCTGATCAAAGGGTTTCATTTTTCATGCACGCTTCTCGATTTCAGGTAGGATTTAGCTGTGACATAAAGTCAATTTCTTAGCAGGTTTGAAATTCAGAGGTTTTCCTTCTCCTAAGACTGGTTACCTAGCCAGGGTTAAGAGCCAGTCTGTTCTGAAAAGTGAGATAATAGCTGTAAATTATCAGTGGAACCAAAGTATGGTTCCAGGTAATAGTCACTATTACCCACTTTCTATCACTATAATTCACCATAAATCCACCTGAATAAAACGTGGCATAAAAATAAATAACTCTTTGATCAGAAAAATGATTATGTCATCCTAATTTTGACCATCAAAAGAGTTCCACTTGCAAATGAATGAACACGGCTTCGATGAACAGCAGGAAATTATGTGAATCATCCATTTTGCCAATACTGTGCGTATTCCACCATCGAAAATAAGAGTAAGTTTCTGTGATTTTCTTATTAAGTTTACATTTAAAGTAGCCAAATTATGTAAGTCAGCAAGCGGCCAAAGTCAATACCTTAGTGATTAAGATGGAAATACTAAAGAAACATGGAGTATGCATGAATTTGTATGCAAGTTAACATCATGCATTTTTAAACGTAACCATTCGTAAAAAAAAAAGTGAAGCAAATGATGAAATTTAACTCTATCTAGACAATGAATGTAAATGTAAATATATATATATTTCATCAAAAAAGTTACTACCACATTTTCTTGCAGTAGCATAAGTGTTAATCCAAAATGGCTCAATTATCTGTAAAATATAGAGCATTAATAGTTGTAGAAAAACTATTTTACAACTTTATATATATTATAAGTTGAAAATGGAAGTAAATCGACAATTATGTTAAAAGATAAATTTTTATCCATAACATTTTCTTTTCATTTTATTTCAACTTATATATATATATATATATATATATATATATATATATTTATATATTATATATATATATATATAAATATATATAAACATATAAAAAGTAAAGTTAGAATGGCCTATTGTCGGTATCAGCTGAACAGTGAGGGAATCTATCCCCTTTTCATGTGTAGCCAGAGAAATTGTCTTTTTGCTGAGGTGTAGTGCACACCTACTGCCGCTCCCTACTTTACCACAAGATCAGATTAAGCCAATCTGTGCTACTAATGTGCGAGTTGGCAGGGACTGGTATTGACTTAGGAATATTACGATTCCTAGGTGGGTGTCTACGACTAAGCTAAACGGCACCCCTTAGTGTGTATATATATATATACTATATATATATAATATATATTTATTATATATAACTTTATTCTCTTGCACTAGAATGACTAGATGGTGAAAAAAATGAACAGTCCAATTTGGAATAAATCAAATTTTACAAATAGACCCAAAAAAAAGCTGAATCATTAAACAGTTTGAAAAAAAAAAAAAAAAAAAAACCGCAAAAATGACCGGAAAAAAAATAAAAGCACCCAAAAGAGTCAAACTAAGCTAATATAGTATAAAAGTGCCATTACACATGTAGAGTATATATATATATATATAAGTATATTATATAAACCTAAATTGAGTTAGACACTCCGAAACTAAGGTTTGATCTCAGCAGATCTTTCAGTACTAGCCTGAAATCTTTAGGTCAAACCTAGTTCGGTATGTCTGACTCAATCTAGGTTATATATATAGTATATATATATATATATATTATATTAGATATTATTGCAGATATTTCCTCGGTGTCCTATTCTAGATAAGAACCAAATATTTTTTGGTCTAAAAGAAATTTGGTTTATAACTTTTTAAACTATGAAGCCTGAGCATCAGACACATTTTCCATACTGTCTGTTTGGTGCTGGCCCTCCGTTAATCAGAATCCCAGAGTCATGTACAGCAACATCCGACCAACTGGACTTCCAGTTTGCAGAATGAGAATGACCATTGGTCGGTTCCAGAAGTTCTGGAACGCTGTCCTTCTCCGATTTTGCAGACGAATCCGACGGCTCCTGTTCCGGGTTCGAAAGCAGGCTCTTCCGACGGAACGTTTCTTTCCAGTTCCATCATCTCATAACTATGTTCCGTACCTTCGTTTCCGTTGTCAGAATTCTGGCTGTCGTAAGCCGCTTTCCTTTCGGGCGAGACTACTTCAATGTTGCCATTGTCAGCCGGGTCACAAAACGCAACCAGATCAGGCCTGGTAATGTGTGCAGGCTGCCCTCTCGCGGGCCGCTGGATGTGGGTGAAGATACAATGATGCCGGTTGTGTTTTCACCGTCATCAGCCTCGATCTTTATTTTGTGCTTTGGAGACCTGAGCATCTGGGCCTGCTGTTGTTGGCGGGTCATCTCGCTTGCGGCGCTGCTGGAAGATCACTGTCGCTATCTAATGCTTGGGAATTACCAGATGGGCCAGACTTGTGTATCGTTCAGCTTCATGCTAGTTCAGAGGAAAATGAGCCAGCCAAAGAAACCAACTTTGGGATCTTCCTTTTTCTGAATTTGTACATAGGGACTGTCAAAGAAGACTGACTGCTGATGCCACTACTGTGACGTCGTTGTGACTGTCCCAGACAGGGGTTGATTCAGGAGATACGTAACTTGATCTAAAAATAAACAAACAAAATCATAATAAATAAAAATAAAAATAAAAAAATTCAAAATACTAAGTACTATTTTTTGAATAATTTTGATTTTTCAGATTGTTGTCATCTTTATTGTGGTATTGTTGCATAATTTATGTGGTGGCATAGATTTATTGACCAACACCTGTAGAATAAGGGGCCATTGGCCTTCAAATCAGAACGTAGTGGGTAAGTTTCCATTGGAAAAATACCAGACCGTTAAAAAGGCGGGAATCTCGCACCTCATGTGATTTGACTAGTTAGGTAATCAGTTGCAGCCTAATGGTAAGCAGAACAGACGTGTTTCTACTGAGGTTGAACTTAGATGCACGGTGAAAATGGGCAATACAGAATAAAGCTTTGATCAGAGAAACACAAAGTCTTGTTGATTGTTTGCATGACTTTAAAAGAGCTACCCCCAAAAGAAGCCCTGAGTTAGAGACAGCAACATGGTAAGCACGCTAGAATCTAGACGAGGTAGAAAAAAAGAATGAAGAACAAAACAAGTAAGTCTCCATCTGTCTGTCTGTCTATTTGTCTCTCCTATCCGGGTCCATTCTCCATGTATATACCTGATGTACGACGATGGGGTATATGACAGTATGTAATAAACACAATGTTTGGCCACTGTATCCTACGTTGGTTGGTTGTAATTTTACAGGCAAGTCAACCCATGTCGAAGACATTTTGTTCTATTAAATTCTTCTTGGTTATTCATTTTTATTTTTAATTTAATTTTTTCTAACACATTTTTTGTTAACTATTTTTTTGATTTATCTAACCTATAGATAGGACCCTAACAGGTACTACCACTCAGGGTCAGAGTGAACCTGGGAGTAACGGTGATTTTGGGGCACTCCACACTCCCCAGAGCTCCAAAATTGGAACTTCACCATTAGATGAAATTTAACAGACTAGGTTCAGTTTAGTAAATGACTTCTTGTTTGTTTCTGAAAATTTGTAAATCTTCATGATGGATACTATTTCTCTGAATTTTTGAGATGAGGTTTGATAATTTGTATTATTTTGTCAATGTTCTCAATCCAGCATTTTTCTATCAATAATATAATCATTATTAATATAAATATTTTGTAATATAAGGTGTCCTGCAATACAGCATTAAAGTTATAGACTAGGCGGGGTCACGTGGGTCTATTCCTCTCCACCATGAACAGCCATAATGTGTGGCTGATTGACTACTTAATCACTGATACTGACGACATTCATTTGCAATCATTGACAAAGAACTTGTAATACTGAGGAACAACCAAAGGATTATTTACCAAAAGGATTTCCACTGGACAAGCGCTCTTGCCAGAAGCCTAAAGGAAGGCCCATAAAATTGTAACAACGAATTTGGCATGCAAAATGATGAAGGACTCAAAAGATATTTGGATGAGATCTTCCTAAGTTCTCCAACGCCTTTGTTTGCTCAACAGTCAAACTGCTCAAAATGATTTCCCAAGTTGATTCATTGCTATGCTTGGATAGACAAGGTACACCTGAAGAAGACCGGATTTTACAACGGCCGAAACATGTTTTCATATACCACAATAAAGATATGTATATTTGAGCAACTTTAAAAAAAATTTTTTTATGCATACAGTGTTGAACAAGACGGACATTTCATGTCTGACGAGTTTCTTTCTGATTTTTTCAAGTTTTCTGGTCAATTTCTTAATATCGGGGTGTAGTCTGTTGATTAGTCCAAAGTGTTCATCCCTAGTACTTTCAGCACTCTGAAGTGCCGTCATCATAACACAATAAAGATGAGGACAACAGTCCGAAAAATCAAAATAATACTAAGCACTATATTTTTACTACTAAGTCATTGCTTTTAATTTTTCTAGTAAAATGTTAAAACAAATTTTAAAATAAACAAACAAAATAAAAACAGGATTGGGCTTCATGGATGGGGTAGGTGTATACAAATATTGCTTTGGAAAATTGAACCTTCCTGTATCTTGATATAATCAACACAATGTTTCAGCCAGTCCATTCTCCAGCCATCATCATGATTTCCAATAGTGATAGGTCAATGTGCTACCAGTACTATGTAACCCAGTACTACCTGTTTAATAGTCAGATCATTGGTGACTAAACTGGTAACCCCACACTTTTTGTCTGGTAAGGAGGGTGGCTAGACACCCTGCAGAATGAAAAGCAAGACCTGTTCTGCAAGGTGTCTAGCCACCCTCCTCACCAAACAAAATGTGTGGGGTTACTGGTATAGACATTGATGATCCAACTATACTAGTAACCCTACACATTTTCTCTAGTGAGGAGGGTGGCTACACACTCTACAGAATGAAAAACAAGACCTGTAAAAGGGCGGAAGAAGCTCAATTCTTCTGTGTCAGTGCTACTGTATGGCTGCACCACTTGGACTCTAACAAAGTGCTTAGAGAATAAGCTAGATGGGAGCTGCACAAGAAGCTGCACGCAGTCTTAAACAAATCGTGGAAACAACACCCCACAAGGAAGCAGCTGTAGAGGCCACCTGCCGCCTATCACATAAACCATCCAAGTAAGACAAACAAAACATGCTGGACGCTGCTGGAGAAGTAAGGATGAACTCATAAGCGACGTTCTCCGGTGGAAAACATCCACATGGACACGCCTGTGTAGTCCGTCCAGCAAATACCTATATTCATCAGCTCTGTATGGACTCTGTATGCTGCATAGAGGACCTCCCATGGACGGATGGTGAGAGATTGTCATGGATAACTGTGCTGCCAGTGCGATCTGATGATAATGACTTTAATACAACATGTTGTTCAATCATTACTGTTGACTATTTTTTTGAATTTTTGAGATGAGATTTGTATTATTTGTATTATACGGACTATTGTCCTTATCTTTATTGTTATCTGTACTTACGAAAAGAAGGCTCCTGAGTCTGACAAGAAATACCTGAAGAAGGCCACAGGGCACATCAGCCGAAACATTGTACAGATGACAATAGTCTGAATAATCCAAATAATACACATTACTGTTGAACTGTTTATATTCATACATAACAAATAACTCTGGTCAACACAATTTTCGTTGAGTTGGATCTGACACTTGTTTTTGACAATTTTTTGAGCTCTGAATCCAAAAATGACCCAGAGATGCTGATAGGGACACAGGATGTGTATCTGATGCACAAAAATCTAAAAGGACACAGTAAAATCCTATCCATGCATCCCAATGTCTTTCTTTTTTCTTCCCTCATCATTTCAAGCTAACTGTAAATATATTTCAATAGTTTCTTAGAAATGAATTACACAGGATAGGGTAGAAGGTAGGAGTTAGATGACTTTAATTGTTTTCCCCAGATCATAAATAAAAACCCGACAATTTATTAAGAAACTTTAGTTGGGATCCATAAATTTTTCCGGGGACTCATTCAAAGCAAATATGTGCATCCTAAGATGCACTAAATCAAAAAGCTATCAGCATCACTGATGACCCCAGTTTTTCTATATCACATCAATTACAGGATACCCTTGATTTTTTTTTCAAAAACCATAAAAATTCAGCATCTAAACAATTTGTGTTTGTTTTAATGTTTCAAAAATTTGTATATAATGGAAAATAATGAAATATTAATTGTTTATTCTTTATTTTACACCTTTGATAATGAGGTGAAAAAATTGCATTGAAAGCCATTTTACACGAACTGTGGAAAAAAAAAAAAAAAAAGCCTGAGTGCAAGGGCAGCAGCAGCAAAAAAAAAAAAAAAAAAAAAAAAAAAAAAAAAAAAACAACATTTTGATATGGAAGGCCCAGAAACAGTCTAGGGCAGCAGTCCCCAACCAGGTACCGGGCCGTGGGCCATTATGTACCAGGCCACACAGAACATTTGAATTTTTCTTTTTATTATTGATTATCAGTCTAAATGTTGATGTTTTATTTTGAAATGTGATTCACTTGTTCACTCTTTTATATAGAAATGATCAGTATTGTCATTTGAATCGAGTTTTTTTATCATGATTATTTCTTATTAGAAAGGAGTTTCATTCTAAAATAAATATTTTCGTTTACAGAGATATTGTTGATTATTAATTTATGAACAAAAGTTTGTTTATTGTCTGTTGATGTTTGCATTTGACATAAAACCACTGCGGATGATTTTATTATTAGATTACGTCATTAACGATTATCGAGCAAATGTAGGCCAGAGCATATGAAGGCCGGTCTGCGAAAATATTGTCTTAGATGAAACCGATCAGTGGTGCAAAAAAGGTTGGGGACCGCTGGTCTAGGGTCTGACATGTACAGCCGATTAATCGGATGGATTCTCTCCAACTGACCGACCTTTAGCCCAAGTAATGGCCAAAGTGGAGTGTTGCATGCCATGGAGTGCTCCACCACTTGTTTTCTGTCCTTAAGCATCATGGTCACCACTCACGGCCAGCAGGTGACCCCATTGAGGGTGGTCTTACCCTCTGCAGAGGTGTAGTGAGTGTAGTCTACATCCCAGTCGACAGTATTATCCAGCTATGGGTAAATTGTCAACAAAACTGGTTTAGACGTTTCAAGAACGGTAATACTTTTTCAAGGAGGAAATACCTGAAGAAGCCAGAGGGCACATCAGCTGAAACGTTGTGTATATAAAAATAAAGATAAGGACAACAGTCCCCAAAATCCAAATCCAAAGAACAAGCCACTTTAAATTTATTCAATGGAATCAGTATACAGGGTGTCAATAAAATCCCGCTACAGGTTGAATATTTATCAACAAAAATGGCGACCATGTCAAAGTGCAATAATTTGATTTGATTTGATTTGTTCTTGTTTTACGGCATATCAACCTCAATGGGTCATTTAATGCCGACTACATTTTTAAAATGAATTGGTGATAATGTTTAATTTTCTAAAGGTTTTTTTTTTTTTTACATATTTTTTGTGAATGAAACTTTTAGATGATTTTTTTTAACATATATTTTTGTGTTTTCATTTTTTTGGGAAGATTTTTAGATTTTGTTGTAGATGTGTACTTCTTTTATGTATCCAAGTAGTTTTTCTGGGTTTATTTGGTAGAATATCTGTTTTAGATTTGTTGTTTGGTAGCATTTTTTTCGTATTTGTTTTAGGTTGATACATTCTGTTAATATGTGTTTGATTGTGTAGCGTTTTTGGCATGGTATTGCAATATGGGGCTGCTTCTTTAAAGTGCAATAATTAAAAAAAATTATGTTAAAGTGCAATAATAAAAAAATTACCTTTAAGAGTTGAACTTTTATATGATTTTTTACAAATAGATTTTATCATTTGTACAATGTAAGTTATTAACTCTTAACGTCCTATACCGTCTCATTCTGCCTACTGGAAGCCACATTTGTTTTTACTAATCCGTTCCAAACGATAGCCTTTATTTAAATGTAATATTAAACATATTTAGAAGTCTTTAATTCAAGGGAAATAACTCAGGAAACTTTAAATGAAAAGGTCATTTTTAGTGATTTTTTGATAATTCCTTATAGAAATGGGGCTCTGGACTTAGAAAATTCTCAACAGGATGTTAAGAGTTAATGTCATGTCCAGTACATTAAGACCCTCAGCACATATAATATAAAAAGGTTTGGGGGTTACAATAAGAGCAATAGGTTTGGAACAATCATATAGGTGCTAGGGCTTGATGTGACCAGCTGATTGATCAAGGGAGGACCTCTCTAATTGCTGTATAATGTCACACACAGGACTGAAAATAGTTGGTTTGGTTTCTTTGTTTTAATGGCATATCAACATTCAGGGGTTATTTAATGCCAAAGCCATCCTTGTAGAAGAACAGTAATTCAGTTTAGAGGAGAGGAGCTGGGCATTTTAAGAGTTAAATGTTCAATTGAAAAAAAAAAGAAAAAAAGAAATGTGGACACTATGCCATCATCTTTAGTAGACAGACGAATGCCAACAAAAACCGTTTCAAGACTTTGTGGACACCCTCTTGATTAGATAAAATTTAATGATCTTCCATAAAAATACAAAAAACAAAACATCTTTTGTTTCCTCACAGAATATACAAGGTATATCAGAAAAGTTCCAGTATGTCAGAAAACTTCGATGTGAGGGGGCATTGTCCATTGCAAGTTCTTGCCACAGAGCTAGACGATCAACCAACATCTCTACAAAGAGATACTGCGGTGTTTGCTTTGTTCAGTGCATGAGAAGAGGCAAGAGATGTGTCAGGACAACTCATGGGGGCTTCACCATGACAACACACCTGCCCACACTGACCTGATTATCCGAGAGTTCCTCCCTACTCGCCCGACTTGGCTCCATGTGATTTTTTCCTCTTCCTCAAGCTGGTCTTCAAGGGAACCCATTTTGAGGATGTGCACAACATCAAAAAGGTCGTGATGACAGAGCTACAAAGAATCCTGGAAGAATCCTTCCAGGAGTGCATGCAAGCGTGGCAGAGAAGGATGGGAAAGTGCAATAGACTCCAGGAGGATTACTTTGAAAAGGATAACTTGTAGTTTGTAGTTTGGATTTGAAATAAATTTTTTTGCAACACCAGTCCTGGAATTATTTTGAAATACCTCGTATGTTGTGGAAGGCTGTAGAATGGATCAGCCAAAAATGTTAATTTCAAGAATATAAGAGGTTCAAGTGTTTGAAAATATTTTGTTATTGATTACTTTTTCACTTGGAAGAAAATTGGGTAATTTTTGGATTCTGTCATCCTGGCCTTCTGCCCTAAAATACACTAGGTGGCGCTTGTTGAAAAAGTGAACTGTGCTAGTTATGAACTGCATAGCGGTTTGAAGGCATTTTTATCAAATTATATATATCATATTAATAATAAAACCAATCAATACTTTAAACAAATACAAAGATATATATATATATATATTATATATATATATATATATATAATATATATATATATATATATATATATATGGGAGGTATACATAACCCTGGTTTAACCTAGGGCACACACACATACCCCTCTTTCCCCATTTTTTTGTCCCCCCCCCCACACTCTCTGGTTTACCCCATTTGTTCTTATCAATTTCTTTACATTCTGACTTTTAATTGTCAACCGGTTAATACTTGAAAAAGGACCGGTCGAAAAGGCCTTCATATCCCCTTTATTTTATATTTTATTTCATAATAAAATATCACCTCCCCAATTTACATATGATTCCTCTACTTTTAGTAGTTTATAAGTTCTCATGTACCAAACATCTCTCTCTCTCTCTCTCTCTCTCATATATATATTATATATATATATATATATATATATATTATATATATATATCTTTGTATTGATTGTTTTTATTTCGAAACTTGGTTGTATTTATTAAAACAAAATTGACATTTGTTTTGAATTAAGATAAAATAAAAATATTGAATAAAGATATTTTAAAGGGATGGTGCAAAATATTTACATTTACTTGTTGAGAAAAAAAGAAAAAAAAAAAAGAGGTAGCTGCTAAAAAACGGTATAACTGCACTGATGAGAGGTGATACCTCGAAACACGTGTCTGTAGTTTACTCTATTATACGCTCCCAATTTCGGTTGAGCACTTTATTTAGAAGGGATTTAATTGCAAAATTCACAGTATTCGGCATTCAGCTAAGACTCACTTTGTTTACATAAAGTTTGAGACCTCTAGGTGAGTTCATTTCTGCTTAGAAATGTAGCGATTAAATAGCCTGCTATACTTGGCAGCTGACTGTGGCCGTATGGGTAAGAGGATTGGCAAGCGTAAGTTCATTCGGGTCTCAAACCCGGCCAGAGGTAAAAAAAAACCGGTATAACTGCACTGATGAGAGGTGATACCTCGAAACAAGTGTCTGTAGTTTACTCTATATATATATATATATATATCTCTTTGTATTAGTTTAATGTATTGTTTTTAATTTTGAAACTTGTCGTATTTATTTAAAAAGACGTGACATTTGTTTTGAATAAAAATAACGAAAAAAAAAAAAGATATTTCAAAAGGGGAGGTAAAATATTTACATTTACTTGTCGATAAAAACCTGGAGCGGGAGCTGTAAAATATTGCTTTCTTATCGTATTAAATAATAAAATACCTTCAAACTGCTATATGGTTCATAGCTAGCATGGTCACTTTTTCATCAGGCACCCACTATCATATTTTAGGGCAGGAGGCCGGTACGACAGCATCCGAAAATTACAGAAAATTGATACAAGAAATGAATTCCATTTGGCTGTTGTTGTTTTAGGCCATCAAAATTCCTTGAATCTTTGGAAGAAGAGACACACACTGTACAAGAATAAGTGCAGATATTTTCTAAGTTTAGCCAAGTTTGGCACAAGGCAAAGCATTCTGTGCAAAATGGCTTTCTAAAGAGCAGATATTTGTAGCTAAGCCATTTTTGACACAAGGCCTCATTTGTGAATCCATTGAGGGGAGTTAAATGGATAAAAACCAGGAGAGGGGGGGAGATGGAGGAGAAAAGCTTGGTTTGGAGACGGGGGAAAAAAGGGGAGCATCGGTAATGAGGGGCATTGAAGATGGGAAAAGAGAGAGAAAGCATTAAAGTGGAGGAGGGGGAGAATCAGAGAGAGAGAGAGAGAGAGAGAGAGAGAGAGAGGAGAGAGGAGAACATCGAGATGAGAGAGTGTGAAGGAAAGCATTAGACGAGAGAGGGAGAGAAGGACAGCATCAGAGACGAAATGAGGGAGGGAAACATCAGACACAAAGGAGGGAGGGAGAGCATAGAGACAAAGGAAGGAAGGGAGGGAAGGAGAGCATCAGAGAGAGAGAGGGGGGAGAAAAAGAGCATCAGAGATAAAGGAGGGAGAGTATGAGATGAGGGAAGGAGGGAGAGAGGGAAGGAAAAGTAATCAAAGGGCGAGCATCAGAGATGAAGCAAGGGAGGGAGAGAGAGGGAGAGAGAGAGAGAGAAGACCATCAGAGATAAGGGAGTGAGAGAGAGAGAGAGAGAGGGAGAGAGAGAGAGAGAAAGAGCATCAGAGATGAGGGAGGGAGAGCATGACAAAGGAAGGGAAAGGGAGGAGAGCATCGGAGATGAAAGAGAGAGAGAGAGAGGGAAACATCAGACACAAAGGAGGGAGGGAGAGCATCAGAGACAAAGGAGGAAGGAAGGGAGGGAGGGAGGGAGAGCATCAGAGAGAGGAGAGGGGGGAGAAAAAGAGCATGAGGATAAAGGAGGGAGAGAGGGAAGGAGAGAGAAAAAAATAATCAAAAGGATGAGCATCAGAGATGAGCAGGGAGGGAGAGAGAGAGAGAGCCATCAGAGATAGGAGTGAAAAGAGAGAAGGGAGTGAAAGAGAGAGAGGGAGAAAGAGCATCAGAGATAAGCAAGGGGAGAGAGAGAGACCATCAGAGATGAAGCAAGAGAGAGAGAGAGACCATCAGAGATGAAGCAAGAGAGAGAGAGAGAGAGAGAGAGAGAGAGATAGAGAAGAAGAGACAAGGAGGGAGAGAGAGAGAGGAGAAAGAATCAGAGATGAAGCAAGGGAGGAGAGAGAGAGAGCATCAGAGGAAGGAAAGGGAAGGGAGGGAGAGAGTGAAGAGAGAGAGAGAGAGAGAAGACATCAGAGATGAGGAAGGGAAAGGGAGGAAGCATCGGGATGAGAAGAGAGAGAGAGAGAGTGAAAGAGAGAGAGAGTGAAAGAGAGAGAGAAGAGAGTGAGAGAGAGAGTGAAAGAGAGAGAGAGAGAGAGAGAAATATTAAGCATGAAAAAAGCATCTTATTATCTAACTCCATATCAGAAGATTCACAAATGTAAAGCAAGAAGTTTTGTTTTTAATTTTCTTCCTTCAATAAAAATGAAGATTATTTTTTCACTGTTTTTTGTTAAGCATTTTTTCTTCTGCTTTTAGAGCAAACACAACACAGTTTTATCAATTTAAGCAAGGAATAATTTGCAGCTGATGGAGAAAGTTTTCTTCTTCTTTTCTTCTTCTTCCCCCAATTCAAATGGAGTTAATCAACAAAATATTTTAAAAGTGTGACGGACAAGAAAACTTTTCTTACTGATCACTATCCACTTGTTGTTGCATCCGGGATGACCGATCTTTGGATGTGGATAGAGTCTCATTGCAGGTGTTAAAGGCATCATTTGTTGACGAGACATCAAAACAGCAATTCTTGCTGTAAGAGTGACTGTAGTTTTCATGGCACTCCTAACAGGGAAAAAGAAAAGAATAAGCTTGATCCATAATGAAATGTTAAATGTGGTACACATTTGTGTTGTCAAGTGGGTATTTGGTGGTTACCTGAGATAGGTTTGCATTATAATTATGCTAGTTAANCATCAACCATTCTAACAAAAACTTATCAATATTCACCTTTGTTTCAAGACTTTGCCTACAAATATAGCTAGACAAAAAATGGGAGAGGCTCTTTCTCTGACCTATGTTGTCACACCTCTTGTGGCAAAAGGTTGGTAAACCATATAATAGTTTACTATAATGATTATCATGAATAACTTAACCAATATCGTGTAATATCAATGGATAGGTCACACCCCTATTTGTCAAAGTGGTTATTTTGTGGTTGACCCCAGATAGTTTTGTCATTATTAATCCTAGTTACACAACCTATTCGGCTGCAAATTCTCTCCTGATATCCCAAGCATTTGATTCTCTCTCACCGAGAGATGTAAGTTTGCCTCGTCATTACAGTTAGCCATTGATATAACCCATATCCATGGACTGTGGACCAGGGCGACTAGCAATATGGAGGGAGTTGCGTGCGGAATCGGTGGCCGTTGTTACAGAAGAACTGGAAAATGTGTTTTATGAATGAGGTCCAGTAGTGGAAGTGATAATGGACAATGGTACAGTCTTCCACTTAGATATCCTCCAGGCACTTTTTCAAAAAATGGAACATTCAAAGGTACTATAGAGCAGTCTACAGACCAGAGGGCAATGGAATAGTGGAACGAAACCACAGAACCGTGAAAGCAATAGCCAAAAGGGGAGGAATAACATCAATAGAGGCCACATTCTGGTACAATATGGCCCCCAAGGTCGGTCAGAGAGAGGAAACCATACCCGAACGGTCAATTTTCTTGTACGAGTGGAGACACCCAAAAAATAAACTCCCAGATGTAGACGAAGGATCACCCAGAATCCAAATATGTGAAGAGGTTTGGGAGAAACCACCAAACGTTCGGTGCACAACGCAGTGTGGGAGAGGAGTAGTGACAGGGAGCCAGTCACCAAACAACTTGATTGTAAACGGAACACCACGGAATATCTTAGACTTAAGGCGAGTACTACCTGCGAACGATGAGGATATGGGAGATGAACATCAGAGCGAGATGAATGAAATCCTACCGATGCAAAGACTGCAAAGAGAGCGTAATGCACCAGTTTGGACGCGAGACTACATTATGTGAAATGATCTTAAGATCATGGGGGCGTGTAATTTAAGATAAAAAAAATGAAACTCTTCTTACCTTTGGCTGGGAAGAAAGTGGCGCCCAAAATTGAATCTCTTTTTATAAGAGTGCAGACAGGAAGTGAGGAGGTTGGTGGGAGTGGAATAGAGCTATATATAAGCTGAATTTTTTGGCGGTCAGCAGTTCGTTATTGAGAAGGCAAGCGTTTGTGATCTGATCTGATAACAAGTAATATAGATAAATAGGAACAAATTGAGATAGATAGATAGATATGAAGATGGATAGTTTTGAATAGACTGAGCTGGGTCGTTATTTTAATAGTCACCGGGTAGCAATTTTTGAGGCAGGAGACCGGGACGCACTTCCTCATAAATTACCAAATTGAAGCGGGTGGGTGACATTGCCTGGATGATTTGACATGGAATGCATAATAAATATACAGAGCAATACATTTGGCAAAGAAATGGCTTAAATATTATTCCTATTTACAGTTATAAATTTATTTCCACCAAACAGCTTCATCAGACTGTATTTCTAAGGAAACTCTCTGATGGAGTCGATTGACATTCATAGTATGACTGGTATTCAAGCCTTTTCATTGTTAAATGTTTTGCTTTGTATATAATTCCCCATTTATTGTACCTCATAACAAAGTTGAAACAGTCTCTACACGTCGAGTAATTCTTTGCGAAATTCACTTGTCATTATTATCTTCTATAATTATTGAATTTTATGCAATATGCGCATTGTAAATTGCCTTCAAGCAAAAATATAAATATTAATATAAATATATATATATATATATAATATAAAATAAAATATACTTTATTCAACAATGCTTCTAAAATAAAAACAAACATCCAAAAATCTTATTTCCTTCGCCGAAGAGCATAAGGCCCGGGTTTGTTATTATTCACTCAACGTCCCCTTACCTCATATGGTAGAGACGTATCAGTATCATTGACAGGTTAATTTTGCAGGAACTTCTTCATGCTGTACCGTGGCTGAAGTATTATAGTTTCTGACTATCCTGCTGAAGTCCCGGTTTCGATTTCTGTCGGAGGGAAATCTTTAGTATATATCACTGATGAGACTTAATAAAGTTGAAACAGTCTGTACGATATTCTACACGTAGAGTAATTCTTTGCGAAATTCACTTGTCATTATTATCTTCTATAATTATCGAATTTTATGCAATATGCGCATTGTAATTGCCTTCAAGCAAAAATATAAATATTAATATAAATATATATATATATATAATATAAAATAACCCAACAAGGATTGACATGCCATATTTATTAATACTAGCAAATATATGCACCCTCCGGGTGCAAGTATTTAAGTTTTAATATAATAAAATATCATATTAAATTAGAAAGGCTAATGAAACTGAATAAGAATGCAGATAGAAAGATTTGGAACAGAGAGGGTATGATTGAAAAATAGAACAACTTTGAAACTAACTCTTACATCATCTTCCATTACTCCCGTCTTTCATTGGTAAATTTTCTTAATTTAACTATTTAGTTAAAATAGGAAGTAAATAATAAAATAACAGTTATTTGTTCTTGTTAATGGATTTCTTATAAGATTTTCATCGAGATTTTTGCTTATATTCAAAAAGATAAAACCAAACAATTAGAAATCAATAATACTAAGCATATATTTATTAAAATTACATTTTTAGGATCAATATGCAAATTAGCCTTTCCATTCATACTGTAAACCGCTATTTTGTTGTATATATAAATACAATTGCATGTTATTAGAATGTAGATATGGTCAACAGTCTTAATGATGTAAAACAATTTTATTAATAATTGAGGTTTAAATAAAATAAAGTCAGGGAGAATGTGATGTAAATAACAAAGGGAATTGTGACTTGAGTAGTAATATAGTTTCGGTTACAGACAGAGAAACCCACAATCTCCATTATAATAAGATATGTACCATGTATCAAGGGATACACTCTACAGGTGATCCTGACCACATTGTCAGTGATGTAATCCCAAGATCATTAGGTTTTTTCGGGTCTTGCAACATCATACACCTTCAACTGGGTGAACCAGCTAGTGTTGATCACTCAATAGCTTGTGTTCAGAGAACAAGCTCTCAGCAGCAAATAAACCATCTGGTTGACTTTGAGGTGCTTTATACTGAGAAGTGCCAGCAGAATATTCTGAATTCCCATAAGTACTAGTTGTCTTGACACTGGTTTGGTTGTGCTTGGCCAGTTGCTGTTGTTCAAACCAATAGTAGACTGACTGATTTCAGCTATCAAATTTTCTTGGTATTTTTTACCTGTATGATGATTTGGTTTGTTTTACGGCATATCAACCTCAGTGGGTGATTTAATGCCGATAAAGTTTTGAAGCTCTCAGCAGCAAATAAACCATCTGGTTGACTTTGAGGTGCTTTATACTGAGAAGTGCCAGCAGAACGTCCAATCGAATGCAACTCCGGACTATCCCTCTCCCATAAGAAAGAAGGAATCCAAGCAAATAACTCCCCCCCTATGGTGAAGGCTGACAGGGCGTATGATTTAATTTGTTGAATTTTATGGCATGTCAATCCTTGTTGGGTTATTTTATGCTAAAGATGTTTTGTTTTATTCATTCTTGATGGGTAATCATTTTTTTTTTAAACTCATTTTTTTTCTTCTGTTTAACCCATAGATGGACTATCCCTCACCCATAAGAAAGGAGGGGTCCAAACAAATGACTTCTTCTCTCCTCTAGAGAAATTGAAAGCTCGGAGATGCACTTTGCTTGCTCAGAATGGATTAATTCATCAAATATCTGGGTTTTTTTAAAATGTATACTTAATATATACAATATATGTTGCTTAAATGAACAGGTTCATCATTACTTGGGGGAATCTAGCATTGCACTTAACTCTTTGCCTACCTGTAGATACTAGTTCCAATTACCGTCGAATTGGTAAGACAAGGCAGCAAGCCGTCATAACTTAATACGAACCTGATTTGCTGCAAAGACTACTGCAAAATGGCAGGTTATTTATGAAACCTCAGAACATCATAGAAACCAAGCAGCCAATCAGAACTCAAGGAATGTAATCACCCAAATGAATGAGTGGACTATTCTGAATTCCCATAAGTACTAGTTGTCTTGACACTGGTTCGGTTGTGCTTGGCCAGTTGCTGTTGTTCAAACCAATAGTAGACTGACTGATTTCAGCTATCAAATTTTCTTGGTATTTTTTACCTATATGATGATTTGGTTTGTTTTACGGCATATCAACCTCAGTGGGTCATTTAATGCCGATTAAGTTTTGAAATAAAACAATTCTTAATGGATAATCCAGTTTTTTTATAAACACATTTTTCTATTTAACCCATAGATGGGACCCTAACAGGTACTACCACTCCGGGTCAGAGTGGACCAGGGAGCAATGGTGATGAATGGGGTGCTCCACATTCCTCAAACCTCCAAAACTGGAACCTCACCATCAGATAGAGTTTAACGTCATTCCCAGGACATGTAGACCCGCAGCCACCGCCTTCTAGCACCCATATGATAAAAAGGGCTTGGGGCTTGCCATAAGGGCAATAGGGTTGGGGCAATCATATAGGTGCTAGGGCTTGACGTGACCAGCGATTGATTGGAGAGGGCCTCTCCAACCGCCTGTCTAGCCAAGAGTCTCCACAGACAAAATGAAAGATGGCAGGGGAGTTCATGTAGTGATTTTTCAGTGTAAACAATTGACACGTTCAAGAGCTGCTGCCAGCGGCTTACAGTAGGATCACAATGGTGGGAGAGCTGCTGTGAAATTTAATTTTATACCACCCGTTTTTGCTTTTTTTTTGCTAGTAATAATAAAGATAAAAAAAATATAAAAAGTTAACAGAAAAATAATAGGAAGAAACACAACAAGTATCATGGATAGGGAAAAAGGTTTACTAAGCAAAGATACAAGGTGAACAGAGTAATTAGCAATAGCTAGGTTGAATTAACAAGTCTTGTGAGATCTCAATGTTTCTCTCCTCTGAGGTTTTGTCAGACATTATTTATAGGAAAAACAGATGATTCCATTCTCATTATTTAGGTACTATATAACACCAATAGGGGTGGATGACGAGAGAGAGTCAAGGGAATCTGTGCAGCCATTTTGATAAAAATTAAGATTTGAGTTCAGAGTTCATTGAAATATATAAATGAATAAAAAGGTGCAAATAAATTTGAACACTTAAAAAATTTTTCTGAAAAAAAAAAGATTTTACGACAAAAGAAAGATAAAGAGAAGAAAAAATCTGAACTTAAAAAAAATCCTTTGTGTGTGTGTGGGAGGGGGGGGGGTGTTCGGAAAAGCATACTACCCATAAAAATCTCTGACAGATAGACAAACCATGCCAAATTCATACAGACCTGATGGTGAAGGCTGACAAGGGCGTATGATTTGACTTGTTGAATTCTATGATATGTCAACCCTTGTTGGGTTATTTTATGCCAAAGATGTTTTGTTTTATTCATTCTTGATGGGTACTCTCAATCTTTTTTTAAACACATTTTTTAAAATTCACTTTTTTTCTTCTATTTAACCCATAGATGGGACCCTAATAGGTGAGAGTGGACCTGGGAGTAATGAGGATGAGCTCCAGAACTGGAACCTCACCACTAGATGCAGTTTAAGGCATGTTCAGAAGTGCATCCTGCCCATAAAAAATCTGCCACATAGACAAACCATGCAAAATTCATACAGACCTGATGGTGAAGGATTATGGCAGGTCAACCCTTGTTGGTTATTTTATGCCAAAGATGTTTTTGTTTTATTCATTCTTGTTGGGTACTCAATTTTTTTAAAAACTCAATTTTTTTTAAACCCCATTTTTCAAAACTCATTTTTTCTTCAGGAAAAAAAAAAAAAAAAAAAAAAATTTATAAGTAAAAAGAATACTTATCTATGAATAAGTCTATTAAGTATTTTTATAGTTTTTATTATCATGTATTTATCAACACTTTGTGTGTTGGTAATATTAGCTTGAATGTCATTATTAGTAATTAATAGAGGATCAGGTTGTAGGGTGACACAGAGAAATTTGTTTAAATGTCTACATTTGGGAATTTACACAGACACACACACCATATATATATAAAGAGAGAGAGAGAGAGGAGAGAGAGAGAGAGAGAGAAGAGAGAGAGAGAAGAAGAGAGATGTGTGTGTGCGTGTGTACATATATAAGTCAACATATATATAGTTTACATGCCATAAAATCCAATCAAGCAACCAAGAGAAGTTTGTTTAAATGTCTACATTTGGGAATATATATACATATATATAAATCTGCGTGTGTCTGTGTGTGTGCAAGTCAATATATATATGTGTGAGGTTGACATGCCATAAAATCCAACCATTTTGGTTGGCTGATTGGATTTTACGGCATGTAAACCCTTGTTGGGTTATTTTATGCCAAAGATGTTTTATTCATTCTTGATTGGTATTCAACAATTTTTTCAAAATCATTTTCTTTCTATTTAACCCATAGATGGGACCCTAACAGGTACTACCACTCTGGGTGAGAGTGAACCTGGGAGTAATGCTGATGTAGGGGTACTCCACGCCGGTCCAGAACTGGAATTTTATACAGACCTGATGGTAAAGGCTGACAGGTCATATGAGGAAGCGGAAACCCGACATCTGAAAAGACAAAAGTGGGTTGTGGTATGTTTGATTTTATGGTATGTCAACCCTTCTTGGGTTATTTTATGCCAAAGACATTTTGTTTTATTCATTCGTGTTTTACTTCTTTTTTTTTTTAACTCATTTTTTTCTTCTATTTAACCCATTGATGGGACTTTAACAGGTACTACCACTCCGGGTCAGAGTTTACTTGGGAGTAATGGTGATTAAGGGGTACTACACATTCCCAGAGCTCTAGAATTGGAACTTCACCATTTGATGGAGTTTAACGTCATACCCAGGACATTAAAACCCTTAGCCTCTGCCTTCTAGCACATATGTGATAAAAAGGGTTGGGGGTTTGTCATAAGGGCAAAACAGTTGGGACAATCATATAGATGCTCGGGCTTGATAGAAGTGGAAAAAGGTAAGAGCTCTAGAATTGGAACTTCACCATTAGTGAGTTTAACGTCATACCCAGGACATTAAAACCCTTAGCCTCTGCCTTCTAGCACATATGTGATGAAAAGGGTTGGGGGTTTGTCATAAGGGCAACACAGTTGGGACAATCATATAGATGCTAGGGCTTGATAGAAGTGGAAAAAGGTAAGAGCTCTAGAATTGGAACTTCACCATTTGATGGAGTTTAACGTCATACCCAGGACATTAAAACCCTTAGCCTCTGCCTTCTAGCACATATGTGATAAAAAGGGTTGGGGGTTTGTCATAAGGGCAAAACAGTTGGGACAATCACATAGATGCTCGGGCTTGATAGAAGTGGAAAAAGGTAAGAGCTCTAGAATTGGAACTTCACCATTAGTGAGTTTAACGTCATACTCAGGACATTAAAACCCTTAGCCTCTGCCTTCTAGCACATATGTGATAAAAAGGGCAACACAGTTGGGACAATCATATAGATGCTAGGGCTTGATAGAAGTGGAAAAAGGTAAGAGTTCTAGAATTGGAACTTCACCATTAGTGAGTTTAACGTCTACCCAGGACATTAAAAACCCTTAGCCTCTGTCTTCTAGCACATATGTGATAAAAAGGGTTGGGGGTTTGTCATAAGGGCAATACAGTTGGGACAATCATATAGATGCTAGGACTTAATAGAAGTGGAAAAGGTAAGCAATTAACTAATAGATAAATAAAGTTTGAAATCAAATATTTAATGTCAAATTTTCATTTACATCTACAAGTTTGGTGATAAAAATAAACAGAAATGAAATGATCCATTTTTGAAAAGATTTATTACTGAAAAAGAAAAATTATATATATATATATATATATATATATATATATAGATAGATATATATATATATATAGAGAGAGATAGATAGATAGATAGATAGATAATCTATATTGGCACTTCTGAAGCAGATTGGTCCCATTTAAAAAAATAAATGAATAGAATTTTTCTATTTATCTTTTTTTTATTGTCTTGTATTCAGAAGACCTTCCTCTAATCAGGCTATCCGTCAGATTTGAAAAATTGATTTTCTATGGTTTAAAATGTGGCAGGCGGGGGTGGGGTGGGGACAAGGATCGTGTAAAGGTTGTTTAGTAAAATATCATAATTAAAAGTGAATCCTTTATTGTTTTCATGCCACACAATTGTTGATCAACTTTTTCATTTAATAGTAGCTCAATGTAAGGTATTTTCCTCTTGACCAATTCAATGTCAACTTTGACAGAAAGTCAGAGATTGTTTTTAAATTCATAAACAATGAATTGGTCAACGAGCAGCCAAAGTTGACATTTGAAAATAAAAACAAGGGAAAGATAACTCGTGTACATGCATGTAGGAAAATCAGAGATCGTTTCAACATTGTATTAATATTGTAAATAGGTCCCCTCCACCAAAAATCTGAAAAATTGCCTGAATAGAGAAGAACGTCTTCTGAGCGTGAAGTAACAAAGCTTAGTTACAATCTTTTTAATTTTTTAAAGACAAGACTAATCCGCTTCAGATTGCTCTAACACAACAAAAAATGGCACATTGTAACGTAATTTTTGTTAATGCAAGAGCATTAAAATGCTCAGCTTGGAGAATGAAGCAGTTTCCAATGTAATTATTAAAAAAAATCCAAAAAAACATACTTATACCTCTGTCCCAAAATAGATGCTACATTTACATTTAAATTTCATACACAAAATGTAACCATCATTATGGGACAGGCACAGTATTCTTTATTTCTTATAGCCTTCTTTAGCCTTTCATCAATCATAATAGAAAATGGCATCTACATGTCCCAAAATAGTTGCTACATTTACATTTAAATTTCATACACAAAATGTAGCAACCATTATGGGACAGAGGTGGTAATAATTACTACAATAATAATAATAATAAAAATGAATTACATGTAAAACAATATGAATAACAACAATAGCATTGTTTTGCAGTGTTAATATTATTATTTTGTTTGTATATATTATTTATAATCAATAATCTTCTACACTGGGGAACATAGAATTTGGTGCCTGAGATGATAGACCCTTTTTTTCTTTTAGGTAAATTTTGGTCGCCGACTCTAAACATTTCATACCAGAATGTACCAAACATTATGGGACAAAGGTATGGGACAATTGCAGTTCAATTGGGTGTATTACCTCTGTCCGATATTAGTTGGTACATTTTTATATAAACTTTGTTACCATAAACGTACCAAACATTATGGGACAGAGCTAGTAAGAATTGCAATTCAATTGGGTGTATTATCTCTGTCCGATATTAGTTGGTACTTTTTTATATAAACTTTGATACCATAAACGTACCAAACATTATGGGACAGAGGTAGTAAGAATTGCAATTCAATTGGGTGTATTATCTATCCAATATTATTTGGTACATTTTCCTATAAACTTCATTACCATAAATGTACCAAACATTATGGGACAAAGGTATGGGACAATTGCAATTCAATTGGGTGTATTATCTCTGTCCGATATTAGTTGGTACATTTTTATATAAACTTTCTTACCATAAACGTACCAAACATTATGGGACAGAGCTAGTAAGAATTGCAATTCAATTGGGTGTATTATCTCTGTCCGATATTAGTTGGTACTTTTTTATATAAACTTTGTTACCATAAACGTACCAAACATTATGGGACAGAGGTAGTAAGAATTGCAATTCAATTGGGTGTATTATCTCTGTCCGATATTAGTTGGTACATTTTTATATAAACTTTCTTACCATAAACGTACCAAACATTATTGGACAGAGGTAGTAACAATTGCAGGTCACAGATTTTAAATATGAATTCAGTTTTGCGTGGTTTAATGGTTGGATTTTATGGCATATCAACCCTTATTGGGCTATTTTATGCCAAAAAAGTTTTGTCTTATTCATTCATGATGGGAACTCAATTTTTTTCAAACTCATATTTTCGAGGTACTCTTAATTCCCCAGAGCTCCAGAATTGGAACTTCATCATCAGATAGAGTTTAATGTCATACCAAGTACACAGACCCTCAGTCACCGCCTTCTAGCACATATATGATAAATGGTTGGCATCCTTCCATCTACTAAAGACGATGGCCTAGAGTCCACTTTTTGGTATTTTTTTTCCTTTTTTCTTTTTAAATATCTGTAACTGCGTGAGTGGTTGAGCAGCACAATTTTTGAATGGCAATCTCTGGTGCAGTGACTGCGAACACTTCAGGTGGCCAGGTTGGATGCCTTCGTTAGATATGATAAATAAGGTTGGAATAATCATATAGGGGCTAGGGCTTGACATAACCAATCGATTGATTGGAGGAGGTTTCTCCGACCGCCCGTCTAGCCTAAGTAAGGGCCAAAGTGGAGTGTTTCATGTCATGGACTGCTCAGCCACCAGGGTCCCATTCTTAAGTATCATGGGTCACCACCTACGGCCAACAGGTGGCCTCACTGGGGGGGGGGGAAGAGTCTTACCCCTCAGCAGAGGTGCAGTCGGTGTATTCTAATGCCCCAGTCGATAGGGTGGGCCAAAGTGGAGTGTTTCAGTCTTATTCCTTCTTGATGGGCATTCACATTTTTTAAAAACTCAAATCAGTTTTTTTTTTAAACCCACTTTTTAAACTCAGTTTTTTCTATTTAACCCACAGATGAGACGAACAGTTACAATCACTCTGATTTGGTTTGTTTTACGGCATATCAACCTCAGTGGGTTATTTAATGCCGATAAAGTTTTGAAATAAATCAATTCTTAATGGATAATACAATTTTGTTTATCAACTCATGTTTTTCTATTTAACCCATAGATGGGACCCTAACAGGTACTACCACTCCGGGTCAGAGTGGACCAGGGAGCAATGGTGATGAAGGGGTGCTCCACATTCCCCAAACCTCCAAAACTGGAACCTCACCATCAGATCGAGTTTAACGTCATTCCCAGGACATGTAGACCCTCAGCCACCGCCTTCTAGCACCCATATGATAAAAAGGGGTTGGGGCTTGCCATAAGGACAATAGGGTTGGGACAATCACTCTGTTAATAAAAAGGTTCCTGAGTCGAACAAGAAACAGCTAAAAAGGCCAAAGGGCGCATCAGCCAAAATGTTGCATATATAACAATAAAGATGAGGACAGCAGCCTGAAAAATCTAAATAATACAATTTTTTTCCCCAGTGTTATAGATCATAGATAGTCGTAAAACTTACATATTCAAATGTAAGGCTCAAACTTAGAAAATAAAGCCATTTTATTTTTTTTTTGCAACTTAATACATCAAGACGTTTTGTACCACTGGTGGTACAATTGTCATATTACAAATTGACCATTGTGTACCAGCACCAGTGGTATGTTATCATATTTCAAATTGACCAATGTATTACTGCATGTGATACATTGTCATATTTCAAACTGACTATTTTCTCCCAACACAGGTGATGAGTGGTCATACTTCAAATTGACTGTTGTATACCACGCCAGTAATACATTGTCATACTTCAAATTGACTGTTGTATACCACCGCCAGTAATACATTGTCATACTTCAAATTGACTGTTGTATACCACCGCCAGTAATACATTGTCATACTTCAAATTGACTGTTGTATACCACCGCCAGTAATACATTGTCATACTTCAAATTAACCATTTTCTTGAACCAGGGTGATACATTATCATACTTCAAATTGACCATTGTCTTGCACTGCCAAGCGGCCACAAATAAAGGTAGATTGAAATAACACACATTGTCATACTTCAATTTGACCATTTTCTTCTACCACAGGTGATACATTGTCATACTTTGATTTGACCATTGTATACCACCAGTGGCTACAAATAAATAAAGGTAGATTGAAATGTACATAAATAAAAATAATTCTTTTTTTTTATCATAAAGATAAAAATTGGACCCATACATCTAAAAAGGTAAGAGCGTAAAAATCGCCTACGTTGCAAACGTGTAAATAATGTGAGGTCTGCAGTTGCACTCATTCTGATCATTATAATTTTTAAGGGGAGATAACTACAATTATACTAATTATAGAGTACTATAATATAAATTCTGTAAATAATTATTTTTAAATAACCCGATATAATGAACATCAATAAAATAACAAATCAAATATAACTTTTTCGTAGTCTCTTTCACTTTTAAACTTGCACCGGGAGAAAAACATTTTTTAAATAAAAAATGCATATTTAACAAATACACACATGTGCGTGTGTTGGAGGCGCACTTGGCGTAACCGTCAAAATGGTTTCGATAAACCAAGTTCAAATTTGAATCTCACATCTTTTTTTCATTTCACTTCATTCTCAAAACAGGCATGAATCCATTTCTTCTTCTCCCAGCTATAAAAAAAAAAAAAAATAGTAGGGCAGACTGGGCTCTTTAGCCTTGGTAAGGCAACAGGTAAGGTATTTTCCTATTGGCTGATCAATTTGTTTTATATATATATATATATATATATATATATATATATATTAATTGACTTGTTTGAAATTTTTCATTTAACTGGTAGCTCAATGTAAGGTATTTTCCTTTTTTACTATTTTTGGCTGCTCATTGACTAATTCAATATTGTGTTCATAATATTGTAATATGAAACACAAATGCTGATCAATTTTATATATATATATATATATATATATATATATATATATATATATTTGGGAGAATATGTGCTTAATTGAAGTCGTACCTAATTTTGAAAGTTAATTAATAATCAATTAATTAGGCGGGCATACCTATTTAAAAGTAAGGCTAAACAAATCAAGAAAAATCAATCTCTGTATGTACATTTCGGCCTATTAGGCCTCATCAGCAGAGCTACAGATAGAAAGACCGCCTTGTGCGTGATTCAAAACCCGATTGTCAAGCTGACAGGCGAGTATCATAACCTCTACACTAACCGGACTTTCTTAGATTTTTCGTTTTTGTTTAGAAGTAGGTTCCTATTCCTCTTATAGTGACTTCTTGTACATGACAGTATGAGAAGTAAATACACATGCGGTGTGTTACTTTTTTTTAGCTGACAATTTTGTCTTTTCAGAGTGCCATTTTTGTTTTCCCAGTAACTCATGTAAGGCATTTTGCTGTCAATTCAATGTTAATGTAGGCTGGGAGTCGTGTATGTGGGGTTATATTGAACAAGTTGTGTATTGTCCTGAAAATCATTCAAACATATCCTCTATTTTGTTTATTTTTACATGAGTCACGAGGAGCAAATGATCATTTTAAAAAATTTTTTTAATATGATAGGTGTGCAAAAACAATGATGTCCTTATCTATTATAGATGATTGTGTGTCTGTAACCGAAACTAATCACTATTCAAGTCACAATTCCTAGTTATTGACGTCATATTTACCAACCTCAATTATTGATAAAACTGTTATACCTTATTAATACTGTTGACCATATCTACCTACTAATAGTATGTAATTGTATCTATATATACAACAAAATAGCGGTTTACAGTGTGAACGAGAAGGCTAATTTGCATATTGATATTTAAAATTTGATTTTAATAAATATATGCTTAGTATTATTGATTTCTAATTGTTTGGTTTTCTCTTAACGAATCTGAGCAAAAATCTCGGGGATAAATCTTAAAAGAAATCCATAAACAAGACGAAAGAACTGTAATTTCATTAAATACTTCATAATCTAACTAAACAGATGAATTAGGAAAAATGAAAGACGGGAGTGAAAGAAAATGATAGAAGAGTTAAATCTAAAGCTGTTCTATTTTTCGATTATACCCCTCAGTTTATCATTTTCTAAATAGTTTCTAATTTGATACAATATTTTATAACATCAAAACCTGAAGGGTGCATATATTTGCTAGTTTGAATAAAATCTTTAAAAGTTGACGCCTCGTTCGATCAACAGCCAAACTATTCAAAATGATTTCCCAGGTTGGGTCATTGCTATGCTCGGAAACATAGGAAAAATCCGAGGGAGGTTAGAGGATACAGCAGCCGAAACATTGTGATTTTACATACCACAATAAAGATGAGGTCAATAGTCCGAAAAATCAAAATTATACACATCAAGCCTCATCTCAAAAATTCAAACAAATAATGTTTAGTTTAAATTCACCTGCTACAAATTCAAAAAGTCAGCTTGTATTATATACGAGAGATGTTTTTTTTAATTTTTTTAATCCAGAATTTTGTTGCCCAAAGTTAGAGGTGAATGTTATATGCAAATAACTACAGTATTTATAACGGTGGAATCATTAGTGTCGAATCTCCAAGCTTCTACACCAGAGTTTTTCAACCAGTATCCTGCGGCACACTAGTGTACCGTGAAGCGTCTGTGGGTGTGCCGTGAGTGTTGAGGATGGTTGATCATCCTCTTATATTTTTATTCTATCACTTTAATATTTTTTGTTTTAATTATGCTACACTTGTAGCACATTTTCACCTTTGGTTTTTCTTTTAAAATTTAAATTATAAGATAATTATATGTTTATATACTGATGGTGTACCTCGATCAATTTACTGCCCAGCTCACTGTGCCGTGTGATGAAAAAAGTTTTAAAAACCTCTGTTCTACACAATGAATAGTAGTTAAAAATTCAAGCTATATTGTCTTTCAAGGGAAGTAACTCGATTAAAAATAAGCTTTTCAAGGGGAAGTAACTGGGGGAAAATTATATGATAATTTATTTGCCTCCCCCACAAAAAGTCATGTTTGACAGAAGGGCATTTTTTTTAAGGAAGAAACACTGAATTAATTAACATTATCTTAATTCTGGTAATGGATAGTAAATTCAAGCTATATTGTCGTTCAAGGGAAGTAACTCAATAAAAAAAAGCTTTTTAAGGGGAAGTAACTGGAGAAAGAATTACTTTAGGATTTATTTGCCTTCCCACTAAAAAGACAGGTTTGACAAAAGGCCATTTTTTAAAGAAACATTGAATTAATTAACATTATCTCAATTGTAGTAGTAATAGCAGTGATACCAATGGTAATTTAAGCACTTGGAACAGTCTTCAAATAATTGATTGAGTGATTTAAATCCTAAACAAGATTGCCTGAGTTTCATTTCATACTAATCTAAAAGGTAGGAATCCATATCTTCAACCCTTCAGCTATGGGTAAAATAGGACAGATTGGGCTCTTTAACCTTGGTATGGTAACTGGTTTAGTAGGAAAATTGAACTCAAACCAGCTGTACTCCGATTAAAAATTGACCTTGTGTCCCATTCTGCCCATGGTGGGAGAGAGGTAGGAGTGTTGGTGAATACATACAATAAATCCCATTTAATAAGATTCAGGAAAGAATATCTATTATTCAAAAGCCTAATAAAAAATTAATATATCATATATATATTTTAAAAAAATCTTATGAACACTTTTCCCTTTTTAAAATGAATTTACTACTGTATATGATGGCGTACAAGGCAACTGGGGGTATAAGACGACCCCAAAATTGATATAGTTTTGTTAGGAATTTCTTCAAGATGTGAATATATATATACATATATATTATAGTGTACAATACAGTTAAAAGGCTATTGTTACCATTGGTTTCAGAGCAGCATACTGGCCACCTATTATCAAGAGAATGTGGTTGTGAAAAACATTACAACGTATCTTAATTCAGTTATATATATATATATATATATATATATATATATATATATATATATATATATATATATATATATATATATATGTGTGTGTGTGTGTGTATGTTATAGTGTACAATACAAATAAAAGGTGATTGTCACCATTGGTTTCAGAGCAGCATACTGACCACTTCTCATCAAGACAACAGGCCTGTGAAAAACATAACGAACCTTAATTCAGTTATATACATAAGCGTAAACATTATTTTCATTTCTCCAATACAAGTATATACTATTTATTATATATATATATATATATATATATATATATATCGTAGTGATTATTATATTACATTAAATTCTATAAAAAAAAAAAAAAAAAAAAAAAAAAAAAAAGACACTACACTTTTATTATAATCATGATGTGAATTTGAAGTCGTAGAAAATATTTGTCTCATTAGTTACCAAGGCAACGGGTTAGCCTATCCTCACCCATGCTAACCACTTACTGTACACCATAGATTTAAGGCTCCCATTTTATAAGATGACCCCCATTTTTAGCAAAAACAACTGGATTAGTTTGGTTTGGTTTGTTTTACGGCATATCAACCTCAGTTGGTCATTTAATGTAAAGTTTTGAAAAACTCATTCTTGATAGGTACTCAATTTTTTTATAAACACATTTTTTTTATTTAACCCATAGATGGAACCCTAACAGGTACGACCAATCCGGGTCAGTGGACCTGGGAACAATGGTGATGAAGGGGTGCTCCACATTCACCAGACCTCCAGAACTGGAACCTCACCATCAGATAGAATTTAACGTCATTCCCAGGATAAGAACCTCAGCCACTGCCTTCTAGCACATAGACAATAAAAAGGGTTGGGGCTTGCCATAAGGGACAAACAACTGGAGGCAGCTTAATGTTAAAATCAAGAAAAATCCTTGGAAAAACATAACTCTGACCATCCCTCACATTTTACCACTAGATGGGATGACGTGCCATTAAAATCAATCAATCCAATCCAATTGGACACATGGCCTAGTGGATAAAGGAGATAGGTTAAAACAGTTCTAAGTGACAGTTATCTCTAGACTGCAGGTTCAATCCTGGTCAAGGGCAGCAGTAACAGAGAATAATAATTAACACAGCTTAATGCCTCTACCCCAGCTATGGTTAGTGGAATGAGAACAGGATACCCCCATGGACTGAATAAAGGTTTAGGTTCAAAGTTCCGTGATGGCTCCCGATTACAACAAGAAGGTTCCCGAGTCCGACAAGAAATACCTTAAGAAGGCCGGAGGGCACATCAGCCAAAACGTTGTACAGATAACAATGAAGATGAGGACAATAGTCCAAATAACACAGATAATACTAAAATCAATCAATTTTGGGGTTTTGCACACCAGCATATACAGTAACTGTATATTCATTTTTAAAAGTGATTCATTTCTTATTCAGTAATAATCATGTCATGAAATGATAATTCTTTGTAAAGAAAGATTTGAATAACAACAGCAATAATAATAATAATAATAATAGGTTACTTTGAAGCAATCTTAAATTGATAATAATAATAATAATAGGCTACTTTGAAGCAATCTTAAATTGATAATAATAATAATAATAATAGGCTACTTTGAAGCCAATCTTAAATATAATAATAATAATAATAGGTTACTTTGAAGCCAATCTTAAATTGATAATAATAATAATAATAGGTTACTTTGAAGCCAATCTTAAATTGATAATAATAATAATAATAGGTTACTTTGAAGCCAATCTTTTGATAATAATAATAATAATAGGTTACTTTGAAGCCAATCTTAAATTGATAATAATAATAATAGGTTACTTTGAAGCCAATCTTAAATTGATAATAATAATGATAATAATAATAATAATTAATACTACCTCTGTCCCATAAACATTTTTATATTTGTGATTGAAAATAGAGGAAAATGCAGATAAAACACAAAACAACCAAGTTCAAATGATACCTTGCCCTGGCATGCAATGAAGCTTAGTCAAATTTATTAATAAATAAATTTGACAAAGCTTCACACACACACCGAGGCAAAACATCACCCGAACCTAGCTGTCTTTCCTCCATTTTCAATCACATTTTGTCGGATTCACTCAATTTGTTATTCCTCATTCTTATATTTGCATATAAATTTCAAACACCAAATACAACAAATATTATCGAACAAAATTAGTCATAATTATTACAGCAATAAAAATAAAAATCACTTTTGCCAAAATAATATAAATAACTAACCTAATTGCCACTCAAAAGGCGGCTTTCAAGCTAGTTAACTAGACCTGGTAAACGCTCATAAGGTCATTAATTATCTTAACAACAGCAACCTTGAGCACCTTTTTGATCTCCATCTTTCCAACACACGCTGGCATCCCTACAAAGTCAGAAAACAGCACTGTTCACGTGACTTTCGGAAACATTTTTTCACGCTCAGAATTACGGAGACATGGAATAAACTGCCTGCATCTGTTGTAAGCTGCCGGAGCACTGAATCTTTCAAAGCCTCCATGCTTCCTGTAGTCCGCCAACACTATACCTGATGCCACTCTCCACATACACATGTACACACATACATGCATATTACTACTGTGAACTGTTCATGTTCCTGACACAACATTATTCTGTGTACTTGACATGAGACTTTGATGAGTTGTGGTGCACCTGAGCACTGTACACAATAAATTTCATTATTATTATTATAATTTTTGTTGCCAGAATCCTATTGATGTTTTGCCATAGATAAAATGCATAATTAGCCTAATTCTACTATAAAAGAGGGGTAATGTTTATTGTTGATTTATATTCATTAAAAAAAAATTTTTTTTTTAAACTCGTGATAATAAAGGTTATAATACTAAAATTATGAGTTTCCAAAATTTTCACAATATATCATTTCAATTATTAACGGAAAAATAGACTCATACTACCTCTATCCCAAAATAGTTGCTACATTTACATATAAGTTTTATATATTAAACATAACAACCATTATGGGACAGAGGTGGTGATAATAGTATAGAAGACTTTTTAAAAAAGCAGGAATCTTTGATATATATATATATTGTGTATACAAAAGCTTTCAAATGCATATTGTATGCATTTCACATAATTGCAATCGCTGATTGTTGCTAGTTATTAATAAATAAAAATTTAACAAGTGCTGCTTTACATTTATATCGAATGGATTGGTCGCACCACGGATTTTTGTGGAATTTTTGGTTAAAAAAGTGCGACCTATCTGCAAGTATATATGGTAATTGATTTGATTAAAAAAAAAACACGCACAAAAAAAGAAGAAAAACAAAAGTACTTTATGAACCTGTAGATGTACACAAATACACATACCAAATGTGTACTTATAAAAAAAAAATGATGAGTAACAATTGCAGGTTAATAGGATGCATTACCTCTGTCCGATATTAGTTGTTACATTTTTATATAAACTTCATTACCCTAAATGTACCAAACATTATGGGACAGAGGTAGTAACAATTGTAGGACAATTGGGTGTATTACCTCTGTCCAATATTAGTTGTTACATTTTTATATAAACTTCATTACCCTAAATGCACCAAACATTATGGGATAGAGGTAGTAATTAATATCATAATTACAGAATCAATAATGAACCATGTATTTGTAATAACCATGAAGCTGTTCCATAGAATAATTATTAATAGCCTTTCACGGGGGGGAGGGGGTATCTATGAAGTGCAACTGATATAATTTTAAAATTTTCATAGGCCCCAAAAATTGACCCCCACCCCCAACTCCTCTTGACTTGCTACGTTCATTTTGATTTCATTCTTAGTGTGTTTATCACAGAATCAAAAAATTCACTCAAGCCGAGGGCAAAAAAAAAAAAAAAAAAAAAAAATTATGTATGGTTGAAGGGAAAAAATTAAAAGAAAAAAAAATTAATTATCGGGAAGAGAAATAAAAAAATTATGTATGGGGAAGAGAAAAAAATTGTGTGGGGAGAGAAAAAATTAAGATTATGTATAGGGGAAAAGAAAAAAATTAAAAACAAAAAAAACTTATGTATACGTATGGGAGAAAAAAAAATAATGTATAGGGAAGAGAAAAAAAAAAAAAAAAAAAAAATCAAGCCCTTTATCACAACATGGTTCTTTATGAGATTTAAAACAAAGAAAAAAAATCACCCCCCTTTTTTTCAAAACACATGATTAGAACACTCGTTATTATACATTTCTTGTGTACCCAATTTGTGGAAGTACGTATCAAACTAATTATATCAACAGTGAATCCAGAAGGCTTGGTTAAGCAAAGATTATTAAGAAAAAAAAATAAAATAAATAAAAAGAACAGTGTGACTAAATTTTGAGACCATTGAATTATACACAGTTTACTGATATGTTAACATCAACACTATTATAAGAAATATTTGGTGCCTGTCCAGAATAAGACAATAATGAAAATTTCCGATATCTCTACAGTAAGGTAACCCCCCCCCAAAAAAAAAAAAAAACAGGATGATACAGAAATGTAATACTTACAATATTGGGACCAAGTCTCCAATAGGCACCCCAAATCATCAACTTAATGAAAGGTTCATATTTTAACCATCACCAGTAACTTCTGCTTTGAAATATTTGAAAATAAACAGACGATTTTTAAAAAACTTATATTGTATCAGACAAAAACAAATGTTACAAATTGTGTGATACTCTTTCTGAACAACATCCTTATATTTAAATAAACATACAGAATATTTTGTAAATAAAAACTGTATTTTTATTTAAATTAACATAATTGAATTTCTCTTCTGATTAAGTAAAAACTATTTTAGTATAAAAACGTCTTTCTTTTTTTTTTTAAATTTATCATAAGTGCTGAAAAATATTCATAAACTTCTGATTAAAAAGTATTTATTTAAAAAAAGATTTTGCTATTGAATTTTAATTTGATTACGTTTACCAACCTTCTATTTATTTAATTTATTGTAAGTTCAACATCCCCATAAACTTATGATTAAAATCATGTTTACAAAAATTTGGAAGCGGAAGTTACCGGTGACGAGTAAAAATGTGAACCATTCATTAAGTTGATGATTTGGGGTGCCTATTGGAGACTTGATCCAAATATTGGCCAGAATGGATGACTTACATGATAGACTCATTTTTATTTGTCAAATTGGATGACACTTTGTTTTTTCCTGATCAAAGGGTATTCATTTTTAATGCACGCTCTCATTCAGGTAGGATTTAGCTGTGACATAAAGTCAATTTCTTAAGCAGGTTTGAATTCAGAGTTTTCCTTCTCCTAGACTGGTTACCTAGCCAGGGTTAAGAGCCCAGTCTGTTCTGAAAAGTGAGATATAGCTGTAAATTATAGTGATACAAAGTATGGTTACCAGGTATAGTCACTATTACCACACTTTCTATCACTATAATTCACCATTAAATCACACCTGAACTAAAACGTGGCATAAAAATAAATACTCTTTGATCAGAAAAATGATATGTCATCCAATTTGACCAATCAAAATGAGTCTCTCACTTGCAAAATGAATGAACACGGCTTGATGAACACAGGAAAAATTATGTGAATCATCCATTCTGGCCAATACTGTGCGTATTCACCATCGAAATAAGAGTAAGTTTCTGTGATTTTCTTATTGAACAGTTACATTTAAAGTAGCCAAAATTATGTATCAGCAAGCGGCCAAAAGTCAATACCTTAGTGATTAAAAGATGGAAATACTAAAGAAACATGGAGTATGCATGAATTGTAGCAAGTTAACATCATCATTTTTAAACGTAACCATTCAGTAAAAAAAAAAAAGTAGAAGCAAATGACTGAAATTTACTCTTATCTAGACAATGAATGTAAATGTAAATATATATATATATTCATCAAAAAGTTACTACCACATTTTCATTGCAGTAGCATAAGTAGTTAATCCAAAATGGCTCAATATATCTTGTAAAATATAGAGCATTAATAGTTGTAGAAAAACTATTTTACAACTTTATATATATATAAGTTGAAAAATGGAAGTAAATCCGACAATTATGTTAAAAGATAAATTTTTATCCATACAACATTTCTTTTCATTTATATTTCAACTTATATATATATATATATATATATATATATATATATATAAAAGTAAAAGTTGGCAGAATGGCCTATTGTCGGTATCAGCTGAACAGTGAGGGAATCTATCCCCTTTTCACTAGTGCTAGACCAGAGAAATTGTCTTTTGCTGAGGTGTAGTGCCACACCTACTGTCAGCTCCCTACTTTACCACAAAGATCAGATTACCCAATCTGTGCTACTAATGTGCCGAGTTGGCAGGGACTGGTATTGACTTAGGAATATTACGATTCCTAGGTGGGTGCTCTACCGACTAAGCTAAACCACCCCTTTAGTGTGTGTATATATATAATATATATATATATATATATATAAAATTTATTATATATAACTTAATTGACTAGAATGACTAGATGGTGAAAAAATGAACAGTCCAATTTGGAAATAAAATAAATTTTACAAATAGGACCCAAAAAAAAAGCTGAATCATTCAAACAGTTTGAAAAAAAAAAAAAAAAAAAAAAAAACCCGCACAAAAATGACCGGGAAAAAATAAAAGCAACCAAAAGAGTCAAACTAAGCTAATATGTATAAAAGTGCCCAATACACTATGTAGAGCTATATATATATATATATATATATATATATATACCTAAATTGAGTTAGACACTACCAAACTAGGTTTGATCTCACAGATCTTCAGTACTAGCCTGAAAATCCTTTAGGTCAAACCTAGTTCGGTAGTGTCTGACTCAATCTAGGTTATATATATATATATATATATATATAGATATTATTGCAGATATTTCCTCGGTGTCCTATTCTAGATAAGAACCAAATATTTTTGGTCTAAAAGTAAATTTTGGTTTATAACTTTTAAAAACTATGAAGCCTGAGCATCAGACACATTTTCCATACTGTCCTGTTTGGTGCTGGCCCCTCCGTTACAATCAGAATCCCCAGAGTCATGTACCAAGCCAACATCCGACCAACTGGAACTTCCAGTTTCAGAATCAGAATGACCATTGGTCGGTTCCAGAAGTTCTGGAACGCTGTCCTTCTCCGATTTTGCAGACGAATCCGACGGCTCCTGTTCCGGGTTCGAAGCAGGCTCTTCCGACGGAACGTTTCTTTCCAGTTCCATCATCTCATAACTATGTTCCGTACCTTCGTTTCCGTTGTCAGAATTCTGGCTGTCGTAAGCCGCTTTCCTTTCGGGCGAGACTACTTCAATGTTGCCATTGTCAGCCGGGTCACAAAACGCAACCAGATCAGGCCTGGTAATGTCGTGCAGGCTGCCCCTCGCGGGCCTGCTGGATGTGGGTGAAGATACAATGATGCCGGTTGTGTTTTCACCGTCATCAGCCTCGATCTTTATTTTGTGCTTTGGAGACCTGAGCATCTGGGCCTGCTGTTGTTGGCGGGTCATCTCGCTTGCGGCGCTGCTGGGAAGATCACTGTCGCTATCTAATGCTTGGGAATTACCAGATGGGCCAGACATTGGTGTATCGTTCAGCTTCATGCTAGCTTCAGAGGAAAATGAGCCAGCCAAAGGAACCAAACTTTGGGAATCTTCCTTTTTCTGAATTTTGTACATAGGGACTGTCAAAGAAGACTGACTGCTGATGCCACTACTGTGACGTCGTTGTGACTGTCCCAGACCAGGGGTTGATTCAGGAGATACGTAACTTGATCTAAAAATAAAAACAAAAAATCATAATAAATAAAAATAAAAATAAAAAAAATTCAAAATACTAAGTACTATTTTTGAATAATTTTGATTTTTCAGATTGTTGTCATCTTTATTGTGTATTGTTGCATAATTTATGTGGTGGCATAGATTATTGACAAACACTGTAGAATAAGGGGCCATTGGCCTTCAAATCAGAACGTAGGTGGGTAAGTTTCCATTGGAAAAATACCAGACCGTTAAAAGGCGGAATCTCGCACCTCATGTGATTTGACTAGTTAGGTAATCAGTTGCAGCCTAAATGGTAAGCAGAACAGACGTGTTCTACTGAGGTTGAACTTAGATGCACGGTGAAAATGGGCAATACAGAAATAAAGCTTTGATCAGAGAAACACAAAGTCTTGTTGATTGTTTGCATGACTTTAAAAGAGCTACCCCGAAAAGAAACCCTGAGTTAGAGACAGCAACATGGTAAGCAGCTAGAATCTAGACGTGTAGACGAGGTAAAAAAAAGAATGAAGAACAAACAAGTAAGTCTCCATCTGTCTGTCTGTCCCTATCACGGGTCCATTCTCCATGTATATACCTGATGTACGACGATGGGGTATATGACAGTATGTATAAACACAATGTTTTGGCCACTGTATCCTACGGTTGGTGTTGTATTTACCATACTGTCATATACCCCATCGTCATACATCAGGTATATACATGGAGATGGACCCGTGATAGGGACAGACAGACAGATGGAGACTTACTTGTTGTTTTTCATTCTTTTTTTCTACCTCGTCTAGTCGCCATGTTTTCGTTTCTGTCGTCTAGATTCTAGCTCCATGTTGCTGTCTCTAACTAAGGGTTTCTTTCGGGGCTAGCTCTTTTAAAGTCTTACAAAACAATCAACAAGACTTTGTGTTTCTCTGATCAAAGCTTTATTTCTATATTGCCCATTTTCACCGTGCAGCTAAGTTCAACCTCAGTAGAACACGTCTGTTCTGCTTACCATTTAGGCTGCAACTGATTACCTAACTAGTCAAATCACATGAGGTGCGAGATCCCGCCTTTTAACGTCTGGTATTTTTCCAATGGAAACTTACCCGCCTATGTTCTGATTTGAAGGCCAATGCCCCTATTCTACAGATGTTTGTCAATAATCTATGCCACCACATAAATTATGCAACAATACCACAATAAAAGATGACAACAATCTGAAAAATCAAAATTATTCACAAAATAGTACTTAGTATTTTGAATTTTTTTATTTTTATTTTTATTTATTATGATTTTGTTTGTTATTTTTAGATCAAGTTACGTATCTCCTGAATCAACCCCTGGTCTGGGACAGTCACAACGACGTCACAGTAGTGGCATCAGCAGTCAGTCTTCTTTGACAGTCCCTATGTACAAAATTCAGAAAAAGGAAGATTCCCAAAGTTTGGTTCCTTTGGCCGGCTCATTTTCCTCTGAAGCTAGCATGAAGCTGAACGATACACCAATGTCTGGCCCATCTGGTAATTCCCAAGCATTAGATAGCGACAGTGATCTTCCCAGCAGCGCCGCAAGCGAGATGACCCGCCAACAACAGCAGGCCCAGATGCTCAGGTCTCCAAAGCACAAAATAAAGATCGAGGCTGATGACGGTGAAAACACAACCGGCATCATGTATCTTCACCCACATCCAGCAGGCCCACGAGGGGCAGCCTGCACGACATTACCAGGCCTGATCTAGTTGCGTTTTGTGACCCGGCTGACAATGGCAACATTGAAGTAGTCTCGCCCGAAAGGAAAGCGGCTTACGACAGCCAGAATTCTGACAACGGAAACGAAGGTACGGAACATAGTTATGAGATGATGGAACTGGAAAGGAACGTTCCATCGGAAGAGCCTGCTTCGAACCCGGAACAGGAGCCGTCGGATTCGTCTGCAAAATCAGAGAAGGACAGCGTTCCAGAACTTCTGGAACCGACCAATGGTCATTCTGATTCTGAAACTGGAAGTTCCAGTTGGTCGGATGTTGGCTTGGTACATGACTCTGGGGATTCTGATTGTAAGGAGGGGCCAGCACCAAACAGGACAGTATGGAAAATGTGTCTGATGCTCAGGCTTCATAGTTTTTAAAAGTTATAAACCAAAATTTACTTTAGACCAAAAATATTTGGTTCTTATCTAGAATAGGACACCGAGGAAATATCTGCAATAAATATCTAATATATATATATATATATATATATAAACCTAGATTGAGTCAGACACTACCGAACTAGGTTTGACCTAAAGGATTTTCAGGATAGTACTGAAGATCTGTGAGATCAAACCTAGTTTGGTAGTGTCTAACTCAATTTAGGTTTTATATATATATATATATATATATATATATATATATATAATATAGCTCTACATAGTGTATTGGCACTTTTATACATATTAGCTTAGTTTGACTCTTTGGTTGCTTTTATTTTTTCCCGGTCATTTTTGTGCAGGGTTTTTTTTTTTTTTTTTTTTTTTTTTTCAAACTGTTTGAATGATTCAGCTTTTTTTTGGGTCCTATTTGTAAAATTTATTTTATTTCCAAATTGGACTGTTCATTTTTTTCACCATCTAGTCATTCTAGTCATGAGAATAAAGTTATATATAATAAATTTATATATATATATATAATATATATATATATACACACACTAAAGGGGTGGTTTAGCTTAGTCGATAGAGCACCCACCTAGGAATCGTAATATTCCTAAGTCAATACCAGTCCCTGCCAACTCGGCACATTAGTAGCACAGATTGGGTAATCTGATCTTGTGGTAAAGTAGGGAGCTGACAGTAGGTGTGGCACTACACCTCAGCAAAAAGACAATTTCTCTGGTCTAGCACTAGTGAAAAGGGGATAGATTCCCTCACTGTTCGGCTGATACCGACAATAGGCCATTCTACCAACTTTTACTTTTATACGTTTTATATATATATATATATATATATATATATAAAGTTGAAATATAAATGAAAAAGAAAATGTTATATGGATAAAAATTTATCTTTTAACATAATTGTCGGATTTACTTCCATTTTTCAACTTACATATATATATATACATATATATAGTATATAATATATCATAGTATACATATAGTTGTAAAATAGTCTACAACTATTAATGCTCTATATTTTACAAGATATATTGAGCCCTTTTGGATTAACTACTTATGCTACTGCAATGAAAACGTAGTAGTAACTTTTTGATATATATATATATATATATATATATATATATATATATATATATATATTTACATTCATTGTCTAGATAAGAGTAAATTTCAGTCATTTGCTTCTCCTTTTTTTTTTTTTTTTTTTTTTTTTTTTTTTACTGAATGGTTACGTTTAAAAATGATGATGTTAACTTGCTACAATTCATGCATACTCCATGTTTCTTTAGTATTTCCATCTTTTAATCACTAAGGTATTGACTTTTGGCCGCTTGCTGATACATAATTTTGGCTACTTTAAATGTAACTGTTCAATAAGAAAATCACAGAAACTTACTCTTATCTCGATGGTGAATACACACAGTATTGGCCAGAATGGAGGACTCACATAATTTTTCCTGTACTTTTCCATCAAGCCGTGTTCATTCATTTTGCAAGTGAGAGACTCATTTTGATTGGTCAAATTGGATGACATATCATTTTTCCGATCAAAGAGTATTTATTTCTATTCTATTATGTTTTAGTTCAGGTGTGATTTAATTGTGAATTATAGTGATAGAAAGTGTGGTAATAGTGACTATACCTGATAACCATACTTTGTATCACTATAATTCACAACTATATCTCACTTTTCAGAACAGACTGGGCTCTTAACCCTGGCTAGGTAACCAGTCTAGGAGAAGGAAAACTCTGAATTCAAACCTGCTTAAGAAATTGACTTTATGTCACAGCTAAATCCTACCTGAATGAGAGCGTGCATTAAAAATGAATACCCTTTGATCCGGGGAAAAAACAAAGTGTCATCCAATTTGACAAATAAAAATGAGTCTATCATGTGAGTCATCCATTCTGGCCAATATTTGGAACAAGTCTCCAATAGGCACCCCAAATCATCAACTTAATGAGTGGTTCACATTTTTACTCGTCACCGGTAACTTCCGCTTCCAAATTTTTGTAAACATGATTTTAATCAGAAATTTATGGGGATGTTGAACTTACAATAAATTAAATAAATAGAAGGTTGGTAAACGTAATCAAATTAAAATTCAATAGCAAAATCTTTTTTAAATAAAATACTTTTTAATCAGAAGTTTATGAATATTTTTCAGCGCTTATGATAAATTTAAAAAAAAAACGAAAGACGTTTTTATACTAAAATAGTTTTTACTTAATCAGAAGAGAAATGTAATTATGCTTATTTAAATAAAAATACAGTTTTTATTTACAAAATATTCTGTATGTTTATTTAAATATAAGGATGTTGTTCAGAAATAGTATCACACAATTTGTAACATTTGTTTTTGTCTGATACGATATAAGTTAAAAAAAATCGTCTGTTTATTCTCAAATATTTGAAAGCAGAAGTTACTGGTGATGGTTAAAATATGAACCTTTCATTAAGTTGATGATTTGGGGTGCCTATTGGAGACTTGGTCCCAATATTGTAAGTATTACATTTCTGTATCATCCTGTTTTTTTTTGTTTTTTTTTTTTTTTTTACATTACTGTAGAGATATCGGAAATTTTCATTATTGTCTTATTCTGGACAGGCACCAAATATTTCTTATAATAGTGTTGATGTTAACATATCAGTAAACTGTGTATAATTCAATGGTCTCAAAATTTAGTCACACTGTTCTTTTTATTTATTTTATTTTTTTTTTTCTTAATAATCTTTGCTTAACCAAGCCTTCTGGATTCACTGTTGATATAATTAGTTTGATACGTACTTCCACAAATTGGGTACACAAGAAATGTATAATAACGAGTGTTCTAATCATGTGTTTTGAAAAAAAAGGGGGGTGATTTATTTTTTCTTTATTTTAAATCTCATAAAGAACCATGTTGTGATAAAGGGCTTGATTTTTTTTTTTTTTTTTTTTTTCTCTTCCCTATACATTATTTTTTTTTCGTCCCCATAAGTATACATAAGTTTTTTTTTTTTAATTTTTTTCTTTTCCCCTATACATAATCTTAATTTTTTCTCTTCCCCACACAATTTTTTTTTCTCTACCCCATAAATAATTTTTTATTTCTCTTCCCCATAATTAATTCATTTTTCTTTTAATTTTCTTTTAATTTTTTCCCTTCAACCATACATCATTTTTTTTTTTTTTTTTTTTTTTGCCCTCGGCTTGAGTGAATTTTTTGATTCTGTGATAAACACACTAAGAATGAAATCAAAATGAACGTAGCAAGTCAAGAGGAGTTGGGGGGGGGGTCAATTTTTGGGCCTATGAAAATTTTAAAATTATATCAGTTGCACTTCATAGCCACCCCCTCCCCCCCCCGTGAAAGGCTATTAATAATTATTCTATGGAACAGCTTCATGGTTATTACAAATAATATTCATTATACAAATTATACAATTGTTACTACCTCTGTCCCATAATGTTTGGTACATTTAGGGTAATGAAGTTTATATAAAAATGTAACAACTAATATCGGACAGAGGTAATGCATCCTATTAACCTGCAATTGTTACTCATCATTTTTTTTTTATAAGTACACATTTGGTATGTGTATTTGTGTACATCTACAGGTTCATAAAGTACTTTTGTTTTTCTTCTTTTTTTGTGCGTGTTTTTATTTTTAATCAAATCAATTACCATATATACTTGCAGATAGGTCGCACTTTTTTAACCAAAAATTCCACAAAAATCCGTGGTGCGACCAATCCATTCGATATAAATGTAAAGCAGCACTTGTTAAATTTTTATTTATTAATAACTAGCAACAATCAGCGATTGCAATTATGTGAAATGCATACAATATGCATTTGAAAGCTTTTGTATACACAATATATATATATATATCAAAGATTCCTGCTTTTTTAAAAAGTCTTCTATACTATTATCACCACCTCTGTCCCATAATGGTTGTTATGTTTAATATATAAAACTTATATGTAAATGTAGCAACTATTTTGGGATAGAGGTAGTATGAGTCTATTTTTCCGTTAATAATTGAAATGATATATTGTGAAAATTTTGGAAACTCATAATTTTAGTATTATAACCTTTATTATCACGAGTTTAAAAAAAAAATTTTTGTTTAATGAATATAAATCAACAATAAACATTACCCCTCTTTTATAGTAGAATTAGGCTAATTATGCATTTTATCTATGGCAAAACATCAATAGGATTCTGGCAACAAAAATTATAATAATAATAATGAAATTTATTGTGTACAGTGCTCAGGTGCACCACAACTCATCAAAGTCTCATGTCAGGTACACAGAATAATGTTTGTGTCAGGAACATGAACAGTTCACAGTAGTAATATGCATGTATGTGTGTACATGTGTATGTGGAGAGTGGCATCAGGTATAGTGTTGGCGGACTACAGGAAGCATGGAGGCTTTGAAAGATTCAGTGCTCCGGCAGCTTACAACAGATGCAGGCAGTTTATTCCATGTCTCCGTAATTCTGAGCGTGAAAAAATGTTTCCGAAAGTCACGTGAACAGTGCTGTTTTCTGACTTTGTAGGGATGCCAGCGTGTGTTGGAAAGATGGAGATCAAAAAGGTGCTCAAGGTTGCTGTTGTTAAGATAATTAATGACCTTATGAGCGTTTACCAGGTCTAGTTAACTAGCTTGAAAGCCGCCTTTTGAGTGGCAATTAGGTTAGTTATTTATATTATTTTGGCAAAAGTGA